>JAKWJA010002495.1:28599705-28979468 GCA_027704765.1 Solanum habrochaites
TCAGAAATTGTGGCCTAAATTGTCCGGGAGCATAAGTTATAAGGAGGCTGAAGGGACTAGAATTCTATTCTGGAAAGACAAATGGATCAGCCAGAACTTACTCATGGAGTAATTTTCCAGATATATTTTCTATTGCTGAGACTTGCACTAACTAAAGATGGAATATCATCCTTAGGAGGCTTCTAAATGACTGGGAGGAGAGAGTGGCCAACTTACTCCAAAGATTGAATGATTTCTCTGGTTTAAATACCAGCCCTACTACAATAAGATTCAGACATGATAGGGATGGAAAATTTACAGTTGGAAGATTGTACTGAAGAAATTTGTCCTCACAACCTGGAACATCCATGGACCTTGGAAACAAATATAAATCTAATATCCCTACCAAGATCAAGTGTTTCACATGGCAGGTACATAGAAGAGCATGTCTGACTCCGGTGAAACTGAAAAAGAGAGGTTTTGAGATTGTCTCAAGGTGCTTCTTTTGCTATGAAAAGGAGGTAACAAATAGTCATATGTTTCTTCATTGTAGAGTGACTTCTCAGGTGTGGCATATGTTTCTCAATCTCCTCCAAAAACCATGGGTGATGCCTGAGCATAAGGCAGATCTTCTAACCTGGTGGATGAGGAGAGGTGGGAGTAAAAAACAGAAAAAAGGGTGGAGCTTAGTCCCTTCTTACATATGGTGG
This sequence comes from Solanum habrochaites, assembly GCA_027704765.1. Classification (NCBI taxonomy): domain Eukaryota; kingdom Viridiplantae; phylum Streptophyta; class Magnoliopsida; order Solanales; family Solanaceae; genus Solanum; species Solanum habrochaites. The sequence continues at coordinate 28,600,395 of JAKWJA010002495.1, forward strand.
TAAGTCTGGAAGGAAAGAAATAAAGATGTTTTGAGAATATTATTTATCCAATGCATAAAGTAAAGAGAACTGCATTAATACTTATATTTTTGGTGTAAAGAAGAGGGTATAGATGAGGAAGAACAGCTAGTAGACTTCCTAGGCTCTCTCTCTAAGTTTGATTACTTGCATAGTAATTTTATTGATGGTTGACAACATACCCACATTGCTGAGGAATACAACTTTACCTTGCTCAAAAAAAAAAAAAAAAGAGATAACTAGCTCTATCAAATATGTAATTGATAATTTTAGATTAGAAGAAGAAACTTGACACTTACTGAGTCCATCTTCAGAAACTACACAATACATTTGTATACTTTAGCAGATAATGGGAATGATCCTATTTTCTCAAATCAAACGAAAAAACAAAATGAATGACTATATTATCTCAAGTGCAACCTTATCACTTCATTCACATGCCTGTTGTGCAGTTAAAATCAGAGGGGGAGATACAACACTAAATTTACAAAAGTGGAAACATTAGGGATTTTAAGAGGAAGACAAGAGGCAAGAAGTTGATCAATGCCACCACCTAGGCTTCTCTGGTTCATGGACAGGACAAAGCGGGATTGAATTTTTAGTCATATAATCATGGCATTGGGATTAAATAAAAGTATTGATATCTCAAGTTTTGTATATACAGAGTTGAAGGTGGGCTTGATGTTTTATGGAAAAATATACTTTTGGAGGCAAAGGTAATTGTGTATTCACAACAGAAATCATCATCAAACAAATGATGAGAATAGGCCATTAAATCTCATCAAAGCATAGGCCACTTACAAATCTCATCAAGCATAACAAAAAACCGTATGAGAGATTACAAGTTTCCTATGAAATCAAAAAAAAGTTCTATATACCCCACCATATCTTGTTTACACCAAAAATAAAGAAGATTGAGGCAATTCATTCTTATCTTATGAATGTTGTTTCTCTTTCAAAAGCATCTTGCATTTCTTTCTTTCCACAAAGCCCACCAAATGCATGTGCATGTTGGGATTAATTCCCACAAGTCTTCTCCAGATTCATTTCTCCCTATCTCCTTCCAGCTATTCAGCAACTCCTTTGTGGTTTTTGGCACTACCCAGCACAAACCAAGAATGCATAAGGACATATTCCACAATTGGCAGTTGTTTTGCAATGAAGGAATACATGCCCATTGAATCATGCATCTTGTTTACACATAAAATACCTTCTTAAAAAAAGCTCAACTGATGGTATTTCTGCTCCTCTCAGGCCATTTGTACTATTCCCCTGGCACTCCTTTAATTTTTTTGAGGTCAAAGGACTTAAAACCTATCGCAAAGTACATATGGTCCTCCATTAGAGTAGAGGAAGGCTTAGGAAAGAGAAGGTTGGAGATGGTGATTCCCGGTGATCAGAAGGACCCCAGAAAGAAGAGATTTTGGTGGGTCTATTTCATTTCTTGGGAGTCATGTCTAGGAGAAGCAATTGCTAGTAGTTCAACGTATCGGCAAACATATACTTAGCTTGTGTGTATTATATATTGCATAACAATTAATTCTAAAATAATTTACATCATAAAGAAATTAATGCTTAGCAACAAAACTATTTTTTTTTACAAAGAAAACTATTTTTTTTGACAAAGAAGACAACTATTTTTCTAATATACCAAATTAGGCTACCGTACAGAATATCACAAAATAAATACTCTTTTTTTTAATTTGAAAAGGAGTTGGTATGTGTAGAATAAGGGTGAGTTTGGTATGGAGGAAAACATTTCTTCAATCCTCATATCTTTGGTTGATCAAAATTTTTGAAAAAACATTTTCTCTAGAAAACAAGTTCCTAAAAGATTAAGGGAAATGACCTCCTCGTAGAAGTAGGGAAAACAAGCTTCATAGGTGGTATTCATACTAATTGTCTCCTCCCCAGAGCTTCACCACCACTAGCCCCTCATCCCTACCCTATTATAACCACTTACAGTATTTGGCTAGATTATATATAAATGTGTTCGAGATAATATTGTTTTTTTTACTTACAAAATACAGAAAATAAGCAAAAAGAAAACGATTTGTTTTCGACGAAAATATTTCCTTCATACAAACACATCCCAACTTGATTGAAAACAAAGAATTCGGCAAATGAACAAAAGCACACATTTCGCGAATTGGATAACTGTTAACAGCTGTCAACCCATGAAGATGAGATGTAATGCTCCACATTGCAATCTCATGTTCCAAAATAAAACAATTCTGTTGGGCATTTTTGAGATGTACCTTCCAAGAACATCTGATATAAGAGTGATCATCAATAAGGATGATTTTATGCAAGCCTAATAGAATAATATACAGAGAAACAAACTAAAGAAATCCTTATGACATGGAGTAACTAAATGAAGCAAGCCAAGTTTCAAGTGAGGGCTTAGGCTATATGTTGGAAGATACTGGGTGGAACTTTTATACCTACCTTTGCCCAAAGAGCCATCTCTACCACATCTATGCCAACAACCTTGGGGAGACGACCAAGGATATCCTTACAGATGTTTAGGATGCAAAGCAAAAGGCGGTTCCTACAATTAGTTAAAAGAAAAGTGATTATACAGATAAAATAGAGAGTGATTATTAAAGAAATACCTATCGTCAACGTTACGCATTGTCCACTGAGGTGGAGTAACACTTTGACTTCTGAGATTATCGAAACCCTGTATGAAGAATAAGGTCCATATATTAGATGGATGGGGTGGAGGTTGGAAAATAATTTAGGTGTGAGTATACCAGCATGAAATGTACAGCACACTTGGATCATTAGTTACGAGCTCGACCTTTGAAAGATGCTTAAGCTTGTACAACTTTGCAGGCTACATGTGAATGCATAACATTATTGTGAGAGGTAGTTCACATGAGGCTAACTATATTTAGATACAGAAGCAAATAAAATGTATGATGCATAATTAGAACATTGTGAAAAAGTAGAGAGTATTTACCTCAAGTACTCCACCATTAGAATATTTTAAGACACGAAGAAAAGCTTTAGTGCGTTGGCCTTTAGCTTTTGCTGCACAAACCACATTGTTAAACTCTAAAATTACATGTAACAACCCCCATTGACTGCCTATGATCCTGCTGGTTGAACAACAAAAAAATGAAAAGCCGTACTGGAGATTGCGAGAACTCTGGGTTTAGCCATAGCACCACGGCTCAATTTTCCGGCAATGCCTATGATGCCGCTGGTTTTGGCAACACGGATCGACATTACAACTTGTTGTTTTGTGCCTTCAATAGCCGCCTCGCAAGCTCTTCGTAGCTCCTCATCGTCCGCGCTCGATTTCGCCATCCTTTCAAAATGTCTTAAACAATAAAACCCTCAATTCAATAAAAGCACTCCATCAAGAGAAAAATGTGGACAAGTTTGTTTGTTTACAATTAGTTTTAAAAAACTATGTTCACATCCCACTTAGTACTTCAAAAAGCTCTACACGTCTTTTAAGTGCTACCTTATTCTTACAAAAAATACATCATATAATATCAAAAATTGGTTTAAAACTATAAAGTGTATAAAAAGATGAATATTGATTTTATAACCCTAATTCAATAAAAGAAGAAATACATTCAAAACATAAAGAAAGCCCATTCACGTGATATGATATGATAGAACTAGTAAGCAAATAACTTCAGACAAATGATTACTTTTATATTTATTAAAGTTCAGTTATGGTATATATAGTATATATATAATATATATATATATATACACAAAGAGTCAATTCCTCAAATAGTAACCCAAGTTAAGAGAATCGCCTTAAAATATCATTTATATTTCATTTAGGATCAAATATTAGCCCAACTATTATTATTTTCCTCCAAATATACTTACAATTCAAAAGCATCAACTCTCTTCTAGTTGGCATAATATGTCATTAAAGTCTTTTTTTAATAATAAACTAATTTAATTCATTCAACTTATTCAATTAAAATGATGATCATATTGTTTTAAAAAAAATTTAATCAATTTATTAAGAAAAAATTTCATACTTAAAATCTTTTATCATAATTAAACTTATTTTTGTGTATGCAGAATGCTTTTTTAAAACGTACTTAATCTCATCAATTTAAATACTTAAAACACATTACATTCAAAATATATGATATAAAAATCACTTATGAACGCTAGTTTACTTCAATTAGTCATAAATGTATAATAAATCAATAATATAAAAGGTCGAGTTAATTATTAAAATATTTGGGTGCTTGAAATCCATATATACTTACAATATCTTTTTTTAAAAAAAATAGTAGCATATATGGATTTCAAAGCACCCAAATAATTATTTAATAATTATCGACCTTTAATATTATTGATTTATTATACAACTTATGATTAATTAATATAAATTAGTGTTAATGAATGATTTGTATATAAATATTTTTTTTTGAATGTATGTGTTTATAAGTATTCAAAATTGATAAAATTATAGTACAATTTAAAATGTATTCTTCATAACATAAAAAAAATAGTTTAATTATGATAAAAAAAAATTAAGCATGAAAATTTATTCTTAATTGATTAAAAATAATTAAAAATAATATAATCATGCTTATTTTAGTTAATAAGTTTAAGAATTAAATAGTCTATTATTAAAAAAAAAGACTTTAATGCATGTCATGTCAACTAGGAGAGATGTGATGTTAAAGTGTCAAGTATATTGGAGGAAAATAGTGATAGTTGAGTGATATTTTGGTTCAAAATGAAAAAATAAGTATATCAAGTTAATTTTCTTAACTTGGGTGACTATTTAGGGAATTGACTCTACATTAAAAACATAAATTCAAAAGAGCAATGTTAAATTACGTAAATTTTCCTCAACTTAAAACTTAAAAAGATTATGCAAATACCCTTCACTTGAAACATAGAAAGATTACGTAATTATCCTTTTTTTTAAAAAAAAAATAACTACACATCCCTCCCGCAACAAACATCTTGCATGGGAATAGTCATCACTTTCACTGGACAAATGTCACACTTTCACTGGAAATACGTCAAATTTTCCTTGAAACTTCTCAACAACCAAAAAAATTTCAAACAACACAAGCTCTGGAGATTTTTGTCTTTATATCATCCACAAGCACAACATTATATTCCAATATCAATTCAACTTGTGAATTAGACACAAAGGTATGTTATGTTTCCTCTTGTGATACAAGTTAATATTTTAAAACTTCAAGTCGTCACTTTGAACATTTAANAATAGAGTTGAGTTTTCGAAGGTATAAATTGGTTTTATTAATGAGTTTAATCTTCCGCATTACTTTCTGTTGATATTACATTGAAATGTTAAGGTTTAGATTGGTTGGTTTGCTCACATAGAAGGATAAGTATGGGTGCCAGTCGCGATCCGATTAGGGTCATGACAGTTCTAAGTATGGCATATGCAAAATATGAAAAAAGGGACATTTTAGTAAAATAAACTTTCATGACAAATAAGTAAAACATTCATGATTTAAGAGTTGAACTAGTATAAGTATCATCGTTTAACACATAATAAAAGAATATCATAATTTTTGAATCAAGGAACACATTACAGTAACAATGAGGACATTACGGTGACTAGTGGTAATGTTACAGTTAATTGCACAGCCCGAAGTCATGTGAACCCTTTTTCCTAGAAGTTTCCCTAACCCAAGTTATTCTAAGATTCCCTAAGGTAAGCAAAGAAAAACCTCCCATAAACCCCTTTCAGGCCCACAAAAGCGACCCATACATCCACGAATCATAGACTTACCTCGTATTGAAATCAAGTCCACACTCTTGGTTAAAGAAGTGTCAAACATACATTCATACAAATTTTATTAAAGTATCCTTCTCCAATAATACTTATAGGTCACACTAAGTTCAATGTGAGAGTATTATCACAAATAACTTGTCCCATTCCAAAACCACACCCTAGAAGTTAGAGGCAATCTCACATCATTAAAAAAAAGAAAAGCAAGGACTTACCCTGATCATCATCATTATTCTCATCCATCTTTGATTCTCTTGCCCGGAGTGCATAGAAACGAGCCTTTCCCTTTGGAACATTAGGAGAAACTTGCTTACCCTATTTTCCTCTATAATCAATGTTAGGGACATCTAGTACTTTTGTCCTTACTTTCCATAGCCATACAAATCCCGGTTACCCCTTTCGACACTCACCATAACCTCTTGAAAAAAGTGACTATATGTAGGTTTCCACTTTGATAAACACCTCATTTTTCGAGGTAGAAGGAGAAAGAGCTATATAGCCCCGTCGGGATAGTATCCTTCACTCTTCCCCCCTTTCCCCCCCCTTCCTCTCCAACTCCCATTAACCTATCGCTCTGATCTTACCCACATGTCCCATCGCTCGCCCCATTCTACCCTTCCTTCTCCCGTTAAACACCCTTCTCCGGAGCCGTGGAAGACGAGCTGAGTTGAGGTCCATTGGCATGAGGTGGTCATCATTAGCTTTTCTGCAATCTTGTAGTTCCCGTCATAGCCCGGAATTACCAGTACCCTGTTATGCCCCCCGGCCCCCGTAATCGAACTTTCTGCACCCGACTTCTTGAGCTGCTTGCTTTTTTCTGTCTCGGTCCGTTTTTTTCTTCGTCGCCGTTGTCTTTTCGAGCTCGATCACGATTGGTTCTGTTCATCGTAGGCTCACCTTTTAGTTACTCTCTTCGTTCGATTGAGCCCTCTTGTAAAAATTAAGTACATTCGTTTTCAATCCCAACCACCCAGTTTTCAAGTTCGATTTTCCATGTCCTAGTTCTAGACTCGTTCAATGATGTATGGCATACACAATGATCTATAGTACGGGTCAAATCATCCTGGTTAGCATGTCGTACGGACTCCCTCCTTCACAAGTCGTCCCCACAAGTCACAAAACGACTAATTCATACTGGATAGACTGGACAAGAGAGAGAAGCGGGCAGATCTAGATAACATTGAGAAACTTCAAGAAATATTCCTCAAAACCTCATATTCGCTGAGTGCGATTGAAAACTCTCCACCTTAACTAGCCCCTTCTACAAGGGGGAAGAGTACCTTACCACGAAAAAGGCATCTTAAATTCTTCCCAATCAAGGACCTTGATTCGCATCCAGGACTATTATACCCTCCAATCTGTCTACATATTTGAGAACATCAGTCAATGATATGAAGGCCAACTCGCCTTCTCCCTAGACTGTAACACTTAGAGCCATCCAAACCTATTGACACCCACAAAAGAAAACTCTTGGATCCTCTCGCACCTTAGAGACACGAAATATAGGAGGATTCATCTCACAACAAATCTCTTTTAACCTAGGTCAAGTTGTGCTATCCAGAAATTCCCCTGGGCATGATACTCAATTAACTTGAGTAGTCATGGGCATAATCTAAAGAAATCAAAGACTCTCTAATATCCCTATCACTCAACTCCCTGGGAACCACCGGTACATCATTACCTCTACCCACAATAGGTACTTGAGCACCTTGAAAATCTTAGTCAACTTCCTCAACTTGAGAAGGGATCTCCTCTTGCACCTCATTCTCTTCAACTCTTATAGGCGGTGTCCTCCTCGTAATAATCTTCATAGCAACACAAGGAAAACAATAAGAAAAGAATACTCAAAACTTTTACTCTATGACATGACATAGGAGTAGAAAAGAATTGAAACTCTATCATCATATAGCCTCTTGCCTATAGATATGTCATGACTCACATGAGTGGAACAATACCAATAAAAACATAATTTAAGTCCAATTAAAATCAAAATAAAGGAATAATAGGCCCATTTACACCAATCATCTTTCAATACCCTCAATCCAACAGTCAAGATTATCCTAGTTCTGAATTATCACAACGGCCCTCATGCCATGGTCATTACACATACAGCTCAATAATGCGTGTGCTAACAATATTCATCTAAACCCTAGGTCACAATTACCAGAACCATATTCATCATCCAATATCACCAATATATCAATTTACTACAATTTATACATCATTAGAACAAAACCCAGGAAAATCTACACCATTAGTCATAAACAAACGAGGTCAATAAAAAGTAACACCCATAACTTAGTCACAAAACACTAGGGTTACCCAATATTATGTACACAAAAATAGGGTTCATCCAATCATGGGCTTATAGGTTTAATAGGTTAAAATATCAATAAAAATTAAAGTTAATTCCATAATAATGTTGTAGAACAATGATGCAAGAACAAATGAGGTCGAATCGTGCCATGGACCAATTCAACTTTGAAAACAGTGAGAAAACATCTTGGAGAGTTGGATCCTTGATGAGAGAGTGGAAGTACGAAAAAAAAAAAACATAATTGGTGAATCTAATTCTCAAAGAATTAAAAAGCAACTAAATCGTCACATCCAATGCCACTCCTTGCCAACACCATTGGACGCCCCCCCCAAGGAGCTTAGACGACGAATTTTCCGGGATTCTGCACCCTTCTTGATTCGGAAGAATGACACCAACGATCTCTAAGCGGCGGCTAAATACGGTGGTCACACCCACCGACTTAAACAAGTACCCCAAAATACCCCCGAACTAACCGTACTACTCCTATTGGAATGTGGCGTGGTGAAACACTCCATTCACCCACTCACTAACAGCCCGACCTGCGCAAGAACACCCCACAAGGATCCATCAACATTGGCCCCATCGATGAGGCGTAGGTCCATAAAAGGGCCGCCTTTCCTCAGGAGATGGGGATTAAGTGACTTGGTATTGGTTACCTTATCTCCCCGTTAAGTACCCTCAGTGGGCGGCCCACTGTAACCCAACACTTAAAAATGGCTATGTGAGTAATGCTAAGGTGTATAAAATGCAAATTAGTCAACTAAGACTCACAACGAAAACTCCGCCAATTTAATGTCGCGTGGAAACAGAACCTATGCACCCTTGCAACAGGCCAATCCAAACAAATGGTGAGGTATTTAAGCATAGGAAATGTTCACCGCGTCCATCCAGGAAGGAACCAACCCAAAATATGAAAAACTTACCGGGTACGAGTCTTTAACAGGACTTAACAAGGGGTTAATATTACAGTTTGGAGGGTCGTCAAGGTTAAAATATGTTTCAGGATAAAGGATAGTATTTAATTACCTAAAGTTTAATTAATTATTTCATAAATATGACTGGGGGCAATTGGGTTAGAACGGGCCAAAATTGGCCCTTTGAGTTGCTCCAATTCCCTGCAATTGATTGCTCCCACATGGGTCGACCTATGGCATGGGGAGCGATTATTTAATTTCATATTTTATATTGTGTGAATTAATTTATATTTAGTAATTAATGCTGATTTATTAAAAGGAAACCTCTGAGTGTTTAATTTACTATTAACATAATTAATCCAATTTGACTAGTCTCTCCGCTAAGTCTGATCTAAGAGACAACTACACCCCAACGTTTCACACTGTACGTACCCACCTACCGCTCACACTCTGATAAACAACAGACCACAAACCCCAGAACCCACTAGGCCAAACCATAACGTCTCCAGAACTTGAACGTCAAACCAAGTTAAACCCAACAATAAAAACCATTTCGACCGGATTTATGTTGTGTGATTCCCGCCGCGTCAGCGGCGTGGCGTTAGACCTCTGCACGGCGATAGCGAAGCAACCGTTGAATCACTTTTGACACCACCTTACAGTTACTGGGTTCTTCCTTAACTCTGGGTCTTCCGTACCCAAACAGCGCACAACTAATGCTTAGATGGATTCTACTCGACACACCTAGGGTTCCGTCAAAAGTTGGATGTCCTAGACACCCGAGCTCCCCCTCTGTCTTACGTAGGTATGCCACGCCCGTCCTAGTAGATGATCTTTAGGGTGGATAGTCCATGTTTGAATCGTATTCGAAATTAACTTGCAGACTGAAGAACTATATCTTTTGAAAATGTCGTGATATTTCTTGACTTTGTACGTGAAGGTGTGTACTATGACTGGTTCGGCTAAGAGCATGAAAGTCTTTGGTTCACCCATTAATCTCGTGGTATTTTAGGGTTATGCAATATGTTAAAAAAGCCTTATGTATATTAAATTCACGGTTGTGATTAAATTAAAGTTCGCCGTGATGAAAGGGCTCCCCCCCCCCCTCATCTTGAAAATGACTATCAATATCCGACTAAAAACCTACTCGAATGTCTCATTTTGTTACATTTGTCAAAAGATGGGTGAGGAAAATGACTAAAAAAAGACTAACTTATCACAAGTATATTCCCACCTGCATACTTACTAAAGATGCACTAGTAATTACACGTGAAAAATTTATCCTCAATTCTAACATAGAAAAGTGTCTTGCAAACAAAATGGCATGCAAAGAGGGTGACCGAATCCAGTATCTAGAAAATTGTTTTTTGGCTGCAGACTTCAAAAAAAAATCAAGTGTGAATTTTTTTTTAGTCTTGAGGTTATGGGGGAGGAACCCCAGACCTTACCATCTATATGTTTATAAAAAGATAATAACATATAAGGTGTGAGAATTGGATTTCGAAAGGGGTCAATTGTCAGTGAAAAAAACGAAAGAAAATGAAGTGACGGCATGTGGGGATCGAAACCCACACCCTTTCTTTCTACGGATGACAGGCCCCCAAGAGTGCTAGAGATAGAAAAATGATTTTCTTACAAGAATTAATATAAAAGAGGTATGTGGGATTCGAACCCCCAACTCTGGTAGACTGAGGAGTAAGGAGAAGAATTAAAATACGGTAAGGGTTGTGGGGTCGCTCCCAAACCCCCTCTTAATCTTACGAATGAAGAAGTTGGCATGGGGAATTCGATATAGTCTCTCTGGCCGACTTCTTTTAACCCGGACCAAAAAAATATGAAAACAAGAGAACCCCCCTACGAAAGGGGAGACACCTACATGCTAGCAGACAGTTACCCATAATCCGCGCCCCCCCCCCCTCCCCCAGTCTTTTAGGTTCCCCCGAGACCACAACAAGGGTATGACAACAACAAGATAACGAAATTAATATTTTATACAAGGGCTTTGAATAGGTTCCTTGCCCAGTCCGTGGTGAACAGAGTATACGATTAAATAAAATGAAGTTCCCATAAGAATCAAATGATACCTGACAAACTTACAAGCTGATAAGTTGTACACATAATCTCTGGGCAATATGACTCGCTAAATAACTATGAAGAATCCTATGTTGTGTGGTGGATAATAAGCCAACATATGTATAATAAATAACCTAAGATTTTGTGATAATTCTTCGCCCCCACGTGTTACGACGATGGTGACCTCAATAAAAGGCAAGTGCAGGCCTGATGAAAAGAACTGCATTTAACTCGGTGAGTAATTATGAAGCGTCATGTGCTCAGTTAAAGGACTGAAAGTGAGACATTCCACATGCTTCAAGAGCAAGGTCCGAGCTGAATCAGACCGACCTCGTCATATTTTGTAAACAGGACCCTATATTCTTTTTTTCCATACCTCTGAGTTTGACAGCTAAAAAGAGACCCCTTTCATGACAACAACTCCACCACTTGCAAACAGACATTGAAGTTAAGCATACTCAACTAATCATGATAGCACAAATTCAATAGCCTGACAGTTTATGATTCCCTTCCCCCACACTCCCCCCAGCCTTCCACTGATTATTGAACTCATTTCCTGAACTACTACTATTCTAACCCGATCTCACATAGTACCATCAGATTCCGTTATTTCTTTTTTCTGACGCTTGCAGTATATTTCCTTAAATAAATAATCATACACTTCAAACCTCCCACCTCCCTACTTTTCCTATTGTCTCTCCGTTAATTTTCTTCCCCTATGAGCTTAAGACCACCTATCACTCTCCACATCTTGTTCTATCAACTTTCTACTCCTGTATACGCTAGAGTTTGGTTTCACTTTGGCCGATGATCCACCTCTTTTGCTAATGTCAAACACTGGATTTCTGATGCTCAACTTATCTATGTAGGTTAAGGTTAAAGTTCCCTAAGAAAGAATGAGCAGCCTCAGGATATGCAGACAATGAATGATGTTACAAAGGTGTCGGATAGGATGATCAAGAGCTTCTCCTCCTTCGTACTTTGAGATAGACTTAAGCTGCCACTATGTCCTTACACTGGCTCCATTGCTCACCAACCAAAACCGATGAACGCCCTGCTTTAAACTACATCCCTAGTGTATGGTGTTGTTTCTGCAGCAGTAGCTTCCGATTACCGACCCATCAACGATCAGCACCCGTCCCCATGCACGTCAGAAGCGCTCTTGTGTTGTTAAAGAGGCTCATAGTTGACGTACCCCTGTTGAGCCTATTTGGGACGTCTAATGTCAAGTCCATAGCTTCCCGGTGTCATGGCATCTCTGGAATGATATGAACTATGTGATATGATATGTGCATATGTGGTACGCGTGCGTACCACAATTGCTTAGTTATGACGCTGCTTTTATCTATCGCTCGATCCCCTTCCTAATTGAGTTGTTTTGCTCAAGTACATCTGACGGGGCTCAGCTTCTCCCTGTTGTCGGTCGAAGCCCCTTTGTTTTGTATCGTTAAGAGAGAGGCTTTTAATTTCTGTTCTTTGTTTTTAGAAATCCAGCCGCTCTCCACCATCATCTCCTTATACCCATAACTTGTCCCGTGCGCCGCTCCTCACAGACTCCCCTACCAAACTCTCTACTGCCTCCGTAGGTGCAGGTGCAGCTGCTGCTCGACTACGAATCCCACGTGCAGTTATCTCGGGCTCAGGTGTAGCTCCTAAGTTCATCCCAATTGTCCAGGTACGTTCCCGTCATGCTTTTCTCGGAGCTTACCACTTTTCACTAGCATTAGGAGCGCCCCTCACTAGACAGCCGACTGGCGTATTGTTCACTAGTGTCCTTTCTGGTTCTTTTCGATCTGTCCCCATTGCGCCTGCCATTTGTAGGCAACCCCCTTCTAATTTTAGACCGTATTAATTTGTCTCGCCACGCCGCGATCTATGTCGATTAATCCTGCTACGCGCTGCGGTGTTAGTCGAGACCATCCAACTGACGCTTTAGGGATGGGTATGCGCGTTACCGTTTTTCTCCCCTGAAGTGTCTACACACTATCCCACAATAACTAGCATCAATTGACGCCCGCCTCATGCATCCCCACTCAACGCCGACGATGAGGTACAGCTGACATGCTATCATGGAGGTGTCTTGCGACCCCTCACCCGAGCGGGGATGAAGACGCAAGGATTAGCACCCTTTCACGGGTCGCACCGTAGAACTCCTTTCATGAAAACCCACCAACTACGGGGCGTCGAAGCTCCTCCTTCGTCTCCCTGTTCGGACCTCCACCCCCCACCCCCCCCCCCCCCCCCCTCCGCAGACATCCTAGGGAGCCTCTGGTGCTGCTCAGCCGTCAGTTTTGGTAAGGTAAATATGCTTGGCTATGAAACTTGTTATGTGCACTCCCCTCGGGTTAGTAGAGAGCCTTTTGTGTGATACTCTAATGAGGAAGAAGAGCTCACGACCTGACCACCCGTTCCGCCCACCTCCCCCCGTATGGTAATGACGGTATCAGTAGCAGCAGAGACCGTACACGCACGCCCCGTGAGCTCCACCCCCCTCCCATCGACTTCCAAAGAATGCCCTTTCCCCACTGACACCTCCTTAAACGAGACAGGACGATTTTCTGGTGGCCTAATGGGGATCTTTCTAAGTTCAATCATTGGAAACAGCTCAGACACGACACTAAACCTCATGGAGTATGGATACAATCCGGAGTCCATGTCTGCGATCATGGTCTCTATCGGTTATTGGCTATTCTCATCATACATAAACCTATGAGCAGTCAAAGCCGTTCATGAAGGTTTAGGTGGTTGTATGGGATGCTATATAGACATTTCATAATAGGCTTTTAAAGTGGTACTTGTCCAAGACCATTACTTGAATGTCTTTGATGTGATGTATGAGTCTCTTAATGAACTAATGAACTATGTTATGAACTATTTTAATGAATGAGTGACTAATCTAAAGTGACATAAGGAGTCCTTAGTAAAGTGTGAAGAGGGAATAAGGAATGATCTTTTCATGTATTTTCTTTGGAAGTCTTGATGATGACTCTAGTTAGGGAAGTTGGTTGATTTTGTGGACATGATATATGCCTTAGGTAGCCTTTTGTAAGAGAATACAATATTATCTATATGCTAAAGTGTTAAGTGAAAATAATTATATCGTAGGGAGTCTATAGGATATCTTGAGTGTGTGAGTAAGGGATTAAATTGGAAGTTGGTTTACACTGACTCAAGTGAGAATCAATATCACCTTTGGTAGAGGAATCTCATGTTGAGGTGTTTGTTGTCTTGTAATTGTATATGTGTCTTATTATAAGTGTTCTTGAGGGTCATTTAGGTATGCTTAGGGAGGTTGTATAGGAGGTATTTCTTTGTATTGCTTAAGTGAGACTTACGATAGCTTATTGGTGAGAAGACTAATTTCTAGAAGAATTTAAAAGTGATGATAATAGGAATTCATGTAAGTTAAGAACTTATGTACAGGAGCCAAAGATATTGTTAAAGGCTTCAAAAATGCATTAAATTATTTTAATTTTATCTTATGTGTTTCTAAGTTGTTAAATGTTGTTCTTATGATTATAATATGATTTTTAAATGAAAAGATGCATATTTCCAATAAATGTCCATTTTCATGATTTTCATTCATTATTTCATACTTAGTACATGTGGTTGTTGTAACAACCCAAAAATGACTATGCAAAGTAATGCCTGAACATACCTAGAATGCCTAGATTAAACTGGGCGCGTGGAACCAGACCTCAGAACCTATGCACATGCCAAGCCAACCAACTTGGTGAGTTAGTTGATCTAGGCAAGGTTGGGTCAAGCCATATAGGGCACCCAAATATTAATAATCACCCGGATGAGTCTTAACAGGACTTGAAAGGGGTAATTTTAACTTTGGAGGGTCTAGGGGTAAAATGGTTTTTTCCAGGCTAAGGGTAGTAGTAATTACCCTAAGGATTGAATTAATTAAATTGATGCATTTTAGTTGACTGTTCGGATTGGGTCGACCAGGATTGACCTGTCGGCGAGAATAGCTTCACCCAGGTTTGATCCTTGGTGGAAGCAATACTAAGTTGAATTAATTGATATTTCATTATCTGATTTTAATAAGGGCAGATTAGTCATATCACTTAAGACATAGAAAATCATATTTTAAATTTAAATAACAAGGAGTCCTAATTTGACTAAGTCTTAACCTAAAACTCCTACACCTAAACTTATTCTCAAGTCTCTCAACTCTCATTCTCACGTTATTTATCAGTAAAATAACAAAAAATAATAGTTCATCACTCTTGAAGAACTTGAAAGATAAATCTCAAAAGAAAAACTAGTCAAAAATGAAAAGCAAAAGCAAATTTCTTGATGGGTTAAGCTTGAAGTTTCGGTGGTGGGGCATTGATTTCATGGGAGTTGGAAACATATTGGATCAATTTTTAAACTGTGTTGAACGACATAAAAGGTATGGGTTTCTTCCTCTTGGTCCCTTTACGAAGAGACCCCTTAGATTCAGTCAAAATCTAATCCGAAAACTAGGAATGTTTCCCCGTTGCATGTCCTTCTCACTAGGTCCCATCGATTGTGTAGGTTGGTATGATTTATTGTAGAATTTAGGGATGTAATGTGTTTTCGTGATGATAATATTCATGTATGAATGTTCAGAATTATGTGATTATTAATTATGTTTTTCCAAAACTATGTGATAAGTTAGTGTACAAAAGGGTGCTGCCGTGGTTCTTAATCACAGGTTGGAGCATGAAAATGACATGTTAAATCCCTTTGGTTTTGTACAAATTACTTGGATATGTGCATATAATAATGTGTGAGGTCATCGAGAATTGAACCCGAGAACTCACCATATACAAGATAGTAAATATTTAATAATAAATGTGAGGTTAAGTGGAATCGAACTCCTGTCTTAGACGAATAAGAGAACCAAGAAAATCCATTAACAGAAATGAGGTACATGGGATTCGAATCGGTGTGTTCCTTTCCAAAATTAAGATCGGTCGATGCGAGAATAAAAATAAATAAAATGGGGTGTGTCGGAATCGAACCCATAACCTGTCGGATAGGTGAGAAAACTAGGAGAACCAATTAAAGAAAAACAAAATAAGGTTGTGGTAGATTGATCCCACATCCTCTTTGTCAAAAACAGAAACATCAAGGAGAGAAAAGAAAGAAAAGAAATGTAGGCATTGGGATCGATCTTGGGTCCCAATGCTGAAATTTTAACTCAAAATTTAAAATAAGACTAAGTGTTGCTCAAGGGGTTTGAAATCGGGTTCCCTTTCGTAATTCCGTATTGATACATAAGTCTTACGTGAGCAAAAATGAATACTTCCTATAGGAATCAAACTAGAGACCTTGACATACTTAAAAGATGCATAAGTCTTGTACCATATAATCTTGGGTATGTATAAGTCACTTAGACAAATTATGAACGAAGACTCATGGCTTATATGTATGGGTTCATAAGTCCAGCATATGTTTAAAAGTAAGTGAACCTAAGATGTATATGATGAAATGATGTGACCCCAGGAGGGTTTAGTAAGAGTGTGAAACATACTAAAAGGCCAAGTGCATTGGCGTATGATGAAATGAACATTCACGTAATGGGGTGAGTAATTATAAAGATATAATATTCTAAAGTTAATGTATGTGATGACTACCACATAAGAGGCTTATATGAAAGACGAGACCAATCCCAAATGAGCCTAATAAGTGTTACCAAAAACTATACTCACGTATGAGAGTGTGAAACTAATAAAGAGACCAGTCTCTAAGAAACACTCAAATGAAAGTATTATAATTTAATGCACACTTAAAACTAATAATGAGATCAGAAATCATATAATGAGGAATGATGTCCTCATGCTAGAAGTCAACTTCTATGATGTGTGAGATGAATAAAATGGACTTTATACTAAGCACCGATAGGCTAGATATGAGTCGTGATTCCTTCTTTTGGGAAGGCAGGTTCATGTAAATCTCATGAGATGAGACTGACCGTTTAGGCGGGTATGGGTATCCTTATATCTCCATGTGTTTTAACCTATGCTTCCAGGATAGGGTTATAGCAGTGTTCATTTCCCTATATACCTTTGCATGTTTTGGTTTCACTTTGGGACTGGTGATTTATCCCTCACCCCAAAAAATCACGGCCCGACCACCGCCAGCGGAAAAGCTGACCCTTGCCTACCCCCAGCTTCCCCTGCTGCCCCCCCTCAACTACACAAACACATCCTTTTTGAAGACTTCACAAATCAAATGCATTCCCCAAAATACGTACCCCCAGCTCCTGTAACCCCCGTTCCAAACATCATCTACACCCAAACCTCCGCCACCCCCAACGACGTAGCGACCAGTCGGACCACTAGACCATGAAACCCTCCCATCAAAACACCTAGTTCTCTCACCCGACCGTTGTGGACAGACCATTAATACTACTTATCCCAGTACCGGTTCTCTAGATAGACCGCATCGTCCCCTAAAACCTCATTTCACCAACATCAGCCTCCGCAGCCTTTCCACTAAGCGAACCCCTAATAATTCAATACCAGGCAACCGCTGCACACCCCAAACCTCGGGACAATCCCCTATATGCAATTTCCTCCAATTCCCCCCAATGTAATAGAAATCTGTTCCAACCCACTCGTCCACCCATCCCATTCCACAACCAAACCCCTAATCAATCCAGCTCGCACCCAACACCGCATCACGCCACAAACCAACTTTTAAGCCCTACCATACACCTACCGCCACTCACTCCTTCCCATGTAGCTCCATGAAACTCAAACTGTCCTATTCTAAACACCCCAATCCACTCACTCCAACCTAGCGCACCGCGTACTAATCTACACTAATTATCCGACTCTAACTCACTATTACCGTTGATTGCAATTCAAGTGGAACCCGCCGGAAAACAGGGTGATTCCACCTCTTTTCAGTGTGGGGTTAGACACTCAAATTTCATGAAGCATCACCCATGATCGATGTTAGTAAAGTTAAAAGTTCATTAGAAAAAAATTGAGGCCAGCCTAATGTAATGCCCACTAAATGAAATGAATGATATCAAAACGTGTTTGGACTAGGATAATCAGAGGGGAACTAGCTCAGTAATGACCACTAGGCTCATTCTTGGCTCATGCACAATGAACTCAATAAGAGTCTAAACAACATCCTAGGTATATCAATTGATGGAAAATGAAGTACGTACGAATAAAAAGTTAGGGGACGTTGTGTTAGCTAAAAGAAAGTTCCCTTAGTTGAGGTCCCTTTATTTTGAGCCCTCATTTGGACGTCCTACTGTCAAGTCCGTGTGATTAAAGGACTTCACAACATATGAACGAAAAGATATGTGATATGATGTATCGCTAACGGAAATGTGTTATTGTGTTGTGTGCATATTGAAAAGAATGATGATGACATGTTACTCGCATTAGAATGACTTTCAAATTGATTTGGCAAGTACAACGACAGTGGCTTTTGATTAACTCATATCGTTAGGAGATATCTCTTCTATCATTCCATATCATTGGTGTTGTACTAAATAGCCCATTACTTAAACACAAGTTGTACTGAATTCTACAATTCTTTACTTTTAGGTGCAGGTGCAAGTTGACGCTAAAGCTTCTGAGACTACGTTGAAGCTACCTAGGCGTGGAGAATTCATCAGGACTTAGTAGGCCGTCATGATTTCGAGGATGATTATATCTTATATTATAGCTTACACGTAGGCATGAGATAGTGGACGATGTTCCACTAGTGTTTCTTTCTTACTTATTTGCAGATGATGTACTGGTGCCATTTTGGCAACTTTTTATTAATGCATTAATGAACTATTTCCTTCATTTGAATATCTTATTGTTAGATGGTTGTTGTAAACTGATGTGATATAATGAAATTCTTATAATGAAGTCTATGTATACTTCAAAGCAAACAAAATTTTTAAATTTTCCTCTAAAATTAACCACATATAAGTACATGATGACCAACTGAAGCGCTGGTATACACCTGTGAGAGAGAACAAACGCCGCGGTTTGTTCGGGTCTAGACCCCGATTGTGACAGTTGTACTAATCCATTCTTTTATATATATCTATAGTTGTTGGTAGGTAAGGAGCATTTGGGAAGTGAAGACATGGACTGTAGCATCGTTAAAGAGAAGTTGAAGTATGTCCTCATTTTATTCGAGGGAATAGATTGTGTTTTAAGTTTTCATTTAAAGTATTGTAATAGACTAAGTATTTCTATATTTTGAAGTATGGGTCGTGTCCCAAGTACTCTTGTGTCTTAAGATAATGAGATTGAGACTTAGTATTTTCTATTACATTATATGAAATAGTTTATAAAGACTATGAAGTTTGTTTGTGAAAAGTTTTACCGCACTAGTTTTCACTATGTTTATGCAATAAATGATATGTAAGGGCTTTTACAAGACCTACGAAAGTTCAAGTACACCAGTTGAAATCCGAGATTACCCATAACTTTAAGGATGGCTCGTGTGTAGTTTTGGGATGTGACAGTGCAACCACGAGAGGCAAAGGATGGCTCGTGTGTGGATCGACGGTGGCATCGATGCCAACCATAATCCAACACATAGACAATTTTCAGGAGCCCTCGAATGCATAAGTATCTGACCAAAACAACGTTTTTGCAGCATGGAAGGGAGACCTGGTCGTCGACGGGACAAGGGGGGGGCCCAGCTGTCGAGGTGCTCGTAAATAGGCCCTTGGACAAACTGGTCGCACTTTTATGTTTTTCTCAATTAATTAATTAAGGGGATTAGGTGGTTAATTAGTGGTTTAAGGGATTCTAATTAATATAATTAAATCAAGATATAAATACCTCAACCCTTATTAGATTAAATACAACGCACAAATAAATTCCTCTTCTTTCTCTGTTCTTTCTCTCTCTATTGGAAGATACCATTAAAGAACAATCTGGGGAAGGGTTTTGGGTGATGGAAAGACACTATTTCACCATAAAATCTTCATCAAATGTTGAGATATCGGATCTAATTCATCATTGATACATCTTTCCTCAAAGGGTTCCTTCAAAATATTTTCAAAAGTTTGGTTTTCATATAGGTTCTTCTAAATCTCGAAGATTAGGCTATGAGTTTAATTGTTTATTTTTTTGAATTGATAAAATGAATATATTAACATGTATTTTAACTTGATTATAGTATATCTTGATGATTTGGTTTAGTTTGTAGATTATTATCCTTAACCCTTAACACTAGGTTTGATATTGACACGAACTCACTTGAAATTTATTCAATTGACTTGGTTATTGGTTGAATTACTATTCATTGATGTTGTTTCTTGATGATAAATAAATTTGACAGAATCGTAGTCTTTCATATTAGTTCTTGAGATGATGATCTAGGTTAGGAAGTGAATATACCTAAGTATCTTGTCTTAAGATATTATTATCTAGTATTGAATGTGAGATAGTGTTATTCTAGCCTTGTCATATATTGTTAGTTAATTATGATGTTTTATACCCAAAATCGGGATTGAATTGAGGTTTATGGTAAGGTCTTGATATGATTATGAAGGAGACTTGGTAAGTTAATGATTTCTTTATTTACTTCTATATGATTTAAGTCATGATGTTATATTGGAGTAAGCTTGTATTAGGTTGATAGGATGGTAGATTATGATTGTTTAATTGAAATGGACTTACTATGTTGTGAGGTTGCCTTAAGTGTATCTGGTATCAGGATGGAGATGACTATCACGTGTGCCTTAATATGATATGAATGCTAATGTGCTAATCAAACTGATATGAAATGTAATGAAGTACTTATACTCATTGCAATATTATTGAGATATGATTGTGATGATGATTTTAACAAGAATTTAGACCCTATGGCCTAAATAAGTGAGGATGATAATTAAAGGTCTTTAAAATATATTTCCAAAAGGACTCTAGCTTAGCGCTGAGTGGAACTATAAAGAGGAGTGTCTTATTTCACATAGGGAAGGGTAGGGACACTATCGTACTCCCCCTTCTACACAGCTTCTCCGCCCTCTTCCTCTCCTTTTCGCGCGCACTTTATACTACAGGCTCCGGAGAGGGGGAGCCAGCCGCGCGGCGTGCTGGCATGGAACGTTGGGCTTGCTTGAGACTGGAGATACAGCTTGTATTTTGAGCTGAGATTGGAGAGAATACAATTTATGTAGCATAAAGAGAGTCCGAACTATATCTCCTAGTTATTGAACTATGTTGACCCCACAAAACTACTAGCTAGTGTATCCATATAGTTGCTACGTTTTCTGTTTTGGTACAACCTTGGCATGAAGTCCTCCTTCTTTCGGTGTAGGCTTTTATGACACCAGATTCCAAACTAGCTCATGTGGTCTATGTCGGTTAGGGAAAGATGTTCCCAAAAGGTTAAATGAATTAAAGGATCAAACTCTAACTAGGATAACCTAAGGGGTCTAGCTTAGTCTAGGTAGGGGTATGAGACTCTACCTAAGCATTGCACTAGTTAGCCTTGAGAGAAGTCATAGGAGGATGTATGCTTAGAATGATATATGATATGTATATGATGGACTTGCACATTGTTGATATTATATGTTGATTAGTCATGTTATGAGTATGTGTTAGGTTATGTTGTTAAATTAAGATGAAATGTATATTTAAATGTCATGTTACCTGAAATAGGGTGTTAGTCATGATTCTGGTTTGGTCGCTTGATTGTGTAAGGTTATGGGGCTTTGCTTTGTCATTGCACATGTTGACTTGATATGGTTCAGGGGGTAATTTTTTTTTTTCTTGTTTTGGCGGCTTTGTTTATACGATAATGTACTCTATTAATGATTATTGTTAATAGAACTTGGTGTGGAGGTATTGAGTCTATGATATATATACATGATATGAAGGGTCAACGCGACTAGACTTGAAAATTGTAGTATTGTGAGCAACATGCCTATGACTTAATAGATATGAAATGTTGATTGGTATGGTCTTGTTGGATTTTTCATAACGGTTTTTTAGGGAAAAGTGCATGCTCTATGCAATTACCCTTTTTAGCATGATTTTATCTTATACTATATGGTCTCATACTTAGTACAAGTGGCGTACTAACCCCATTTATTTCTTTTTTCGAAACATTTTAGGTTCCAGTCGTTGAAGGCTCATTTGAGACGACTTGAAGAAGGCTTGGATATTCTCTATAATCCAAGTGGGTAGGTCCTCCCTTTCCGAGGGCGATGTCAATATCTAGCTATGGAGTTTCCTTGTTTTTCAAAGACTTATGTTTACTCTATGTTCATTTTAGTACGATTTGTATAAACCTATATGTGGGTCAAAATTTCTTTGATTGTTTAGATGGTATGAGATGACAAAATCATTAAAACTATATCTTATATATGTATATGTAAAATATAAGTAGAAGGCTATGGAACCTTCCTATACGAAGGGTTTATGTATACTCGATGTATATGTATTATGTGTGTGTAGAGGTCCATGTAAACCTCCAAGTAAATAAAATAAAAAGTTTTAAACTTCCGCTAGAATATTACTTATGAATGCGATGATGTAAGCTAAGAGGCTAGTTTTTGTCCTCCAAGAGGAGGACGACGCTGGTTACATCTAGGGGGTAAACCCGAATGTAATAGTACATAGGTTTATAGGATGGATACATGATCTGCCCATATCTTGCATCTTTTTTCAATAGTTATTCCATTTTTTTACCCCATAGATGTCATCTTTTCCATGTTCATGTGTTTTCTATGGTATTACTCCCATGTGTAGACTATTATGTTGCCTCACAAGATGTCTACTTGCTCTATTATACATTTATATGTATGTACTTACTTGGAATTTGTATCCGTCCTTATGTTGAATTCTTCCACATTCTTCCTTGATTCCAAATTCATATATTCCTAGTCTTTGATATTAGTAGGTGAGTATTTGACTATCATATCGAGTTCAAATCTCTTGGTAGAAAGTTATATGTCTTCACTTCGTATGTGGTTCAATTTGTGATGTCAAAAATGCATATTGAGTTATAGAAGAAATATTATGTTTGTGTCACATCTACTTCCCACATCATTGTCACTATCATTAGTCCACATTCTAATGTCATCTACTACTAGTTCATAGTTCCAAATCTCAATAATGATTATGACCACCAAAACATCAATCCCAAATGAGTTGCTATCAAAAAAGAACAATCTCAAAAGAGTTATGATTATCCAAAGTACACAGTCTCAAAAGAGTTATGAGCTTCAAATCAACAATCTAAAAGACTAAAAAAAAATATAACTCAAGAAATTTGTATTAATTATAGGTGGCAGCCAAGGGGCAAAGCCTAGCATGGGGCGATCACAATTTGTATAGAAGGGGGGAAGCTCAGGGGCAAAAACTTAGCATGGTCTGATCCCGATTCGTATAATAGGGTGGCAGGTTAGTGGTGAAAACCTAGCATGGGCCGATCTTAATTGGTATGGAAGGGTGACAACTTACGGGCGAAAGCCTAGCATGGGCCGATCCCAATTTGTTGAATTATGAGGACAACACCCCAGTGGTCAAAATGCCTAACATTGGTCATCATCTCCTACCACCGATCAGCTGGGAATTTGTATCATATGGATTACAAAAAATATAACACATAAAAAAGTAAAGATAAAAGTGCAACCTATACAATTCCACAAGTATAAGCAAAGGTGGTCTATAATCCTTATCTATTGGTATTTGGTTTCACTTGATTTCTCCTGTCAAATATTGTTGTATTATGCCTTTCACATTCAGTACATTATTTCGTACTAATGTCTCTTATTGTGGCGCTACATTTCATGCTACAGGTACAAGTATTCAAAAGTAGATCTCCCTAATAGAAGTACATGATACTCTACTGTTGTTGGTGAGCTCCAGGTTGATTCGGTCTTAGCCTATTCCTTAATATGTGTATTTTCATAGCATGGATTCGGATAGAGTCTTTGTAGACATTGTAAAGCTATCATTTTTATTCATAGTTTCACTTGTCACATATTTTGGTTCAGCTAATCAACATATGTTGTATATAAATCTTTTCATCAGTAATATGCATAATAGTAGACTTTCTCATCATAGGTTACTTGTAAAACATGTATTCATAAGGTAGTTGTCCGCCTCACCTAGGGTTGGGGTGTGACAGAAGTGGTATCAGAGTTGTTCGTCCTAGGGAGTCTACAAAGTCGTGTCTAGTAGAACCTTAGTTATGAATGTGTTGCGCTCTTTCAGTATCTCTTTCACTTGTCTAGTAACCTCTTTTTTTACAAAAATAAAAAGTAGGAACCCGGTCTTGACACCCCTAAACAATAGCAACATCACATTTATAATTTGGGGGCTACATTAATATTTAGGAAAGTTACATTCCTTCATAATCCTGATCGTGCAATAGAGTTAAGTTAAGAAGCCAATTTCCAATTATACGTATCATGCTATTCATTAACTATGGTTAAGATTAACCGTTATTAGAGTGTCAGCATCTGACATACAAAGGGGACCTCATGTTACAAAAAGTTTGACTTGATTGAGCTCATTTAATTCGACCATCTCAGTTGTAATGAATTGTATGTTATTTGCACCTAAAGTTTTATAGGTACCATTTACATCATGTTGATTAAAAAATTATTTGTTACCTAGTTACATATATTTGTTGTATCATTTGCAGGCACATATTATTAGGAGGATGTAACCAGCGCTTGAGTTCTATATTTCCTCCATACTTACAGGATCCATTTCTATAGAGGACACTTGTTCTTAGTCTTTTATATACATGGAATTCTCAACATTACACATGTTCTTGAAATTGATGTAGTTAACCGGTTTCTCAATTTTATTGGATGTATTTGTACTATAGTGTTACTAGAGATACCCCTAATTGGCTGGCAAGACTCAAATTATAATTGTATGTCGTCCCAGGTATGTTATTGTTTTGCATTTGTATTGTATGTTCCAACAACCTCGAATAAGTAATAATAACATTTGTATTCTTTTCATGGTTATAAAACTTATGATAATTGTGTTAATTGTTGAAAAAGATATATTTATAGCAGTTGATATTATGATCTATGTTTTGGTTACATAGAATCGGGATGTGACTAAAGGGTAAGGTTAACACAAAAAAAATTGATAGGTTAGACCTAAGTTATAATTAGTCAAATAATACATAGTGGGATCAATGTGCATGAAGCTACAAGTTTTGATCAAAAGGTACTGGTTAGATAGCAAACATGTGAGAATGAAGTTGAGAGACGGGATATGTCAAATTATCTATACATAAGAGTAGGAGTGATATGATAATGCTATAGAGGAGTTAGATACGTGGTTATGAAATAATTATTGCTAAGTGTATGAAGCAAGCAAATGTTTTCAATTTTTTTCAACTCTAACGAGTTATAATGGTGCACATGGAAACAACCTTGTGAACGTTTGTTAGACAGAGAAGTCAGATCATCATACACATTTATAAACTTCCATCAAATTTAAATACAACTTTATTACAAGATTCATTTAATATATGCATGCAATAATTCATCAATCACATTGTAGTTAAGGGAGAGGAAAAAATGATCATATACTAGTTTTTATTATTTGCTATATTACATGAGAGTCGGAGAACCCTAACTTACTTTTTAAAAAAAAAAAAAAAAACCTATTGGTATGGACAAACCTCTATTTAGTTAAGCCCAAAGGGAGCACTCTAATATTTTATGAATCATTATATAACATTATAAGTACCTGACATTTACATGTTATTACTGTTCATTTTTATGGTGCGTTCAATCTTTACTAATTTATTTATATTTCGACCCTCAAAGGGCATCAGAGATTAAGCGTGATATAACACAAGTTACTAATGAAGGAAAAGTTGACCTCAAACTTCAACTCCAAAAATGAACTATTGAGGATTTTGTTTTTCTATCTTAATTGGGGTATTTATATTTACCCTAGAAAGAAGCAAATCCGAGGAGATTGAAGAGAGTATATGGGGAAATCAACTATATGTGCTTTGAGGTGAGTAAGGAATATGAGCAGAATTATCCCACCAGTAACCTAACTCGTAAGATAATGTTTTTGCTTAATATAAAGAGTGGTTCTATAGGATATCTCAAAGTTTCAAAAGATGGTTTGATATATAATCATATATGCTACATGTTTTATAACTAATATATTTGTATGACATTTTTACTTTATGAATTACTTTCTCATATGATATCTAATGGCATATAATTCTTGCATGTATGTATTATCCTCTTTGGAGCAACCTTGTTTATTGTCATAGGTTTTCTTAGGACCTTTCCATACATGTTATTTGCTGCATTGGTTACTTTCCACATGTCACTTGTCCATATTGTGTTGGTACTGCAGCCTAATTGACCATATGATATGGGAAAAATTAGTGCTTGTGGGTTATATTAATCACATACCCCTTGTTGACATCTCATATGCATCATAAACCATTTCAATATATTTTACATGGATGGTAGCCTACTTGCTTAAACATTACAGGCCTTATAACTTTTCTATGCATGTATTATGTGCTTCACTTGCTCATATTTCATATGTGTACTCAATGTCATGCTAGTCCACCTATATATGCGATACAACGCACTTGTTCAATGTGATTTGTGTTCCGTATTACATTTTCTTATATGTTTACATGACATATAGTCTACATGTCTTAGCTTATGTACTCATGCATCATGTCATCATCTAGTCCATTCCTACATTCCCTAGAGTTCATTCACTCACATGCTAACTTATAGCTCATATGCACGCGCACACCATGTATTTCTATATCTTAATGCACGTATACCTTTTACACAACCTTTTGGGCTAGTATAGCTATGTGGAATGTCTAGTGTGACTTATTCATTTTTATACTATGCCCCTTTGTGCTTACTGATTTGAGTTCTGAAAAAAATTAGGAAAACATTTCCTTGTATCATTATGTAGTGAAGATTTTGACCGGAAAAGGTTTGGCATATATATGTAAACTTAGTCAACCATGGATATATAACTTAGCATAATGCCCTATTCTAAGGTGTAGCATAAAACTTTGGAGTTCATCTTAAGAACTAGGCGATCTTATAAGATGAGCCTTGAAAAACCGTCATGAGATAAAAGAGAAGGCAATGTACTTCCCCAATAGAATAGGCATATGATTTTATGTGTCTGTTCCACATATAAAAAACTGGGAGATACTATAATCATTCATGATTGTTAAGGCCCGGAAACTAAGATCAAAATGTGTAACCCCCATTAAGGTATTGGGGAATGAATATAATATGACATAAGACACTTGGGAATAGACGGTGGTAGAGATCCTAAGTAACCCTCCTCATTCAAAACATCAACATAAGGATTTGAGATCATGTGGTCTTGTTATATGATAATAAGTCCTACTAGCATTTGTTCATTCGATATGTCATTTGCATGTATTGTGTTTAGTAAATGTATTAAATTCCTTATTCGTATGAGTTCTATTTGTGTATAATCAGTAGATTATATGATTAAGAAAGGGGTTTAATTTATCATTTTATTATTTTATGAACCATATCTATTGACACTTCATGCCAGATTTGTCTATACGTGTTTTAGATTAGTCTATGGATTTTACATAGTACTATTTATGAGGGAACACTCGCAAATCTCCAAATAACACTCCTAGATTAACAAATCTATAAGCATCACCCATCATTCGAGGACGAATGATCATAAGGAGGGGAGGATGTAACACCCTGTATTCTACGTCAGGTAGTTCTATGTATATGTCGCTTAAAAATTTCCTTGTGGTATAGTTATGGACTCGGTTTTCTATGTGACTAGTGACAATAGAATGTGTTTGAAGGTGTAATACCCCATGCCTTCCAACACATATACGAATAACTAAGCTCAAAAATAATTCGAACTCATGATAGTAAAAGGTGGTACTCGATATAAAATTTGAAGTGGTCAAGTGCGCCTTTAGTGCTACGGTCTTGTACCGAATTCCATATGGGAAAATTGTCTTAAATAATTAAGGTGCTTGCTTGACTAAACTATGCTAGTAGGTCACAAGTAGGTGATGCATCTACTTAGAATTAATAGATTACATTTTATGTGAAAAAAAGTCAAGTAGGTGATGTACCTACTTACAATTAGTGGACTAAATTTTAAGTTAAAGAGAGCAAGTAGGTGATGCACCTACTTAGAATTAGTGAACCGAATTTTAAAGGAGCAAGTAGGTGATGCGCCTACTTAGAATAAGTGGACTGATATAAGTGAAAAGAGCAAGTACCTGATGTAGCTACTTAAAAAAATGTGGTAGAAACTAAGGAGGTGATGAACATGCTTGCTTAAAAGTAAAGGACCATATTATTTCCCCAATTTATTAAGTGAAAACGTCCAAAAGGGACATATATAGAACTCAATCTTATCACCTCTCCCTCATGACTTATTTTCACGAAAATTAATCCCAAGGAATACCATATCTCCAAAAAATTATGTTTTATAGCTTCACCATAAGAATATGAAGGACATAGGTGTTTTTAAAGTACAAGTTGGTAAAACATCTCAATCGTAAGGAATTCAAGTGATAATGTGAATTAACATCAAGGTAAAGGGAAGAAGACAACCTAAACATTAAAAAATTTAAGTGTTGGCAATTGACATTTCTGTCTAGCAAGGTATGTTGTGGAAATTTTCATCCCACTCTTGTTCTTACATTATTTGTAAAAGTTTGTTTTGTTAATGAACTGTTGAGTTTTGCCTCAGTATTGTGTGATCTTTGTGAATATTCATGAAGGAGGTGCTTGTTGGGACATACATGGGGTGGAGTCCCCTTACATTTTGATTGTGAGCTTGTTTTGAGAATCTAAATGTTAGTTAAAATTCACAGGATGTTGATCGAAAGTCATGAGTTCATATGGCTATTTCCACATTGTGAGGCCTAGGGACTGTTTTGTGTATCATATAAATAAGAGGTTTTGGTTGGATATGTCGAGAAGTGATGAAAACTAGTTACAGAATAGAACATTGAAAGTGTATTGATATACCATTGAGTATTACATGAGCTTACTTACTGCCATTCTTTTACTACTGTTTTCTAGACGTGATGAAGGCTGAGGGGTTTCAGAGGACCTTATAAAATGATTAGGGGAAAATGGATGGAAATAACTCTTGATAGGATCGATTAGTTTGGTTAGATATGCTACCGACGGGTGGTATTATATTTTGTGTAATCATTCCCAACTTGTTTGGAAACTAATATAGTTTTTTATTCTTTGTGCTGCCCAGTTGTGTTAGCATAATAAGTCAAGGAGGAAGGATGGTTCGCTCATTGTGAATACCATTTTTTGTGAGCAGGTATATAAGGCTATTAAATTTCCTATTTCCATGGCATGAATCAAACACTTATAAGCTTTCTAAGTGCTATTGGTAGTGACTGACCCACAAATGCAGTTTGTACTCCCTAGAGAATTAAAGTGAGCGCTCTACTATGAGTTTGTTACTAAATGTGAGTTTTTCCTTTACCAAGTTTTTGCATGCAAGGTTTAAACTTGTTTCAGTGTCAAAGTACCCTTGGCATGTATTTCCCTTAAATAAGTCAATATGATCCTAAATTACACATAGTTCATGTATTTATAGGATGGAGACACGATTTGCCGATATCTTGCCAACTTGCTTCAATAGTATATTCTATCATATATGTCATCTTTTCACATGTTCATGTGTTCCCTTTAATGGTTATTACTCCTGTTGTGTTAGACTATTTTGTTGCCTCACAAGATGTCTAATTTCTCTATTGTACATTTATATGTATGTACTTACTTGGAATATATATATGTCCTTAAGTCAAATTTTTCCACATTCTTCCTTGGTTCCACATTCCTGTAAATCTTGTCTTTGATATAAGTTGGTGAGTATTTGGCTATAACATAGAGTTCAAACCTCTTGGCTACAGTTAATATGTTCTTCACATTCGTATGTTCTTCAATTTTGAGAATGTTGAAAAATGTGTACTTTATTCTATAAGAGTATTATTTGTTGTCACTTTTTCTTCCTTTCCTACTCATGTCATTTTGTTAGTCCATATTCGTATGTCTTCTACTTCTGGTTCATAGTTTCAAATCTAAACTATGATTATGACCACCAAAACATGAATCCAAAATATGTTATTATCAACAAAAGAAAAATCTCATAACAATTATGATTATCCAAAGTACACAATCTCCAAAGAGTTATCAACATCAAAATAACAATATCAAAGATTACAAAAATCATCAATGACAAAATTTGTATAATTATAGGTGGCATCCTAGGGGCAAAGCTTAGCATGGGTCAATAGAATTGGTATAGAAGGGTGGCAGCTCAGGGGCAAAAGCCTAGCATGGGATGATCCATATTGGTATAAGCGAGTGAAAGCTCAAGGGAGACAACCTAGCATGGGCCGATCCCTATTGGTATGGAAGGTGGCAACTTAGGGGAAAATTCCTAGAATGGTCCGATCCCAATTTGTGGAATTTGGAGGACAACATCCCAGGGGTTAGAACTCCTAGCATGGGTCATCCTCTCCTACCACAGATCAGCTGGTCATTTGAGTCATATGGCTTAAAAAAATTATAACGCACAAAAAAGTTAAGAAAAGAATGTAACATACAGAATATCCACAAGTATAAGCAAAGGTGATCTCTAATCCTTATCTATTGGTATTTGGTTTTACATGAGCTCTCATGTTACATATGGTTGCATTATGCCTTACATATTCAATACATTCATTCATACTGACGTCCCTTTTTGGGGCCCTGCATTTTATGTTGCTGGTACAAGTATTCAAAAGTATATCTCCTCAATAAAAGCACATGACTATTGTTGATGAGCTCCAGGTTGATTTGGGGCTTTGACAAGTCTTTAATATGCTTATTTGCATAACATGGATTCAAATAGAGGATTTGTAGACATTCTAAAGCTACAAAATGTATTCATAGTTTCACTTGTCACATGTATTAATTCAGCTAGTCAAAATGTGTTGTATATAAAGCATTTCATTAGTGATTTGCCTAATAGTTTACTTTCTCATCATAGGTTATTTGTAAAGCATGTATTCATAGGGTACTTTTTGCCTCACCTAGGGTTGTGGTGTGACAATTAATTTGATAGGCAACTGATTGAATTGATTACACTATTTGTAAGGTTGATTTTATTATAGTAAGCCATTCATTATTGTACGAATGTTTTCGATTGTATCAAAAAATGATATCCTATAACTTTTAGTTTAGTTTCTAAATTTGTTACCGCTAGTTATGATGTTTACTGTTTGAGCTAACATTTGAGCATCTTCATAGCAAGTGAGTGTCTAAGTCCGAAATTAGCTAAACATGTAAACATATTTCTCTTTTGGTTTGGGGCTTTTCTGTTTTTCATAAGGTAAACTATAACGAGTTTTGGCTAACTCTTGAGAAATTTTCACTAAATCGAGTGTTTTTGAATTAAAACGAGAAGCTAAACTAACCCTTAGAACTAAGTTATGACTTATGCTCTATATTTTCATATCTCAAAATTTCCCTTTTGTTGTGTAATGTTTCAGCATTTTCCTCTGCTTTCACTACTCGATATAACTTCTTCTGTTTCTCTCTATCCAATCTATTACTCTTGAGAAAGTCGTGTTAGGTTTTTTTGACAAGTTTTGTATTAATTAATATTAAACCATCATGTTGAGTGAGTAATACAATTCTTGTTATGTCGTTCTAATCGAAGTAACATGTAGAAAGCAGGTTGTTTTATAATTTTTATATTAGAAACAATTAATCTAGCTTACTTGCTTTTTGTAGTTGCTAGTTACTCTTTTTTATATATTAAACAGGGAAGAGACTATAAATATGTAAAGCTATAACGAAAATTATGTGCAGCTTCTGTATATAAACAATACACTTTGTTTCATTTGGACCTGTTCCATATGAATAGTCATTAGTTTGGGTTCTCATTCTTTGGTAACATACGTCAGTATCAAATTAAAATTGGTTATTTTAGCATATCTTGAGGGTACGTAAATTTCTTATTATGATTTAATTTTTTTAACTCATTTTACGAAATACTAGCCCTCTTGTCTGTTAGTAGTCATATTCATTCTATGGAGCTGAAATGAGTAGAGTACAAAATCTCACCATCGTGATTTCGTGCTTTATAGGTGTCATATTTTTTGTTTCACTTTACTGAGATTTGAATCTCGAATTCAACCCCTGTGTTTCTAATGCTTTGAAGAGTATGTAACCATAATTTGTTGTCCCATAGTAATTCTCAATTTTCTTATTTGTTCATGATGATAAAAAAATTCACTATTGCCATATTTTTAGAAGCTGCAAAACTTTGATAGTTTTTAAGCTCTTTGTTCAACTTACCAAGCCTCCCAGTTATAACCATGTGCTTTTATGCATCAGGCTTCTCACTCTAGTCAAGAGAGCTCTTATTCCTTTTTGGATTTGTCGCTTTGAAAAACACTGTTCTTGAGGAGGTTCCGTTCTGTATTTTGTAAGTGTTAGTTCTATATAAGCCTTAAGCATATAATAACGTTAGTATAAATAACTAGTTAGAATATTCAAGACTTGTACAAACAAGTTTCCACAATGTTACCATCGGATGGATCCTCTTATTCTCATGTAAATCGACACTCATGGGGCATTAGATTGTTTTTTTAGAAAAGGTAACTTTTATTATAAACCTAAGAATACTCAGGACTTATTAAAGTTATAATCACAATAAAAAAATCCAAAAGTTTTATTTTAACATGAACTCATTAAGAACTCTAAGATTCTATTGCTATATATCCTCATCTTTGTGAAGATATTCATGTTTACACTGAAAATAGAAAAAAGAAAAACATTTCAACTTCATCTTGACAATAGAGCAACACTTGTTCTCAAAATATCTCTAATTCCTTTCCATCCAAGTACTCCATTTAATGTAGTCTTGGACAACCTTCCATCTCCCCCTTTGCCCTGAATAATTTCCATAACGATAGAATGTATGTCCTTTGTGAGTTTCCGGATCATTTTCCATGGTTAGTAGCTTCATTGAGTGTGTGTGCTCTCTGAGTTTCCAGATCATTTTTAATGGCCAGTAGCTTGATTGAGTGTGTGTCCTCTTTGAGTTTCAAGATCATTTTCCATGTCCAGTAGCTTGATTGAGTGTGTGTCCTCTATGAGTTTTTGTAAGTTGTTCCAACTAAGAATCTCTCTTGTGTATCTGAGCGCATAGCAGTTTATCTTCACTATTAATGAGTTCCTTGTAATGTTCCAAGATACTTAGATTGATTGTGTGTCCTTTATTGAGTATTTCATATTGTTTGTTTACAAAAATACTTGTAAAAGTAAGGCTATAAAAGTGTGTATTGTGACTGACAACGAAATTCATGTTATTTCAAGATTAGTGCACATGATCCAAGATTTATGCTTTTGAAAAGTTTTCTGGTTTCTTTAAAAATTACTCGTAACTAGATATAAAAACTATAATTGTTGTCCCCTCCCCCATATAGATAAGTTTTCAATATGTAACACTTCCTTTAAAGTGAATCTAGCAACAATACAAAAGTCTTTAGCCTCCACAATCTTCGTAGCAGTCCATGAAGATTTTATGCTAACACCATCATTAACTTGATTCCAATAGAACATTTGTTTTGTCATGTGCAATTTGTTTTTCTTCAGATATGAAATATATTACTACTTGAAGAATTATTAGTTAAGTTTTTTAAAATTGTTCTTTGTTTAAATTATATTTCTTTTAATTATATAATTTTAAAGTTGAGTGTTTATTTGAAAGGAAATCTTTAATAAAGCATTCTAATTTGTTCATCGGTTTTGAGATAATTCAATATAAGAATATCATTAGAATAAGACCTTTGTTTGATAATTTGAATTATTGAAATGAAATCTTTGAGTTATAGAACGCTACACTAATTAATAAATTTCACCTTTTTACTAACGCATCTTTAGTTTTTACAGTAACTGCTGCACAAAAATCTTGAACTTTATAGAAGGTCCAAGTAATGAGAAGTGGTTGTATTCTGATAGAGTTAGTAAAGAATACTTGGATGATGTAAATGACTTTTTAAATCATTCCTTTTCTCATAAAAAATGTAGAAAAAATTGCATGTCCTTGTACAGAATGTGTTCTTTTCGATAAAGTAAATCGGGACAAACTATATGACTACCTTTTGATTAATGTCATTGGAGGGGATTATGTGACCAGAATGATACATAATGCCTTTGGAGGATGTACACAACTTGTGGATAGTGATGTCAATGAAAGGGGCGAGGTGGAGCCAAACCGCAGAGAAAATAGTACTAGTACATCCTGAAATCAAACTTACCTATTTTCGGCTCATCAAGATATAATTTTGAAAAATTCACGAATGAGTCAAATGAAGAACTTTATCCTTGATTTAAGATGTTCAGCAAATTATCCTTTTCGCTACATATCTATCGTACGAATTGCATGTTCAAATGGTCAAATGAATCATTTGATTCTTTGCATGGACTACTAAAGGATATGCTGCCAGAAGGGGAAAAATTACGTCCTTCTTTCTATGATACCAAAAAGTTAGTTGAATGTTTGGTCTTAAAATATGAAGAAATTCATGTCTGTCCCAATGATTGCATGTTTTTTAGAAAAGAGTTTGCCAGTAAGGATGTCATTGAATGCAAAATTTGTGCTTCTTCTAGATGTAAAAATGATGCAAAGAAAATTCCAGCCAAGGTCCTAAGGTATTTTCCTTTAAAGCCAATACTATAGAGATTATTTATGTCTTCAAAAACTTCTAAAGAAATGAGATGACATCATTTAGAGTGCAACAAAGACGGTGTTCTACGACATCGTGCTGATGTTGAAGCTTGGAAAATTTTGATAAAAAGTATGCTTAATTTGCTGGACATTAGCATAATATCCATCTGGGATTATCTTCTGATGGGTTAAATCCATTTAGCACAATGCAAACTTTTGATAGTACTTGGCCAGTAATTTTAATCCCATATAATCTTCCACCGTGGATATGCATGAAAGAAGAGTTATTTATTTTGTCCTTACTAATTCTGGACCAAAATCACCTGGAAATAATATTGATATCTTCTTGCAACCGTTAATAAAAGAGTTAAATGAATTGTGGAGGGTCGGTTAGAAACATATGATGATTCTGCAAAGGAGACATTTCAAATGAGAGCAGCTCTTATGTGGACTAGATATGATTTTCCAGCGTATTGTTCTATTTTTGATGTAGCACATATGGTCGATTTGCATTCCCTTCTTGCAATATAAACACCCACTTAAAAACTCTCAACCATGGAAGGAAATATGGTTTCATGGGGCATCGATGTTTCTTGAGTTTGCTATGACATGTCGCATTATGGAAAATCTTTGATGGTTCTTAATGAAAAACACCTGCAGACTTGTCCATATATGATCACATGTTGATAAGTTAATATATAATGTTTACTCTAGGACATTCAAGTGAATAGGTAAGGTGGGTGCATACATATACATGGAAAAAGAAGAGCATATTTTTCAGTCTTCTTTATTTGGAGTATAACTTGTTGTGCCATAATTTTGATTTAATGCGCATGGAAAAAAATGTTTGTGATTGTCACATCCATGGAGAAACCCCTAGAAGTAACATAGTAACATGGCGTACTTGACCTCTCAGAGGTCGTATATAAGCCCATGGTTATCATTCTTCGCATTGTCATAGGTAAATTAGCAGAAACATTAAAACATTTCATAGCACATCATATTCTAGGAACTTCACTTCATATATATCTAAAATATCATAATACATATTTAGAATCTTGTATCTTTTTGCTATCCTAGACTCAAAATGATAAGTGTACTTTAGGGACACATTCCTTACGACATAAATCACAAGTACAATATTAAAAGACTCTACAATAAGTTAGACATTTGGATATCCTTGGACTTAAGAATTCCTTTCCTTGAACTTGCGAATTGAATATCAAGATCCTCACCATTAAAGACATCCTTTAAGCATCCAGACCCAACAGTTTCTGTAAAAAGTAGAGAAGAATGGACTTAGTACAAGAATGCACCAAGTATGGCAACAATGCAAAAACATGCATTTAAGAAGGGAATTTTACTTGAAATTATACTTCATGACTTTTTGAGAAAACCTTTATAGTATGAGAATTATATCATTTACATACTTAATATAGGCATATTCCAAAGCCAAACTTCCTATAAAATCACACATAACATTTAAGTCACATTTGGTGTTACTTTATAGTAACCAATTTACACTTTACAGTGAGCATTTTTCCCTCAACACTGAACTTCCTTCCTTTAACCCATTAGCCTCCCAAGTAACCCTCTAGTGACATATGGTTCTATGCATCACCTTAACGTCAAAAAGAAATCGTACATACACCTACACGAGCAAACACATACAATTATAGAAGTATAATACATCATAAACACATTTAGGTCAAGACCATAGGGACATTACATTGAACTCTATTCACTTTGCAGATATACTAATGTCACTTCACATAAAACATTATAAGACCTCAATCACAATCACAATCTAAGTCTACTAGTACAATGTGTATGTGAAGCCCCATATCCTCACACATACTTAGTAAACCTATCTTGAGACCACAAGCCTTATAACTCTATTTCATACAGAAATAAGCAAGTGAAGACAACTTCATTCATGTCAAACAAGACCTTCATCATGTAGTCATTAAGATCAACATAGTGTATATCATAACAAGACCACTCGATATAGGCTCATACCATGCATTTATTTAATCACAACAAGTAGAAAATTACTACAAAGTCATGCATAGGGACCACGTACATAGACACATGCATTAGAACACCTTCCTAGGACTTACCTCAAGAGCCACTTGTGTAATGCATAGGTGAAGTCCCATACCCCAACCTAGACTATGAAATTACCCTTAGGTTATCCTAGTTAGGGTCCTTATTTTACTTCCATTGTCCACTTTACATTAGGGAAACTATATCCTTAACCAACACTAAGACCATAGGTGCTACATAGAATTTGGTGTTTTAGAGGCTTACACCAAGGGAAGGTGTTCTTACCTAGCCAAAGTAAAACATTAACACATGCTAACATACTAGTGAAGTCACTTGCTACATCCTATGTGACAAACATAGTTTTTAAACTTGGAGTTACATGTGAAAACCCTTTTTATGCCAAATGGGGCATTACAGTTATTCACTAATGCAAACCCTCTTTATGCCTATTGAGGCATTGTTGTTATCCACCTCATGAGTATTATGTTGACCTACCTTCCTACAATAGGAAGGGACACCCCTCATCTTCAAGTTCACTTAGAGATAAGCTAAGGTCCGTGTTATTTAAAAAGCCTTTATTAACTTTACTCTATAAAATTAGGCTTAGGAGAGTTAAATCCTCATATGCTTAGCTCATAGGTCATATATAAGAGTTCATCAATGTAAATCATGTGAGAAACCCTTTCAGATGGACACAACATATATAAAGAACCTATCTAGTTTTGTTTACACTTGAGCATACCTTTCAAGGCTCCTCTATTGACTAGATCTTTATACATGTGTATATACTTATATGTGAAAAACCTTCCATAACACATAATGTCACATGTTAATTATCAATGAAATATGTCTATAGGTATAACTATATGAAGCAATCCTTTCATATAACACATAAACACAAAAGCCAAGACCCAATGCCATCATACTTCATCATATCATAGTACTTATCCCTCAAAGAATTTTGTCCTATTTCTAACATGTTCGTACAATCCCATTCAATGTACTTAGAAACCAACCTAGGAATTATCCTTCAAGGCACACTGTGCAATACTTAGACAAGGTTCCATAACACTTTCCCAGACTTATTAAACTATCAAGTCATCCTAGAGAATGATACATCACACTAACATCATGGAATATAATAGCATACACAAGAATCTTTTTATTCACGACTTCACAACATCCTAATATTAGCTCTAGTATTTTTATGCCACCTATTAGATTCTATCATATAACATTATGAGGAACCACAGCATAGGCACCATGTACACATAAACTTAACATAACCATTTACATTCTTATGACAATAGCAACATAACCTAGATCATATCTAGAATAGTAAACTATGCATAGGCGTCACATAGGCTGATCATCATTAACACACATTCATAGTATGATTGCCTTAAAGAAAATTTTCACATCACATATACATTTACAATAAAGTAAGGTGCACCATACCACTCAATGCCATACAAGTCTTCATAAACCAACAATACTATAGAAAAGTAGAGGGGAAAATCCATTCTTACCAATTTATCATCCTTCGATCATCATTGATCAATACACACTTTTTATTAAAAATACATTGTAGGACAATATCTAAATAGACATGTCACACATAGGGTTCTAGACCTTAGATGAGACCGGCGTTGTTAACATATTAGAGGTTGCAGACAAGCCTCTTCTTAGCTTTCATCACAATCATACAATTAAATTTAGCGGAAATTTAAAAAAAATAACTTACTAAAGTGTACTTAGACTTCATATAATTTCTGCATAATAGTGATATACTAATAGCTTCAAAGATAAACAACCACTATTTATAATTGGACCAATTTAAATGACGAAATTCATAATACTAATACTTGCCAAACCTCGACCTTATTAAATGCTTGAAAAATATTTAAAGGAAACTCTAGGACAAACATCCACTACATTCTAATCTACTACTAAAGCTAGAATTACACCGTAGGAACCTCGAACTCAAAAGGGCCCTACCATTTCTAGAATACTAATCCAAACAGCTTTAAAAGCGATATCTTCATCTTCTTCAAGACCTGCCGCCTTAAATAGTAATAGTAATAGGTTATGCAAACACTTGTCTAAGTATGGGTGTATACCATAACAACATAAGGACCATGCTAATTAAGGAAAAGCTCTTACTTATAGCAACATGCTATTGTTGGAAAGTGAAGTGACTTTCTTTCCTATTCCTTATCTATGAATCGTTCTATGAAAATGACATTTTTCAGGCATTTCAGGTTCACAAAAATGAATTTTTCTAAATGACATACGACCTTGAATCATAAACTAATTGTT
This sequence comes from Solanum habrochaites, assembly GCA_027704765.1. Taxonomy (NCBI): domain Eukaryota; kingdom Viridiplantae; phylum Streptophyta; class Magnoliopsida; order Solanales; family Solanaceae; genus Solanum; species Solanum habrochaites. The sequence continues at coordinate 28,639,545 of JAKWJA010002495.1, forward strand.
TTAACGAACGCGAGCAAAATTTTTATATTCCTGCTCCCCTTAGCCGAGAGCTCTTTTTTCCCCACTTAGATTATGTTTTCACAATTTTCTTCTATGTTGTGTAGTTCCAATGATATCTTGATCCTATGTTTTACTTACGAGTTAAATGATTCATTAGTCGCCATTCCTCCAATGATCGCGTACGTAATCAAAAAGACTTGGAAACAATTGGACTACCCCTACTCACAAGTTATTCCTTTCTATTCTTGTTTGAAATTTGCATAGTCCCGTTATAGGACAATCTTTTTTATATATGCCCATATTTTGTTTCTTTTTTTTAATAATATAAAATTATGGCTACACCCCGCTATTTTGATCATGCTATATAAAGATTATTGTTATGCCCATTATTTGATCATTTGCATAATATAAAGATTATTGCATGCCCATTATTTGATCATTTTCATAAATGTAAGATTATTGTCATTCATTTATTTGATCAGCTGCATATATAATATTAGGGGCATTATAGCCCATTATTTTTTCTTCCCTTTAATTTGGCATAAGCCAATAACTATTAAAACTTCATTCTTATCAAAACACAGCTGATTTGATTTACTTACTCACTTTGAACTTACATACCTTCTTCTTTAATCTCATGTTAACTTTGAATATACTTTTCTTTCTTTCATTCTTACTATCTTTAAGAAATCTTTAGAATTAAGCGTTCATACATCATGTGAGGTAACATGAAGTCCAGTGTCTTTCCCACACTGAAAAGAGGTGGTTCACAAGCTAAAGTGAAACCGTATACTAGCATTTAACCAACATAGATCATGTGAGCTAAAATGAAATCCAGTGTCTTCCCCACACTGAAAAGAGGTGGTTCACCGGACAAAGTGAAACTGAATACTTCCTAGCTTTCATAGGTGGATCCACAAGCTAGTAACCTATGCTTGCAACATATTTAAAAGACTAGGAGATTTTGGAGACCCTTATCCATCTTGGTGGTAGTCTCATATCATGAGGCTTCCATGTGTTTTTAGAAGACCTTTGATAGTATATCGATGCTTTTCTCAATTTATCATACTTTACAACTTTTAGAGTTGACTCATACATTATGGAAACTTGCTTATAGTAAGAGGTAATGCTTATCTTTAATGGCTACTTGTCATCCCTTTTATTTACTTATGAATGTGAACTTGAATCTTACTTATCTTATGGTGTGAATGAGATTTTGTCTCATTGTCTCACGACTTATAACACCTTATTATGTGAGTATCTTTAACGTAATTGGTTTAGGTGCAAGTGAGACTGTGTCTCCCATTCTTGAACACCAATTCTAGGTCATTTCATGACTCATAAGATTTTATTTATTTCACTACTCACCTAATCTGTTCACATTACTTGGTAGTCTTGTACCATTCTTAAGAAGTTGTATGACTTTATAAATGTGCTCCTATGTTCACAAGTTCAATTATATAGGGTATGTTGTGGACTGTCCCCACTCAATTGGCCATACCCTTGGTTACGAGTTCATTGAGTTACAACTTGTTCAAGTCGTTTCTTTAACATGTATTTTTCCTACCATCACATCATGCTTAACTTGATCTCAAATTATGTTATGCATTTGTCAATGCCCCTTCTCATTACATATTTTGGAAATAATATTGTAAGCCAATTTATTGGCATAAACCAAACTTTCACTAAACACTGGTCACGATAATATCAATAGCCAAGTCAATTAACTTCATGTTTATACTATAGTAATCTCATAATTTAAATCAAACTATTTTTTAATAATTTCAACTTCTCAAGCATAATTGGGAATTACAACATTCTTATTTCATGTAAACGATACTTTAATCATATGGATCTAACTTATAGTTCTCATTGGACATTATTAAATCATAGAAAACCTACATATATTGATCAGTTAGTACCACATACAAAGAACATGCTCGAGATTTTCATTATACATACTACTAGAATCAGAAATATAGAGAACTAGGGAGATCAACATTCAATTCATTGGGAACAACCCTAGTTTCGATTTTCTTGAATTCAAAAATGTTTGAAAAACTTCTTGGGGAAACGAATCAAATAGAGAAAACTCATACCTTACTGTAGAATTGAATCTACGAAGATCACCCCATACTTTTCATGAAAAATCTTTAAGAACTGCCTTGAAATCTCCTAAAGAGAATTGTTCGCTTTTTTTCTTACGTTTGTTAATGTTTTTGAGTTGTGAGGCTTCTTACCTAGTTAAACTTAAGTTTAAGTCTTAGGAACTGAATATTTACTAATTTAACTTAGGCTAATTAAATTAATTAAATAATCAATTAGCTAATTACCAAAATGTCCCTCCTAAATTGATTAAAAATAAAAGAGCATTTGACTTAGCCAAATCTGAAAATTTGCTAAGGTGTCTCAGCTTGACCATGAATTTTTAATTAATTAATTAAGTTGCTAATTTAATTAATTAAGTGACCTAGGTTAATTAATAAAGTACCCCCTAAGTCACTAGGACCATATTTAACCTCTTTGGACCATCCTAGGTTAGGTACAAGGATGTTTTTTTATTTAGTTACCCGGCTAGTGTCACCCGGTTAGATTTTAGGATTTCGGGTACACTAGTTAGTTTATTTTAGTTAATACTAGGTTATTTAGTTAGTCAGGTAAGTTAGTTAGAGCCTAGAGATTTTTAGGAAGCTAGGACCCACATGGCTTTACCCGTGCGCGCGCCTACTCCCTAACCTCCCTAATCGAACTCTGTTGGGGTTGGTCGCTTGGTCTCTTGCACATGTTCTTGCGCATGTGTTGCTATGCATTTCTTGCCTAAGGACCCTAACTATGTCCTTGGGTACTGCATAATTTACATGATCATTTAAAATGATCATCTTCTATGGTACCTAGGCTTGACACTTGGATGTCTCGTACCTAATGTGTGGGATCTAAGAAATGAAAATTTTATTAGCTTAGAGTCTTCATTACAAGTAAAATTTCTAAACAATCTTGGATTGGAAGATTTGAATATCAAAGTATATCTTAATACATAGAAATTGTTTAACACCCTCAAGCCAATATTCTCTAATACGCCCAATATTACTCAATAATGGGCATTGGGATGCGTATGTACCCCAATACGTATTCTTAAAACCTAATAGATATTTCACTAGAAAAGTACATCTTCTGGAATGTTACAATACACTTAACAAAACAAAATCATACTTAGATCCCTACAAGATCAAGATACCACCATTGGCACTAAACTATCAATTCAATAGAGAGGAGACAAAATAGGAAATCATACTAATTCCCCAAAGCCTTGATCATCAATCATATTTTATCAATAATGTACATGTTATGCAGTAGCTAAAGCGATCATTACTCAAAAGGAATCATGCTTCATCTAACCTTATATCAATATCACATCACATACCTAGCATTACAAATCAATAGACAAGAAGAACCTAGATTAATACTTACAAAGACTCCTTTACTTTGATCATGAATGACACTCACCCAAAATTAATCAATAATACATGAGGCAGTAGTTAAAGATATCATAACCTAAATGAAATCCTACTACAATTTCCATAAGCTTGAAATTACAGTGAACATGCTACATCAGAAATCCATGGAGGATAGAACATAGGCTAATCAATACTTGATCCACATGGATCACTCATTAACAAATCATCATTAATTTTCATTTAAGAAAGTAGATAGATTTATCCCTACACAATTTAATCCTACATTCATGCATAATAGAGGCCATGATATAGTGAATGCCATGTTTAACAATCAACAAGAAGTAGAGATCAAGTTCATTAAGCATCAATACACATTGATCCAATATCACATAATTCATCTTAAATACACATACTTGGAAGTAGATATAATCAATTCAACATAATACAATCGTAATTTAAGCAATACAAAGTCGCGATCACAATGCCCCTACATAGGCTAAATCGATAGTTGAAGGGGAAACCGGTTCTTCATGAAATTGGATTGAAATCCATGTTAAAATCAGCATATTAACATCAATTTATTATGATAAAGACTTTGTAAATATTTTGAGAAAGAACCCATGGCTAGATTGAAGAAAAGATATTTGATCATGGAACTTCGTTGAAAACATTGAGATTAACTCTCTACATGGAAGGATAACTAGACATGACTGATCATCGTACCTTAATTTAAAATAAAACATCTAAGAGTTGATGTAGAACCCATAGAACCGAATCTCCAAGTTGTTCTTGATCTTTACCTTAAATGGAGGTTCTAGAGAGAATAATTTTTGAGGGAAAGTCTAATTTGTAAAAAATGGATTTGGAATGGGGTGATCACGTTTTTTATCACTTAAATAGACCCAAAAAAAAACCATTTAGGTTCAGGTTAGCAATTTGGGTGAATTTACCATTCACCCCTTTAATGAAACAATCGCTAGGCAGTAGTTGCAGCCTGCATCGGCGGCCAGCCATCGATTCCACGTTGGCCAATCGACAGACCGTCCGTGGCTTTCGTTGTTTGGGTCTTAGGTTGTTCTTTGTATGAGAATTTCCTAGGATAACATTCCATCGAATCATCACCATTGATGGGCCATTGATGGACTGAAGAGGTGTCGTTTTGCCCAGTCGAGTGACACTTCAAAGAAGTTTGTCGACAACCTTAGGATCCTTTTTGAGGGCCTCTTGTGGGGTACTTGGGGAGTGGTACGCGTTGAATTTCCAACACAAATATGAAAATTGACAATTCAAGGAGCTTCCAAATAAGTTTCACCCAAAACAATTACACGCAACACGTCAAAACATGCTAGGCACACTCAAGACACACAAATGCATGTCTCAAGGGCTAACTTTCGAACGTCTTGGACGTTCTTAGATGTTTGACCTCCAAAATTCATGTAAATTAACATAATACCTATAAAAACATTATGAGTCATATAAGGATCTCATAATATCATGACACACACATAAATACATAAAAGCATCTAAGGCCCCTTTGGTGACTAGTTGTCGAACATCTTGGTCGTCCCTTGTTGTTTGACTTCCAAATAACCTCAAACGTTAGACACTGCCTCAATACCACATTATAACTCATTTTAGGACCTTATACCCTTATAACGAACATGTTAGACTCTAGACATCCTACCTCATTTTAGGGGTCTTACAATATCCCCCAGTTGGGAACATTCATCCTCGAATGACACTTAGAACACTTTAATCACAACAAGGACTTTAATAAATCATATAGCAGCTTACCATATTCACAAAATCATCACATAGAATTAAATGCACAAAACTTACAAGGAACACAAAATTCAAATCATTAGAGGGGGATAAGAGGAGGCCCTCCCTTCACCCCCCGCCCTCCCCCCCTTTGGGTTCACTTCACTTCTTTAAAGATGCCATAAACACCTAGGCCTCTTATCATGTTCGTAGGAGGAATTTCCTTATCCTAATCGTATCATGGTATTTTCATTTCAATTCAATAAGAGCTCATCATGCAACCATCTTTAAGTCACTCTTTGGCAGATTCCAACATTACTCAAGAAACAATTAGGCACTCATACTTCAATGCCTATAGACTTGATTTAAACAGGTTGACAATGGATTCTTATATGTTAATCATAACGCCGTGGGATCATACTCAACCATAACATGCTTAGTTATGTTTTAGGGAGTAATGTCTTTCTCCTCAACACACTTACATGTCTCATGAATTCATACCGAAACAAATGCACAAAGGTCAACTTTGTTGTAACATGAAAATTACTCATCTTTTTAATCATGGCACGCTCAAACATCCTTCCTAGTGAAGTCAAAATTGTAAATTACACTACACACATTACAACAATATGATGTCATTTCACCAAAGTTCAATTTCTAACATAACACTAGCTTTCATAAACATGCATCAATTTGAGAAAAGTATAACAACTCATAGGCACACAGAATACAATAGCTAACCATGCCTTCACTTTTCAAAAGTGAGCCTACAATCAAGCTTTCCGAACCATACAAGTAACTTTTTTCAAAGAGAACTCCTCCTTTAATTTTTAAGAGGAGACTCAAATTTCAGTATTTGGCTAATTTATAATACTTCAAACATGCTTCTTTACCTTATCTCTGAAGTTTAATTGGGCACAACTAGAAATATCAACATCGCCAATCAACATGAGAAAACCATAATTTGCTCAAAATTTTCTTTTCAAGTACTTTAGACTCATTAAAATACTCTTAATATAGTGTAAATCAAGACGTACAAAACATATAGACGTCATGCAATTCATACTTTATACAAGACTCCTATCATGAACAATCTTACTAAAATTCATTAGTTTCAAGCTTAAGTAAAAATAGGAGAACAAAGTATAAATATCTACAAACTTACAAGTCACATCACCATCCCCCACTTAGGGTAAACCCACTTAAAAGGAACTTAACCCTACCTTAAAAGGATCTCAACGTATCAACCTTCATTTTCATCACTCAAAAGTCATTACCAATTTGGGAGGAATTACAGTAAGTCAACCAAGGCATTCTAAACCTTATCATCTATGTGAAATTATTCCCAATCATCTAGTTAGGTCATACCACTCAAACACATAAAGTTATTAAACAATACCAAAGACAACAAGGTCATAAAACATTGGGGAAAGAATAGAGGAGACTTAGCCATAGGGACTCTTTGTTTTCTTTAAACATTAAAGTAAGGTATCTTCTACGTCAATAATACCCACATCATCACCCTATCATAACAAGAATATTACCTTTACACCTAGGACCAAGTTAATACAAAGGACTCCAATCCTTGCAAAACAATTATGAAGGTTCACACATATAAAAAGAGGCAACATGGAACCATTACACACTTATTATGAAACAAGGAAAACTTTTATACATATACACTGAGGAAGTATGCTTCCATAGGTGACTAAGCAATTCAAGCTCAAATCATAACATTAGGCTACTATTATTGTCATGACCCGTGAATACCCCATAGAAGTTAAGGCATTCTCGAATTATAAAACGATGTACTTGACCTCTCGGAGTTCTTGTACAAGCCCCTTGACATCATTCATTGCATACATGTATAAAGTATTGCGGAAATAAAACTTTTTACACGAAATAACAATACTTAAAAATATCTCTTTTATAGAAAAATATATTGAAAGGAAATGTCTAAAGTCGCCATTTTAGATATATGAATATATTGGGACATGGATTATACTTCATCATATAGGAAAATAGCTAACAATATCACAATAGTTTCAATAAGGAAAACTAAACATCATGATCTGGTCGAATCTAGTGAGACATACCAACTCTTGCTTGAATGAATACGAATCCAAGTATTTACTTCAAGACTCCTCTCAAATTCCATATACACCTTTAGAGATAGACAAAAAGTATGGAATTAGTACAAACACTTGTACTAAGTATGGCATAATGCATAAAATCATGACAAATATACTTTTTGTATGAAAAATGATCTTTTTGAGAAGACCCTTTAAGAAAAGTATAAGAGTAATTTAGAAGTCAACAAATATGCATAAAAGTCATATTCCACAATGTAGCATCAACATCACTTCAACCCATGTACAAGTATATACCCCCCACCAAAGGTTATCCTGAGACTTACTTGAGTAAGACAAGAAGAGATCGTCGATACACCCTCTTTAAGCCTACATAACCAATCTTTAAGACTACCTAAAATAAGATTGTTCCTTTTTCCTTACATTTAATCCCCACCTAAGGTTATTCCAAGATTCACCTAAGTAGGACAAGAAGAGACCGCCCATACACCCTCTTAAAGGTTACCTAAGCAACCCTCAAAGCTACCCTCGACAGAGGACATTCTAGTCAACATACATTATCTAATTTTATAATCATTCATTAAGTTAAATAGAAGGCATTTCATTCATTAAGAACTTCACATAATGGTCTTAGAAAGACCTAGAGAACCTACACTCTAGCACCATCAAAGCCTACTCGTGTTGTGACTAGATAGTGTCCCATTCCACTACCTAAACATTTTAGAACTTATCAAATACTAGAATGTATCCCACAGGATGCGAATAGACAATAATCGGCATAGACCATACTAGATAGTCCCGGAATCTTGAGTCTACACTGTTTTTATGGGGGGTGTTCTACTTGCCAAGGGTAGAACTAGGACACATCACATATAGGCATATGGTTAATGAATATCAGGGTGTTTTATGCACTCTAGTCTCCTTCTAAAGTAGAGATACATCGCAATGTAGTCTCCTTCTCAAGTCGAGCTTAATCCCATAACATATTCACTCGGTTCTAGCCTTTGTTCTCATAGACTAAATTCAATAAAAAAGGACATATGAAAAGTTACCATCTCTAATTCATTACCTAGTCATAATGCACCTACCAAAGATGGGTACACTAAACGTGACACTCAATGGTCTATAATGATAACTCATTCTTAACCTTCTTTTAATCTAGAAGGTTCCACATATTAGTCATGCTTATAAGGGCACCATCTTTGTTCTTCCGATCCTAGACTTTCATTCAACATTCATGTTCATATCACATATTAAATAGTTTTCAATTATCACATAGAAGTAACAAAGTTAACCTATCAAGATACAATAGGAACACAACTAAAGACATCACCTTAGTCTATCACGATCACACATGTAGTCAATTAGGGGAGTTCAATCTCACACATACACGTATATCATATAGTCCTTCACATTGATCATAATCAATTTTTAACATGATAATATCACCATTCATAAAATAATTCTGAAAAGGCCATGTTAAATGTAATTCATAAAGTAATGCCGACGAGGCCACATCATCTGAAGTATAACACATAAGCACCACCACCATAAGTGGATTATGCCAATCACAACATAATTCAAGACCTACAATACATATATTAAAGAGAATTAGGGCGTGTATCACCAATCAGTTCTCACCACTTCAATACATAGATAAATCATCCAATACCATACTAAGAGGCCCTCACCCACGGCCATGATCATTAATTTAATACAAAAATCATAATACTCAATATATCTAAACCGATTCAATATAGATTTATCAATCTACAAAAACATATGCATCAATCCAATACAATTCTTACATCATTCTATTGCCCAACAAAAATTACACTATAAGTATAAACCATGGCCATTATTTAATTACCCATAAATAGTCAAATAAGATTTAATGATTTTACATTGGTCCGTAGGATTTTTGTGTACAATTAATTCCATAATACTAATCATTCAATCATAAATCTAATCTAAAATGTTGTGTGGCAAGCTCCTCCCATGCTATTTCCATTTTAAGAGCTTTCATGGTTTGGATCATATTTGAAATTCATTGGAATTGACTCCTCGATGAACGATATTTCAAGGATGAAGAACCATATCCTAATTGTGAAGAAAATACAACAATATTTATGGAGAAAAACTTGGAAAATTTATCTTCTTCTTTTGAGCTTTAAAGTTTCATTAATGGAGGGTTTTTAGAGAGATACAATAGAGAGGTTTTGTTTTAGACTTTATGGTTTTGATTTGAAGGATAAATTGGGAAATAAAAAGGTCTAATAACCGCCAATAACTAGCCCCTAAAAACCCACAAAACCCTGAGCTTATAGTACCTTTTTAGTATCTCAAATTCAACTTAAATTTCCAGAATTATCTTCGAGGAACAAGTCCGCGACGTGAAGCTATTCCATATGTTTTTTTAAAGAATAACTTCCGGGGAAGTTGAGTCTATTTTGTGTTCGCGGTTCCGACAAACTTTTGGCACTTTTGGGGACCAAGTCCGCCACGCAGAACAAAAGCTATTTTCGTAGGAAACTTGTTGGCCCAAGGTTGGGTCCTCCTTAAGGACCCTTTGGTTGGTCCTTGGAAAGTTTTTCCTTGATGTTTAAACCTCAAATACTCTTGTATACATTTTAGGAACCTCTCACATAAATTTTAACTCAAAAAACACTTAAAAGTTGGCAAAACACATTGAGGCACGCAAGCACGTTGCAAGGCAAAACTCTCGGACATTCTTGGATGTTTGACTTCTAAACATCATGAAACTTTACAAACCCTTCTAACAAAAAAATTTTACTCATCTAATCCTCATAGATCATAAAAACAATATAATCCTAAACACCAATAAGAATAATACGGTGACTAGTTGTCACTCGTCTTGGTCGTCCCTTGACGTTTGACTTCCAATTCACCTAAATCTTTGGACTTCGCCTCATACAACATTATAAAAAATATTTAGGACTTAATAAACTTATAATCAACATGTTAGGCTCTAATTACACCTAGATTATTTTGAAGGCTTTACAATACTCCCCCACTTGGATACATTCATTCTTAAATGACACTTGATACTCTTTAGGCACTATGCACATATAAGATATTCAAGACTAGCAGCACATAACCATACCATACCATACACAAATAGGATGAACACAACTTTCACATACTTAAGAAAATAAAAACACAACAAGAAGTTTCAAACTATTCTGCAACTCATTATGCAACCAAGACTCACATTCTTCATTTCAATTAGGAGGAACTCCTTCTCTGTTCATTATCATGCTCAAGTTTCAAAAATGCAACTCTTAAGAAATTTATGAATGAAGCATTACAATATAAGAGAAGGTTCATATAAACTCAATTTCAAACATAATCATAACTAATCAAGATGCACAATGCAAGGAATCAATATAATTCAATTTCAACTAGATCCCTAAACACAATGCAACATGCAACATGCTACTATGACATTCTATCTCTCAACTGAATTTGAATAGAAGAGTAAGACAGGGGGGGGACTAGGGTAGAGGCCGCGGGCCCCCTCCCCCTTTCTACTACTCACCTTACTCCCCCACTTAAAAGGAAATCATATAACTAAAGAGAGAAAACTAAAACTTACATGCATCATCATCATCATCCGGAACATAAGGAGGAACTTGATTGGACTCTCTTAGTATTTCCACAACCAAAGTACCCACTAGTACCGGCTAGACACTTACCAAAGTGATTTTTCCCACAAGTAGGATTAACCATTTGAGAACCTCACCTCTCTCATAGTTAGCCTTTGGAGGACTAGGTCCATCTTTATTTGGAACCCTCTTCTTAAACTTAGGTTGAACTTACTCCTCGGTTCTTACCCTCTTAACATCTTAACTTATCCTCCCAAGTTTAAACTCTTCAATAGATTGAGCATACACCATAAGCATAGATAGAGTCATGTCATCATGGAGCATGGATGTACGACACTTTCCTTCACAATATCTGAAACACTGGTCAACAACATACTTATCTCATCCCTAGGGTTAGATACCAAGGATGGAGCATACTTAGACAATAGGATAAACTTTAAGTAATACTCTTCGACACTCATGCTACCTTTACTAAGGTTTATAACTTCCTCAATTCTAAACTACATCTTCTTACGGGGAAAGTACCTTTCTAAGAATGCTTCCTTAAACTCTTCCCACTCTAAGGACCCGATTCAACTTGTCTTCTATCCTTCCATTGAGTAATCCATACTTGAGAAACATCTTTCAATTGATACGAAGCTAACTCCACTTTCTCCTTAGAATTCACCCCCATAGCATGCACTATTCTATACACCTCATCCGACAAAACTTGCGTATCTTCTCCCACCTTAGAACTAAAGAATATAGGAGGATTCATCCTCATGAAGGCCCTTAATCTTGAGTTTATGATACTCTCCATAGCATTAATCTCTCCATAGCATTCATCCTAGGACCAATGTCTCTATTGACTTGAGTTGTCATAGCTTGGGCTAGAGTAAGGAGAGCCTCTGGAATATTCCCATTAGCCATAACAAGGGGAACCAGCGAAACCTCATTACCTCCACACACAATAGGGACTTGGTCACCTTGGGGACGAACTTTAGTAACTTGATGAACTTGTTCAACTTTCTCAACTTGCTCTACTCAGGGAGGAACTCCCTCAATCACCACATTCTCATTTACACTTCTATCCAGTGTCCTTCTTGTGTTCATATCCTATAAGCATAAGAGACAACATTAAGAAAGAACACTTGTAAATTTTAACTCTATGGCACGATACAAGAGTAGAGAAGACTAAAAATTATATCATCCTATAGCCTCTCACTCATGGATGTGTCGTGATTCACATCAATAAACAAGACTCTACTAGATGTGTCTTTTTGAGACATTTTGATTCCTAAGTACTACTTCATCACCTTATTCCCTAATAATAAGTTTTTTACGACTCGAGAATACCCCCTAAAAGTTAGGGCATTCTCGAATTGCAACACGCGTACTTGACCTCTCGGAGATCTTGTACAAGCCCTTTGACATCGTTTATTGCATAATGTATGAAAAGTTGTGTGGAATTAAAACTTTTCACACGAAATAATTATACTTCAAAATATCTCTTTTATAGAAAATCATAATGAAACACTAAGTCTCAAAGTCTCCATCATAGATATAGATTATAATGGGACACGACCCATACTTTATCATATAGGAAATAGAAAAGTCTATTAAAATACTTTTAATAAGGAAAACTAAACATCATGATGTTCTCGAATTTAGTGAGGACATACCAACTCTTGCTTGAATGAATACTAATCCAAGCATCCACTTCGAGACTCCTCTCAAATTACCCCTACACCTTTAGAGATATACAAAAAGTATGGAATTAGTAAAAATACTTTTACTAAGTATGGCATAATGCATAAAATCATGATAAATGGATTTTTGTATGAAACATGATCTTTTTGAGAAAACCCTTTAAGACAAGTATAATAGTCATTTACAAGTCATCATATATGTGATACCCCAAAAGTGAATTAGGTGAATTAGAGCCTAACCTATTGGTGTTTGTGGTCTATGTTCGTAAATAGTTCTAATATATGGTATTAAGGCAGTGTCTAGGAGTTTAAGTGCATTGGAAATCAAACGTCAAGGGACGACGAAGACGTTCAATGACTAAGTCGCCTATGTGCCTCATATGTGGTTCTATGTGTGTATGTGTGATTAATGAGGTTTTAAGGTTCTTAAATTATTTATTATTGCATACATAGGCAGTCTGCTCAGTTTTGGGGAGTTTTGACATCAAACGTCTAAGAATGTCCATGACGTTAGAAAGTGTTTCCTCGAAATTACCTTTTGTGTCTAAGCATGTTTCGTAGAGTTTTACATGTTCGTTCTAGATGAAATTCATGTAAGAGGTTCTAAAATTTTATAAGGTCATGTTTGGTTTGTAGATGTCCGGGAAAACATCCCCAAGGACCAACCAAGGGTCCTTGAAGAAGGACAAAAAACTTGGAGTGAAGACTGTGCCAGGCAGCCCCAAACGGCGGAGGCATCAACGTCTAGTGGAACTATCGACGCCCCATCGATTGGTGCCGTTGGTAGGGACATAGACTCGGAAGGGAGGAGAACCATTTCAAGAGACTGAACCAAAAGACGGGAGGACAGGACGGCGCGTTTGTGGATAAACGATCTGTCGACTACCCCACCGTCGATTGTCTGTTTTCCTGCACAGGCTCACTGTTAAGTGAGGGCTGATGTTTTAATTTCATACCACTTACAAATAAGGGTATTGGAGGTTAATTATGGGTCTTTTGGGTATTTTAAACATGTATATTATTGTTTAACACTCAGAATATTTCATTCTTCCAAATCAAAACCCCTAAAACCCTTGGAAATTCCTTAAGACATCATTGAAGTCCAAAGTCAAGAAAGATCATGGTGTGACAAATTGATTGAATAATATTTATCAAAGTGAAGAATTAGATTCATCAAGGTATGGATTTTGATCCTTGAAATTCGTTTCATCAATGAGTGTTACTCTCAAGATGTTTTATAAAAGTTTTCAAAGTTGAATTGTCCAATTTCAAGATTTTACCATGGGTTCTTGCATCAATTGTTTTTAAACGTTTATTATGGATTAAATTGATATTGTGTTGATGATTTTAACCTAATTTTCTTATAAACCCATCAATTTTAATGAACTTTAGTTTTTGACTAAGTTAAGGGTTACTTGATATTGATTTAATGTGGATGAATTCTTATGCAATTTTATGTCGGCTATTCATTGACATAATAATTGTAGTAAATTGATATCTAAGTTGTATTAGATTGATGAATTTACACTTATTTGACCTAGTTCATTAATTATTGTAGTTTTTATGTTTAATTGATGTTCATGGTCATTGTAAGGGTCTTATGCTATTGAATTGTGCGATTTAACATTGAATTAAGGTGTTTATGATGGAGTGGGGTTAGGCTGAACTATTTCCTTTATTTTTTGTTGTTTATACTTCAATTATATTATGAATGGTGTGGTCACTTATGGTGGCGGCATTATGGGTTTTACTTGCAATTGATGTGGCCTTATCGCCGTTACTTTATGCAATATGATGATCATGGTCTTGTTGGCACTACTTGAAGTAATACTATGAATTTTGTAGTTGATTATGTGAAGTATGACCATATATACCTACATGCTAGTAATGAGAATTTTGATGTATATTATTAGCTCGTGTTAGACTATGACTATGTACTTGTATGTATAGTCTTAGAGTTGATACATGGTCGGTCCTACATGACTTTATGAGTCTATAAGGGTTATATTGATGATGATATTAAAGTGTATAGGATGATATTACATATAACAATAGTTATTCCTAAGTAACTGTCACGACCCAAATCAGGGACGCGACTGGCACCCACATTTACCCTCCTATGTGAGCGAACCAACCCATCTAAACCTTAAACATTTCAAGATATAATCACCCGCAAATAATGGCGAAGACTAAACTCATTAATAAAAACATTCAATACTATTCTTATTATCCCAAAATCGGAAGTCCTCATAACAAGAACATCTAATCTCAAATTAACAAAACTAGGAGTATTCTATTCTAGAACAAATACTAAAAAGCTAGTTCATGCCGGAGTTCAAGGCATCAAGACTTGAAGAAGAAGACCAGTCCAAGCTAGACCATTATCTCCCCCCTGAATTTCCGATAAAGTTTAAGACGGCTAGACCTGCTGTTTAGTTGAAGTTGACTGAACGTTTCTGCATTCCACAAATAACAAGAGAAACATGAAAGTAGGGGGTCAGTACAACACACGTACTTAGTAGATATCATCCGGCCAACTCAAAATGGGACAGTTATATCAATAATAATGTAAATCAACTACAATACTCCAACATGTAGCAATAACAAACATGATTCTCATAACTACAACCGATTTGCACACATGAGGACCTCAAGCCCATACCATACTTAATTTGGGAATTAAGTTCATTAATAATTGAGTATATTCACAGTTATCTTTCAAGATTCATTATCTTTCCTTCCTCTTGTGTCGGTAAGTACACTCGATCCTCTATCTTCTATCCTGGTGCCGGAACGTGGCCTCCGATCCCCATAGTCTATCCTTGTCACCGGACGTGGGGCACACCCGATCCATATTCTATCCTGGTGTCGGAAACGTGACACCCGATCCTCAGATTCTAATCCTGGTACCGGAACGTGGCAACCGATCCATGTCTATCCTGGTGTCGTAACGTTACACTCTCCGATCCTCAATTCTTAATCCTGGTACCGGAACGTGGCAACCCGATCCATATCTATCCTGGTGTCGGAACGTAACACTCCGATCCTCATATCTATCCTGGTACGGAACGTGGCACCCATCCATATTCTATCCTGGTGTCGGAAACGTGACACTCCGACCTCATATTCTATCCTGGTACCCAAGGAACTTGGCACCCGATTCCATATTCTATCCTGGTGTCGGAACTTGACACTTATCCGCTCCTACATATTCTTCCTGGTACCGGAACGTGGCACCCCCCCGATCCCCTAATTCATCAGACTTCTTTTTAACACTAAGCATCATCATTCTCATTATCGAATTTACATCCTTCCTTGCATACTAAGGCATCTCATTATCATTATTATATTCCAATTGAATTAGGGGTCTTTCAAGATTTGATTCAATACTTCTCATGCTTTTTAATTCATCACAATTTTGTAATCATAATCATGCAAGCATATACAACTTAAGCACATAGCAGGTTTTACAATATTTTCAACACATAATATTTCACTATAAGAGTTCAATACGAATATCTACCTTAAACCATAACCTACCTCCACCCGAGACTTGAATCAACAGCTATCTTCTCAACATCCTTGCTATCCCTTCTTCTCTCTCTCTCTCTTTCTGTTCTTGTCTATTTTTTTTATTCAACCCTCTTTTTCTTTTACACAATTAATATATAATTAAGAATAAAAGATGTCAATAATAACCCATAATTAACTTAAGGTTTACCTCTTTTAACCACCATCACGTCATTAAGACTTTATTACATTAACCCTCTAACTTTATAATTAAAGCAGGAATAGTCAAAAACGTCCCTTAAACCGGTAAGAAATCCGACCTGCGAACGGGGACGTGCGTATCCGTTGAACGGCCTCGCGGCCTGCGACGGTCCGTCCGCGGTCCTCGCGTGCAACAGAGAGTCATCTCAAGTGGATGGTCCTGTGACGTCCGTCTCGCTGCGACGGTCCGTCCTGCCACTCCGTCACGACGTCAGAGAGTCCCGATTTTCAGTACCCACTTTCATATTTTTTCTCAGTGTTTTGAAAAAGAACACATCCACGACGTCGTCGTGCCTGTGACGGTCCGTCGTGGCCTCCTTCACCTCTGCCAGTTTTTCCAGCCTAAATCTGTTGCGCAAAACCGACTAAAAAGGTCGTTACAGTAACTTACAGAATGATATATAGAGGTGTAAGTAAAGGATATTGTGGTCCGTGTTTGATAGAGTTGTGGTCCTTACGTGATATTGTAGAATGGTATTGGATAATTGAGATTATGCCCTAGTAGGCCAATAGTGCAAACCTTGTATTTAAAATGAAATATATGTAAGACCTTAAAGGATGTTAAGAAGATTATGTACGTGGTAAAGGTTATGTTATGAATATTGAACAAAAGAGCCATAATGGTATCCTTCACGTAATGTAATGGTGGTTTTAAGTTTAATTGGATGAAATGGAATCATATTAATCCTTATGAAATTCAAAATGACCTATCTTTGTCGCCATTGAAAGGTATCCCTAGTGGACTTCTATGGTAAGGTGAATGTGATTGGGTTATTAACTAGATAAGGAACCTCTTCATGTGATCCTTAAGTGCCAATTACTCTATGAGAACCAAGGCTAGCACCGAGTTATTATTTTAAGGGAAGTGGCTATACTTTAGAATGAGACTAGAGTGAAAATGTACCTCTAATTGAGAATGAGACTAGAGTGCATAAAATCCTTTCATATTCCTTAACCATGTGCCTACAATGGATGTGTCCTAGTTCTAACCTTGGCAAGTAGAACACCCTCATTGAAGTAGGTTAGAACGCTGGATTCCATGTCTACCTATCATGGTCTATGTAGGTTATTTACATTTCTCATCATGTGGGATACTTACTATTACTAGAGAAGTTCTGCAAATTTTAGGTACTGGTATGGGACAATATCTAGACATTGTACAATAGGCTTTGAAGGTGTTAGTTAGAGTCACTAGCTCTTTTGCAAGACCATTACTTGAATGTCCTTTATATGTTGAATGTCTCCTAAATGAATCAATGAACTTAATTACTTAAGTTAAGTAAGAAAGTATGTTAATGGAATAAGTACTTATCTAGAGTATTTAAGGGTTATCTATTTAAGGTGTGGAGGGGGTATAACAATGGTCACTTCGTATCTTACCTAGATGAGTGTTATGAGTGACTCTAGTTTGGGAAGATGTTGATTATGTGGACATGTTCCAAAATTAGAAAGTCTTCAGGATTATTTAGGTAATATTGAAGAGGTCAATCATGGACGTTATATTTTTAATCTACTTAAGTAAGTCTTTTGATAGAGTTTTATGAGGAAAGGTCATATTGTCTATGCGTTTATGAGTTTGATGTCTTGAGGTGTGTATGTGACTTATTATAAGTGTTCTTGAGGGTCATTTAGGTACGCTTACGGAAGTTGTATGGGCGGTCTCTATTTTTATTGGTTAAGTGGATCTTACGATAGCTTTTAGTGAGAAGACTACACGTTAAGAAGTGTTAAGAAGGAAGGAGAATCACTTCACTCTAACAATGAATTACTTCACTGTGCAGTGAAAGTAACTTACTATAAAGTAAGCTTTAAAATGTGAATATAATTGTCTAAATGTGATCTTATGTGTTTCTAAGTTGTTAAATTTTTTTCTTGTGATTATAATATGATTTTTAAATGAAAAGATGCATAGTTCAACAAAATGTCCATTTCCATGATTTTCATGCATTATGCCATACTTAGTACATGTGGTTGTACTAACTCTATGCTTTTATCTATCTCTACAGTTTGTTAGTATGGAGGGAGGGGGGGGGGGGGGGGGGGGGTTGGGGGGTGGGGGGGGGGGGGGAAGGGGGGGAGGGGGGGGGTGTGGGGAATAGGAGAGGAGAGTTGGAAGGACGACTGACCGTAGCATCGTTCAAGAGAAGTAGAAGTATGTCCTCATTTGATTCAAGGGCATATATGTCTTTTATGTTTCTTATTGAAGTATTGTAATAGACTAAGTATTTCTATATTCGTATTTTTTATGGTCCGTGTTCCAAGTATTCTTGTGTCTTAAGATGATGAGATTGAGAGTTAGTATTTCCTATTACTATATATAAAAGATTTTTTAAAGAGTATGTTAAGTTTTGTGAAAAGTTTTAAATTTGCACTAGTTTTCACTACGTATAATCGATGAATGATATGTAAGGGCTTGTACATGACCTTCGAGAGGTCAAGTACACCTATTGGAATCCGAGATTTCCCCTAACTTCTAGGGTGTGGTTTTGGGATATGACAA
This sequence comes from Solanum habrochaites, assembly GCA_027704765.1. Lineage (NCBI taxonomy): Eukaryota > Viridiplantae > Streptophyta > Magnoliopsida > Solanales > Solanaceae > Solanum > Solanum habrochaites. Next base: position 28,658,436 of record JAKWJA010002495.1, read on the forward strand.
GATTGGTATCAGAAGAATAGGTTGTGAATGTAGTATTAGGAATCAAGAAGTCTCATCAAATCACGTCTAGTAGAGTCTTTACCATCGGTGTGAGTTGCGACACATCTATGGGCGAGAGGCTATAGGATGATAGAGTTTTCCTTTTTTTCTACTCTTATGTCGTGCGGTACAATAAGTGTTATGAGTATCCTTCTTAATGCATTTCCTTGTTTTTCTAGGAGATGAATACTAGAAGGATCGCCGCTAGAAGGTTGGATGAGGAGAGGATGAATGAGGAGATTCCTCCTCAAGTTGAGAAAGTTCCTCAAAATGGGCAAGGTGTCCAAGGTGCTCAATTTCCTCCCCAAGGTGATGATATCCCTAATGTGGAAGGAGGTAATGAGGTGTCGGTGGTTCATCCGGATTTAACTAATTAGGATATTAGATAGGCTTTGCTTGCTTTATCCCTAGCCCGTGACTCCTCTTAGGTATTTGATTATTGTGCCTAGTGGAAAGTTGTGAGAGGCAACTATGACGTCTAGTTTAAGAGAATTTAAGGAGGGTACGCCTATCTTTCTGGATCCTAAACGGTGGGAAGTATCCCAGATTATGATGAGGTTGTATAAGATAGTGCATGCTATGGAGTGACTCTAGGGAGAAAGCGGAGTTGGCTTTATATCATTGAAGATATAGGCGCAAGTGTGGTACCCAACTGTAAGGCATAGGCCGGATGATTCAGGCCTTATTGGTGGGAAGATTTGAAGGTATATTTTTTCTGGGAAATCTTTCCCCGTGATACTTAGGGAAGTTATTTAGAGGAGTTTATAAATCTCAAGCAAGACAATATGAGTATTGAGGAATACTCATTGAAGTTATCTAAGATGTCCAAATATTCCCTTTATCTTGTGTCTAATTGATGAAATGAAATGAGTCATTTTGTGATGGGTGTAGCCGACTTAGTGAGGGAGGAATGTCGTATGGCGATGTTACATGATGATATAACCGTACCTTGACTCATGGTGTTTCCACAATCAATTGAAGAGTCTAAACTTAAGAGGATGGATAGAAACTTAAAAGGGGTGGATATATTGAGCATGAGTAAACTAGGGTTAAGAAGAGGGCTAAAAGTCAAAAAGAAACTAGGAGTGCTAAGGTGAAATTTTAGAAAGTAGGTGGTTCTCAAAATAAAAATCCTACATGTTTCACTTGTGGAAAGAGGCACCATGGGAAGTATCTAGCTGATACTAGTGGTTGTTGTATTTGTGGAAAGGATGATGATTAAGTGAGAGATTGTTTTATCATTGCGTCTAGAGGAAGAGAGATTAAGCAAGTTGCTGCAAATGTTACAAATGATGATATTCAAGAAACAAGGTGTTCTATGCACTCCGGATTAGAGGCGAGAAGACGGATGGTGTTAATGATGATGAGGGTAAGTCATTGCATTTTTTTGTAATATGAGTTCCTTCTAAGTGGGGTAGTATGGTTAGTAGATGGGATAGAATAGTCATAGAAGTTGTTGCATGTGCATGGTGTTTAGGAGTTTTGTTGAAATTGCATTTCATTAAATTCTTGCATTGTGTGTTTTATGAATCCATGATTATGTTGTATGATGTGTTTATATGGTGTTACTTTGCATATTAGCATGTTTATATCATGAATTGACTAAAAGATGGATTTTTGAAAAAAAAATGTTGAATTCACTGTAAGGGTATTGCTCATTGTTAAATTTTTAGATATTAACTAAATTATTCGTTGGTCTAAAATTGTTCTATATAAGCATGATATTAAATATAAAATGAGTTTTTGCTATTTGGAATGAAGCATGTGAGTTTTGTAGCATACTGAGTTATAGAATTGTTTTATAGTTTCTTATTGTGCTGTGAATCTCTTGACTATGTGAAATCAACGTTTTCTTCTTGATTATGTGTTATATGGTATGGTTATTAGATTTTAGTTAATTCTCTATTCTTTGAAGTGTTCGGAGATTGGCAAGTGTCATTCGATGAATAATGTTGTCCAAGTGGGGGAGATTAGAACACCCCAAAAGTGACTTAGGTGAAGTAGATCCTTACATGTTTATCTTGATGGTTTAAGGTCCTAAATAGGTTTAATATATGGTATTGAGGCAGTGCCTAGGAGTTTAGGTTCATTGCAAGTCCAACGTCAAGGGACGACTAAGACGTTCGACAACTTAGTCACCTATGTGCCTCATATGTTGTTTTATATGTTTATCTGTTATTCATGAGGTTTTAAGGTCCTTAAATGAGTTATTATAGCATATATAGTCAGTGTTTCTATTTTATTGGAGTTTGGAGATCAAACATCCAAGAACGTCCATGACGTTAGAAAGTGTTGCCTTGAAATGACCTTGTGTGTCTAAGCATGTTTCGTCGAGTTTTATGTGTTTGTTATAGATGAAATTAATGTTAGAGGTGATAAACTCGTGTACGGTCATGTTTGGGTTTGAAATGTTCGAGCAAACATCCCCAAGGACAAAAACGGGTCCTTGAGGAAGGATTAAAAACTTGGAGTCAAGACTGTCCGAGACAACCCGAAACGACGGAGACATCAACGGCTCGTGGGCCTATCGACACGCCATCGATGGGTTAAATTTCTAGGGACTTAGAATTGAAAGGTAGTAGAACCATGTTAGGCCTCTAAACCAAAGGACGGGAGGACAGGACGGTCCGTTTGTGGACAAACGGTCTGTCGGCTGCCCAATCGTCTATGGTCTATTTTCCTGCGCAACCTCAATGTTAAGTGAAGGGTGATGTTGTAATTTAACACCACTTACAAATAAGGGTATTGGATGTTAATTAGGGGTATTTTGGGTATTTTAAAAAAGTATACAATTGTTTAACACTTAGAAGATTTCATTCTTGACTAGGTAGGCTTAGTGCACCCTTGTCATGTATGAATGAATGATGTGTAAGACCATAGAGGATGTTAAAAAGGTCACGTACGTGGTAAAGGTTATGTTATGAATTTTGAAGTCGAGAGCCGTAATGGTATCCTTCATGTAAAGGAATAGTGAACTTAATTTTAATCTGCTGAAATGATATCATATAATCCTTACGAAAGTCAAAATGAGCTATCTTAGCCATTATTAAAAGGTAGCCTAGTGGAACTCTTTAGTAGAGTGAATATTATTAGGTTATGAACTAGATAAGGAACCTTTTCATGTGAACCCTTAATGTCAATTACTCTATGAGAACCAAGGCTTTCACCTAGTAAATATGTTAAGGGAAGTGGATCTACTTAAGAATGAGACTAAAATACAAATGTACCTCTAATTGAGAATGAGCCTAGAGTGCATAAAAGCCCTTCATATTCCATAACCATGTGCCTACATGGGATGTGACCTAGTTCTACCCTTAACAAGTAGAACAACCACATCGGAGTAGGTTAGAACTCCGGATTCCATGTCTATATATCATGGTTTATGTCGGTTATTGCCTATTCTCATCATGTGGGATACTTACTATTACTAGATATGTTCGATAAAGTTTAGGTAGTGGTATGGGATGTTGTCTAGACATTACACAATAGGCTTTGAATGTGTTAATTATAGTCGTTAGGTCTTGTCCAAGACCATTACTTGAATGTCCTTTATGTTTTTAATGTCTCTTAAATCAATTAATGAGCGTAATGATTTAAGTTAAGTAAGAAAGTATGTTAATGGAATAAGTACTTAACTAGAGTAGTTAAGGGTTGTCTAGTTAAGGTGTGCAGGGGGCATAGGAATGGTCACTTCGTATCTTACCAAGATGAATCTTAAGAATGACTCTACTTAGGGAAAATGTTGATTATGTGGACATGTTCCAAAATTAGGAAGTCTTAAGGATAATTTCGATAATCTTGAAGAGGTCAATCATGTACGTTATCTTTTTGATCAACTTAACTAAGTCTTTTGATAGCCTTTGATAAGGAAATGGCATATTTTCTATTTGTTGATGTGTTTGATGTCTTGAGGTGTGTATGTGACTTAATATAAGTGTTTTGAGGGTCATTTAGGTACGCTTAGGGAGGTTGTATGGGAGGTATCTCTTTGTGTTGCTTAAGTAAGTCTTATGATAGATTTTAGTGATAATACTACATGTTAAGAAGTGTTAAAAAGGAAGGAGAAGCACTTCACTGTAACAGTGAATTACTTCACTGTACAGTTAAAGTAACTTACTGTAAAGTGAGCTCGAAAATGTGAATAATTGACTAAATGTTATCTTATGTGTTTATAAGTTGTTAAATGTTGTTCTTATGATTATAATATGATTTTTAAATTAAAAGATGCATATTTCAACTAAATGTCTGTTTCCATGATTTTCATGCATTATGCCATACTTCGTACATGTAGTTGTACTAACTCTATGCTTTTATCTATCTATATAGGTGTTGGTAGATGAGGAGCAGTTGGGGGAAGGAAGACTTGGACTGTAGCATCATTCAACAGAAGTTGAAGTATGTCCTCATTTGATTCGAGGGCATATATGTGTTGTATGATTCTTATTGAAGTATTGAAATATACTAAGTATTTCTATATTCTTATTTTGTATGGTCATGTTGCAAGTATTATTTTGTATTAAGATGATGAGATTGAGACTTTGTATTTCCTAATATTATAATTGAAAGTGTTTTTACAGACTATTTAATGTTATGTGAATAGTTTTAATTCTGTACTACTTTTCACTATTTTTATCTGATGAATGATATGTAAGGGCTTGTACAAACCTCCGATAGGTCAAGTACGCCGGTTGCAATCCGAGATTTCCCTAACTTCTAGGGTGTGGTTTTGGGATATGACAATATATGCATATTACTCAGATTCCACAATATAGCATCAACATCAGTTGAATCCATATAAACGTATACACCTCCTACCAAATGTAATCTTAACACTTACTTAAGTAAGACAAGAAGAGAACACCCATACAACCTAATCAAGCGTACCTAAAAAATCATTAAGACTACATAATATAAGATTGTACTATTTTCCTTTCATGTACTCCCCACCTAAGGTTACTCTAAGATTCATCTAAGTAGGACAACAAAAGATTGCCCATACACCCTCTTAAAGCTTACCTAAGAAACCCTCAAATCTACTCTAGATGGAGGACATTCTAGTCAACATATATTAGCTAATGTCAAAATCATTCATTAATTAAATTAGAAGACATTTCATTCATTAAGGAGTTCACATAATCGTCTTAGAAAGACCTAGGAAACATACACTCTAGCACCATCAAAGCCTACTCGTGCCATGTCTAGATAGCGTTCCATTCCACTACTTAAACGTAATAGAGCTTATTAAATACTAGAATGTATCTCACATGATGAAAATACGAAATAACCGGAATAGAGCATACTAGCTAGGCATGGAATCCGTAGTCTACCCTACTCGAATGGGGGGTGTTCTACTTGCCAATGATAGAACAACGGCACATCCCATGTAGGCACATGGTTAAGGAATATCAGGGTCTTATGAACTCTAGTGTCCTTCACAAGTAGAGATACGTCGCACTCTAGTCTCTTTTTCAAGTATACCTACATCTCATAACATATTCATTCGGTTCAAGCATTTTTTCTCATAGAGTAAGTTCGATAAAAAGGGGCATATGAAAATAGTCATTACCTAGTCATAATACACCTACCAAAGATTGTTCGACTAGGGTTGCCACTAAACAGTAAATAAGGATAACTAATTCTTAACCTTCTTTCTATCTAGAAGATTCCACATACTAGTAATACAACTCGAGACAGCACCCTAGTCTATCATGATCACACATATAGTCAATTATGAGAGTTCAATCTCACACATACACGTATAACATATAGTCCTTCACATTGTTCATAATCAAGTCTTAACATGATAATATCACCATTCATAAAATAATAAAGAAAATTCCATGTTAAATACAATTCATGTAGTAATGTCGTCGAGGCCACATCCTCTATTGTATAAAACATAAGCACCTCCACCATAAGTGGACCATACCAATCACAACATAACTCAAGACCAACATTACATAAAACAAAGAGAATTAGGGTAGTGTACCACCAATCCATTCTCTCCACTTCAATCCATAGCTTAATCATTCAATACAATACTCAACGTTCCTTACCCATGTCTATAATAATCAATTCAATACAAAAATCATAATACTCAATAAATCTAAATTAATTAAATATAGATTTATCAATCTAAGACAATCTATGCATCAATCCCAAAAATTACTTAGGTGAACTAGAGGCTAACATGTTGTTCAAGATGGTCTAACGTCCTAAAGTGGTCTATAATATGGTATTGATGTTGTGCCTAAGTGTTTAGGTGCATTGGAAGTCAAACGTAAAGGGACGACTAAGACGTTCAATGACTAAGTCACCTATGTGTGTCATATGTGGTTTTATGTTTATGCATGATTTTATAAGGTCTTAAATGATTTATTATGGTGTACATAGGCAGTGTACTCATTGCCATGTTAATCCACCTATCTATGTGATACAACATACTTGCTCAATGTGATTTATGTTGCGAAGTTCATTTTCTTATATGTTTCCATGCCATATAGTCTACATGTCTTAGCTTATGTACTCATGCATTATGTGATCATCTAGTCCATTCCTACATTCCCTAGAGTTCATTCCTCACATTCTATCTTATAGCTCATATGCACGCGTACACCATGTATTTCTATATCTTAATGCATGTATACCTTGTACACTCTCTTTTGGGCTAGTCTATTATGTGTCATGTCCACTGTGACTTATTTATCCGTATACTATGCCCCTTTGTGCTTACTGATTTGATTTCTGAAAAAAATTGGGAAAACATTTCCCTGTATAATTATATAGTGAAGATTTTGACCAGAAAAGGTTAGGCATATATATGTTTATTTAATCAACCATATAAATATATAACTTAGCATAATTCCCTATTCGATGGTGTGGCATAAAACTTTAGAGTTTATATTAAGATCTAGGTGATCTTATAAGAAGAGCCTCAAAAAAGCGTCATGAGATAAAAGAGAAGGGAAATTACTGCACCAATAGGTTAGGCTTATGATTTTATGTGTCTGTTCCATATAAAAAAAATTGGGAGGTAGTATAATTACTCTTGATTGTTAAGTCCTGGAAACTAATATCAAAATATGTAACCTCCATTGAAGTATTGAGGAAGGAATAGAATATGACATAATATACTTGGGAATAGAAGATGGTAGAGATCCTATGTAACCCTCCTCATTCAAAACATCAACATAAGGATCTGAGATCATGTGGTGTTCTTATATGATCATAAGTCCTACTAGCATTTGTTCATTTGATATGTCATTTGCATGAATTGAGTTTAGTAGGTGTATTAAATTCCTTATTTGTATGAGTTCTATTTGTGTATAATTAGTGAATTATATGATTAAGAAAGTGGTTTAATTGGTCATTTTATTATTTTATGAACCATATCTATTGAGACTTCATGCTAGACTTGTCTATACGTGTTTTAGATTAGTCTATGGATTTGGCATAGTCCTATTTATGAGGGAACACTCGCAAATATACAAATGAAATTCCTAGATTAACCAATCTATAGGCATCACTCATCATTCGAGGATGAATGATCATAAGGAGGGGAGGATGTAACACCCCGTATTCTACGTGAGGTAGTTCTATGTATATGTCGCTTAAAATTTTCCTTGTGGTATAGTTATAGACTGTATTTGCTAATATGTTTGAAGATGTTATACCCTATTTCTTCCAACACATATACAAATAACTAAACTCAAAAACAATTCAAACTCGGGATAGTAAAAGGTGGTATTCAATATAAAAGTCAAAGTTGTCAAGTGTGTATTTAGTACTACGTTCTTGTAATGATTTTGAGATGGGAAAATGGTGTAAAATATTAGAGGTGCTTGATTGACTTAAATATGCTAGTAGGTAATAACTAGGTGATGCACCCACTTAGAATAAGTAGACTGCATTTTAAATGAAAAAAGGCAAGTAGATGATGCACCTACTTAGAATTAGTGTACTGAATTTTATATTAAAAGGAGAAAGTAGGTGATGCACATACCTAGAATTAGTGGACTGAATTTTAAAAGAGCAAGTAGGTGATGCACCTACTTTGAATAAGTGACTGAATTTAAGTGAAAATAGCAAGTAGTTGATTCAGCTACTTAAAAACATATGGCAGAAACTAAGGAGGTGATGCACCTTCTTGGTTAATAATAAAGGACCATATTATTTATCTAATTTATTAAGTGAAAACATCCAAAAGGGACCCTTTAAAGCATCTAAGATTATCACCTCTCCATAATTACTTATATTCAAGAAAATAACTCCCAAGGAAAGCCATAGAAGCTCCAAATTTTTTGTTATACAGCTTCATCGTTAGAATCTCAAAGAAATAGATGTTGTTAAAGTACAAGTTGGTAGAACATGTCCATCTTAAGGAATTCAAGTGAAAAATATGAATTCACATCAAGGACCTAAACCTTAAAGAATACAAGTCTTGGCTATTGAGGTTTCTGTCTAGCAAGGTAAGCCATAGAAATTTTCATCCCTCTCTTGTTCTTACATTATTTTTAAAAGTTATATATGTAAATTAATTTTCGAGTGTTGCCTCTATATGGTGTGATCATGGTGAATATTCAGGAAGGAGATTCTTTTTGAAACATACATGGAGTGGAGTCCCCTTTAATTTTTATTGTGAGCTTGTTTGGAGAATCTAAATGTTAGTTGGAATTCACAAGATGTTTATCGAAAGTCATGAGTTCATATTGCTATTTCGACATTGTGAGGCTTAGAGATTGTTTTGTGTATCATATAAATAATAGGATCAGGCTGGATATGTAGAGAAGTCATGAAAACTGGTTAGAGGATAGAAAATTGAAAGTTTAGTGATACACCATTGAGTGTTGCATGTGCTTACTTCTTGCCATTCCTTTAGTACTTTTTTATAGACGTGATGAAGCCTGAGGGGTTTCAGAGGACCTTATAAAAGTGATGAGGGGAAAATGGATGGGAAGAACTCTGGATAGGATCAATTATAGATATATTGTCAATTACTGTTTTTATTTGATCAAGTAGCCCAAACTTGTTTAGAAACAAATATTAGTTTTTATTATTTACTCTTTTGTACATAAATAATCTGAAAGGAAGATGTTTAACTCATTGTGATATCCATTGTGGTGAAGCAAGATATGTAAAGCTATTCTATTTCCTATTTCCTTGGCATGAACCCAACTCTTGTAAGCTTTTTAAGTGCTCTTAGTAGTGACTGATCCATAAATGCAGTTCGTACTCAATAGAGAACTAAAGTGAGAACTCTATTATGAGTTTGTTACTAAATGTGTGTTTTTTCTCTATGAAGTGTGAACATGCAACGTCTAAATTTTTTTCATTGTCAAAGTAACCTTCGCACGTATTTCCTTTATATAAGTCAAAGTGACCTAGATTACACATGGTACATGTAACACTTCCAATATTCAAGACGAGTCTTAAAGATTAACGTAGGTTCTATGATTTCTAAACATTATTTTAAGACCTATTATAATGAATATAAGTTATTTAGGAAGTTTAGGAACCCAAATTTCAAAGAACACCCATGACATTCGGAAACTAGTTCTAGGAGGTACTAGCGTGCCTAAGCCAATTTGATGAGCTTTCATAAGTTGGAAAGCCATAAAAATTTGTGGAAGGGTATTTAAAAGTTGTATAAGATGATTAATGGTCCAAAGATCCAGGTACGACTCCCCAAATACAAACCAAGGTCCCTTGAAGAGAACCCTAACACGTAGGAGGCAACACTGCCTGGCCAGTGTGCAACCACGAGGGGCAAAGGACGGTCCTTTGTGGATCGACGCGATGTCTATGACAACCTTCGTCCCATACTTAAATAGTTTTCTAGAGCCCTAGACTGAAAAAGTCTTTGACTGAAACAACGGTTGTGCAGCACGGAAGGGACACCTGGTCGTCGATAGACCAACGACCCATTGATCAAGGTCTCGTCGATGGGCCTGCAACTTTTCTGCGCTTTTAAGTTAGTTTCATTTAATTTGTTAAGGGATTTAGGTGGTTAATTAGGGTTTTAAGCGAGTCTAGTTAAGTTAATTAAAGTCCCATATAAATACCCCAACCCTCATTAGATTAAACACAAGTCACAAAGAAATTCCTGTTCCTTCTCTCTACTTTCTCTCTCTATTGGAAAATACTATTGAAAAACAAGCTAGGGAAGCGTTTTGGGGGCAGGAAAGGGACGATTTCAGCATCAAATTTTCACCAAATGTTGATGTATGGGATTTAATTCACCTTTGAGACCTCTTTCGCCAAAGGGTTCCTTCAAAATATTTTCAAAAGTTGGGTTTTCATGTGGGTTTTTCTCAATCTCGAAAATTAGTTTATGGGTTGAGTTATTTATGTTTTAAATTGATAAAAGGAATAGATTAAAATTTATTGTAACTTGATTATAGTATCTTAATTATTTGTTTTAGTTTGTACATGATGATCCTTAACCCTTAACCCTGTTTTTGATATTGATATGAATTAGGTTAAAATTGGTTCAATTGACTTGGTTATTGGTTGAATTGCTATTAATTGATGTTGTTTCATTGATGATGAATAAAATTGAGAGAATAGTAGTCTTTCATATTAGTTCTTGAGATGATTATCTTTGTTAGAAAGTGAATTGACCTATGTATCTTGTCTTAAGCTATGATCTAGTATTGAATTGTGATGTAGTGATTCTTCTAGCCTTGTCATCATGTTGCTTATTTAATTATGATGTTGGATACCCTAAATTGGATTGAATTGAGGGTTTACAGTAAGATCTTGATGATGAACTATGAAGGAGACTTGGTAAGTCTTATGATTTATATCATTTACTTCCTACTGTGATTAAGTCATGATGTTATATTGGAGTAAGATTTGTATTAGGATTGATAGAATGGTATGATGTTGAATTGAAATGTCTTGACTATATTGTGAGATTGATTAAGGTATATGTGTTATAAGCATGGTTATGACTATCAATACATGCCTTAATATGATGTGAAAGGCTAATGTGCTAACCTCACTTATATGAATTGTAATGAACAGACTTATACTCATGCAGTCTTTATTGAGCTATTGATGATTATATTTATACAAGGGTTAGACCCTATGGCATAAAATAAGTTATGATTGATAGTTAAATTATTAAAAACATTTCAAAAGAGACCCTAGATTAGCATAGAGTTAACTATAGTGAGGAGTTTCCCTTCCCACATAGGGAAGGTAGGATCACCTAATGTACTCTTGAGATTGGAGACTACAATGTATGTAGCATAAAGAGAGTCCCAATTATATCTCCTAGTTCTTGAAACTATGTTACCCCCATAGGAAACAAGCTACTGGATCCACATAGTTGCTATGTTTTATGTTTTGGTACTACTTTGGTAAGAAGTTCGCCTTTTTTTGGTTTAGGGTTTTGTGACACTGGATTCCACACTAGCTCATATGATCTATGTAGGTTAGGGAAACATATTCCCAAAAGGTAAAATAAATTAAAGGATTGAACTCTAAATAGGATAGCCTAAGGGGTCTAACTTAGTCTAGGTAGGGTATGAAACTCTACCTAAGCATTGAACTAGTTAGCCTTGAGAGAAGTCTTAGGAGGATGTTCTTATGTATATTTACGCTTATAATGATATACAATATGTATATGATGAACTTGCACATTGTTGATATTATATGTTGATTAGTTCACTTATGAGTATGTGTTGGGTTTTATTGTTAAGTAAGATGAAATGTATATTTAAATGTCATGATATGTGAAGTAGGGTGTTAGTCATGATTCTTGTTGGGTTTCTTGATTGAGTAAGGTTATGGAGATTTACTTGGTCGTTGCACATGTTGACTTGACAGGGGTTCATGGATAATTATCTTACTTTGTTATAATGAAATATACTCTTATTTATGATAATTGTTTAATATGACTTGGTGATTTAGTTAATTGAATATGTATATATCTACATGATATGAAGGGTTGACTTGACTAGATTTGAAAATTGTAATATTGTAAGGAACATGCCTATGATTTAAAAAATACTAAATGTTGATTGGTATGGTCTTGTTAGATGTGCATAATGGTTTAAGGGAAAAATGCATTCTCTATGAAACGCCCCTTTTTAGCATGATTTGATCTTATATGTGCATATGGTCTCATACTTAGTACAAGTTGCGTACTAACCCATTTCTTCCTTTTTTTTCCCAAACATTTTAGGTTATGGTCGTTGAAGGCTCCTTCGAGACAACTTGAAGTAGGCTTGGATATTCTCTACCATCCAAGTGGGTAGGTCCTCACTTTTCGAGGGTGATTCCAATATCTAGCTAAGGAGTTGCCTTATTCTTATAAGACTCTTATATTTACTCTATGATTATTTTAGTGCGATTTGTATAAGCCTATATGTGGCTTTTTTACATTGATGTAGGGCCATATCCAAATTGCTATGATCGTTTAGATGGTATGAGATGAGACATTCTCTAAGACTATGTTCTATCATATATATATGTATATGTGCAATAATAGTAGAAGGCTATGTATCCTTTCTTTATGAAGGTCTATCTATACTCGTGTATATAATATGTGTATGTAGAGGTGTATTTAAACCTCCAAGTAGATAAAATAAGAAGTTTCAAATATCCGCTAAAATTTGACTTTTGAATGTGATGATGTAACCTAAGTGTAGTCTTAGTCCTCCAATACGACGATGACACCGGTTACGTCAAAGGGGAAACTCGGATGTGACAAACTTGGTATCAGAGCATTAGGTTTAATATCTTTAATTCAATGTCTCTCTCAACCACGTCTATGTAAGTTCAAGTTCATAATTGTGAAGAGCACCACACTTAGGGATGGGAACCTACATGAAGCTTGGAAACTCTCCTTGTCTTGGAAATCTTGTATCATACCATTAGAGTATATTTATGGTATGCTTTTTCATCTAATTCTATTGTTGTGCTTCTAGGAAGAATGAACACTCGAAGGAATGCGGCACGAACACTTGAAGATAAAATTTCCAATGCAGGAGCTCCTACCTATGGTGATCAAGTTCCTCCACTTAAAGAAGATGCTAATATGGAAAAAACTCTGGTCAATACTCTTCCTTTGACGGATGAGAATATAAGGACCTCACTTCTTCAAATGGCCCAAGCTATCACATATCAAACACAAGCCGCCACGGCTCAAACCCAAGCTATGACTGCCCAAGCAAACCGGGACGTTGTACCCCATCCTCATCAACAAGTAACTAATATGGCTTCCTGTCTAAGGGACTTCACTCTAATGAACCCTCTTACCTTCTATGGGTCTAAGGTTGAGAAAGACACCCAACAATTCATCAATGAAGTCTATCAGAAACTTTTACCTATGGATTGTCCACAAGTGGGAAGGTCGAGTTGGCCACTACTCAACTCAACGACGTGACTCAAGCATGGTTATTGCAATGGAGAGATAGTAGGCCATTGAGAGGTGGTCCTTTCACTAGGGAGATCTTCAAGTATGTTTTTCTTGATCTATTCTTTCCTAGGGAGATGAGGGAAGCTAAAGTGGTGGAGTTTATTAACCTTCACCAAGGAGTTATGAGTGTTCATTAATACTATTCGAAATTTAGTAAATTGTCAAGATATGCTTATTCTTTGCTTTCTGATCCTAGAGATGAAATGAGCCGCTTTGTGACGGGAGTGTCAGATGATTTGAAAGAGGAGTGTCATTCGGCTATGCTACATGACAACATGAATATTTCTCATCTTATGGTGCATGATAAGAATGTGGAAGAGACAACGGCTAGGGGGAAGAGTAGAGATTCTATGAGAAAAAGGTCTTTTGATGGAGGTTCTTCAAAGAATATGATTGAGATACCCTAAGTTGAAGAAGCAAAGAGGTGCGGATTCACCGACCGAGAAGACAAATTGTGGGAAGTATGGCAAGAAGCACTTTGGTGGTTTACTTAGGGGGACAGACAATTGCTTTGGTTGTGTCAAAAGTGGGCACAAAGTCAAAGATTGGCGAAACGTGAGGGGTAAAGAAAAGGGTGATAAAGCTCAAGCAAGTATTTCAAATGAGAATCCAAAGAAGAACAACTTCTATGCTCTCCGCTCTATGGTGGAGCAAGAGACTTATCCCGACATAGTGATTGGTATGTTGAAAGTTTTCTCTATTGATGTACATACCTTAATTGATCCGTCCTAGAGTGGAAAGGGGGAAAATCTATTCCTAGAGGTTGTATCATCCCTTGTCTAAAAGCATTCAAAATTATCTCTAAAGGTTGTCGATATCATATCGTAAGAGTCCAAGATCTTGATTCTGAAAATCATCCTATTGAGTTGGTCCCCGTCGTGAGAGAATTTATGGAGGTCTTTCCTAATGACCTTCCCTGTATTCCTACCAAATTGGAAATTGATTTTGGTATTGATTTGCTACCCGATACAATTCCCATTTCAATTCCTCCTTATCGGATGGTTCCGACCAAATTGACAGAGTTAAAGGCACAACTCAAGGATTTACTAGACAAATTCTTCGTAAGACCGAGTATTTCTCTATGGGGTGCTCCGGTTTTGTTTGTGAAAAAGAAGGATGGGTCCTTAAAAATGTGTATTGATTATCGTCAACTTAATAAAGTCATAATCAAGAACAAGTATCCTATCCCTGGGATCGACGACTTGTTTGATCAACTCCAACGGGCAAGTTACTTTTCTAAGATTGACTTAAGGATGGGGTATCACCAACTAAGGGTGATAGGGGAAGATATACCAAAGACGGCATTCCATACTAGATATTGTCATTATGAGTTTATAGTAATGTCCTTTGGTCACACTAATTCTCCGGTGGCGTTTATAGACCTAATGAATAGGGTGTTTGGAAATTACCTAGATTCATTTGTTATTGTCTTCATTGACAACATCTTGGTATATTTGAAAAATGAGAGTGATCACATGAACCATTTGAGGGTAGTGCTGCAAGTACTTAAAGAACATCAATTGTTTGCCAAGTATTTCAAAATGTGAGTTTTTGTTGAGGTCGGTTACATTTCTTGGTCATATCATCTCAAATGAGGGAGTTGAGTTAGACCCAAGAAAAATGGAGGCGGTGAAAAATTGTCCTAGACCTTTGACTCAAAAATATATTAGGAGTTTCTTGGGTTTAGTGGGTTATTATTTGAGGTTTGTGGAGGGTTTTGAATCTAGTACATATACCTTACTACTTTGACTCAAAACTGTAAGAAATTTAAGTGGTCGGAGGCATGTGAAAAAAGCATCCAAACATTGCAAGATAGGCTTACTTCCGCCCAGTCTTGAACTTGTCGGAGGATACTAAGGGTTTTGTGGTGTATTGTGACACATCGCGAGTGAAGTTGGGGTGTGTGCTTATGAAACATATCAAGGTAATAGCCTATGATTCTAGGCAATTTAAGGTGCATGAGATAAACTATCCGACTCATGACCTTGAGTTAGCGGCCGTAGTGTTTGCCTTAAAAATATGGAGGCATTAGTTGTATGGTGTTCATGTTGATGTCTTTACCGACCTTAAGAGACTCCAATATGTATTTACCCATAAGGAGTTTAATCTTCGACAACGAAGGTGGTTTGAATTATTGAAAGATTATGACATGAGTGTCCTCTATCACCCCGGCAAGGCTAATGTGGTAGCGGATGCCCTAAGTCGTATAACTATGGGTAGTATATGTCACATTGATGAAGCCAAAAAGGACGTAGTGAACGATATTCATAAGTTGGCTAGGTTTGATGTGAGGCTAGAAGATTCTTCGGGTGGTTGTTTCATGGTTCATAATAACTCCGAGTCATCATGGTTCTTTGAGGTGAAGTCCAAGCAACACCTTGATCAACCATTGATGGAGTTCAAAGAGTCGGTTCTCGGTAATTTAAATGAGTCATTCTCCTTGGGGGTGATGGTGTATTAAGTTACCAAGGATGATTGTGTGTTCCTGATGTAAGTGGGTTGAGGGACCTACTCCTTAATAAAGGCCATAGGTCCCGCTACTCCATTCATCTGGGTTCGACGAAATTGTACCATGACCATAGGGAAGTATATTGGTTGGAAAGTTTGAAGAGGGACATAGCGGAGTTTGTTGCTAAGTATCCGAATTTCCAACAAGGGAAAGCTGAACATCAAAAGTCGAGTGGCTTACTACAAGAAATCCATGTTCCTACTTGGAAGTGGGAGGACATCAATATGGATTTTTTTTTGTCGGTTTACCTCACACTCAAAAGCAATATGATTCTTTATGGGTGGTTGTAGATAGGTTTACCGAGTCCGCTCAATTTATTCCCTTCAAGTCTACTTATTTTGTGGAAGATTATGATAGGATCTTCATAGATGATATTGTGTGTTGCCACTGTATTCCGTTATCCATCATATCGGATCGAGGTGCACATTTCACATCTAGGTTTTGGAGGTCATTCCAAAATGGATTGGGTACTAAGGTGAAGTTGAGTACCGTTTTTCATCCCCAAACGGGTCAACCGGAGAGTACTATTCCAACCCTTTATGATATGCTTAGGTCTTGTAATATTGATTTCAAGGGAAATTGGGATAAGCATTTGCCTTTGGTGGATTTTGCTTATAATAATAGTTTTCATTCATCCATTTACATGGCTCCCTATGAAGCCTTGTATGGTAGGAGATGTAGGTCTCCTATTTGATGGTTTGAAGTGGGAGAGGTTTCTCTTCTTGGTCCAGATTTGATTTATAAGACTTTAGAGAAAGTTCATATCATAAGGAACCGGTTTCAAATGGCCTATAATCGGCAAAAGTCTTATGTCGGTCATAGGAGAAGGGATTCGGAGTTTAAAGAAGGTATGCAGTGTATTTGAAAATTTCACCAATGAAAGGGGTAGTTAGATTCGGCAAGAAAGGGAAGTTGAGTCCTCGTTATTAGGGTCCCTATGAAATCTTGCAAAGAGTTGGTAAGGTTACCTATGAATTGAAACTTCTTAGAGAATTGACTTTGGTTCATCCGATTTCCATGTTTCTATGCTTAAGAAGAGTATTGGTGATCCTTAGTCTATTCTTCCTATTGATGGTCTTGGTGTCAAGGATAATCTCTCTTATGAGGAAGTTTTGGTTCAAATTCTTTATAAGAAAGTCATGAAGTTAAGAAATACAGAGGTGGTTTCTGTAAAGGTGTTATGAAAGAATCACCTAGTTGAGGGTGCAACATGGGAGGCCGAGGCCGACATAAAGTCCTGTTACCCTCATCTATTTGATAACAAAGTTTAGTAGTTTTTACTTATAATGAAATTAATGACGAAAATCGAAGTTGTTTTGATTTTTAGTAAAGTATTTAAAATGTGCATTTTGAAGGTTGCTTTACAGTGATTACAGGGAAGTGAGCATTTGAATTGAAATTTTGCTCTTTGGCTTGTGTTGAGGTATGTCGTGCATTTTTATATGGTGAGTCTTTATGAAAGGATATATAGAATGTTGTTGGACTGAATTTGACGTAATTGGCTCATGTAAAGTATGTTGAAGTCATGTTATTGTTGTGAGAAGGGTATTACTTATGATGAAATGTTGTGCCTTATGTGTGGTAATTGATGTTTTTAATTGCCTTGTAGAAGTGATATGATTAATTTTATTATTTATTTTTGTTGGTTGGGCTGCTAGTCTTGTCTATTCCTTCCTTTCAAGATGTTTAGTATCATTCCTAGACGAATGTTCCTAAAGGGGGGATAATGTAACACTTCAAAAATTCAAGACGAGTCTTAAAGATTAACAGAGGTGCTATGAGGTTTAAAAACTGTTTTAAGACCTATTTTAATGAATATAATTCATTTAGGAAATTTAGGAACCATAACGTCCAAGAACGTCCATAACGTTCGAAACTAGTTCTAGGAGGTACTAGCATGCCTAAGCCTATTTGATGAAATATTAGACTTCATAAGTCCATAAAAATTGGTGGAAATGTAGTTAATAGGTGTTTAAGATGATTCTTGGCCTAAATGTCTGGGTATGACTTCCCATGGACAAACCAAGGGAGCTTAAGGATGACCCTAGCACGTAGAAGGCAACACTGCATGGGTGGTATGCATGTAAGACCTCAAAAATGAATGAGGTGAAATAGAGACTAACATGTGTGTCATCATGTTCTAAGTTCCTAAATAAGTCTATTATATGGTATTGAGGCAGTGTATAAGAGTTTTGGTGATTTGGAAGTGAAACATCAAGGGACGACCAAGACGTTCAACGACTAAGTCACCTATGCGCCTCATATGTGGTTCTATGTTTTTATGTGTGATTGATGAGGTTTTAAGGTCCTTAAATTATTTATTATATCATATATAGTCAGTGCGTTGAGTTTTTTGAAATTTGGATGTTAAACAGCCAAGAACGTCCATGATGTTCGAAAGTGTTGCCTTGGAATGACCTTGTGTGTCTAAGCATGTTTCATCGAGTTTTACGTGTTTTTTTTGGATGAAATTCACGTGAGAGGTTCTAAACTCTTATACGTTCATGTTTGGTTGGAAAAGTCTAGGCAAACATCACCAAGGAAGGGTCATTGAGGAAAGACCCAAGCTAGTGCCTTAGACTTCCCAAGATACCCCAACAAATGATTGGCAATCAATATCTTGTAGGTCATTCGACTCTCCGTTGATGGAGTATAATTGATTGGGAGTTAGTAGTGGGACAGGAGAGTCCAAAGACAAGCCTCAGTCCTAGACCACGGACCAACAGGACGGTCCGTTGGTCAAGGGACGGGCAGTAAATGGCCCTTCCATCTGTGAAGCAGTGTTCTGCGTGCAGTTCACTGTTATGAGTCTATGTTGATCACATTTATGATGGTATGATAGTGTATATGCTAACTTGAAGATTATACGGTTATGTTTATGTGTTTCTACAATGGCATGTATTATGAGTTAAGATGAAGTATGTGGTGTCTTGTCTTGGTTGACTTGTGTCCCTTGATTGATTTATAAATGACTTTGAATATGTAATGTCCTGACTTAGTATGTTAAAGCTCTTAGTCTTGTTTCAATGAATGATATAAGAACATAAATGATGTTAAGAGAGTCTTTTATGTGAAACATTGAACCTAGTGGTAAGGTTGTGAATATTGAAGTCGTAAGTTGTAATGGTATCCTTCAAAGTAAAGGAATGATAGAATTAAGGTTAATTGGTTGGAATGGAATCATATTAATCATTATGAAAGTAATCATGAGCTTCCTGTCGCGATTGTTAGGTATCCCTAGTGGACCTTTCTTTGGTAGGGTAAATGTGATAAGGTTATGAACTTGTTATAGGACCCATTTATGTTGACCTCATGTGTGAATTACTCTATGAGAAAGAAGGCTAGCACCGAGTGAGTATGGTAAGGGAAGTAGTTCTAGTTAAAGAGTGAGACTACATTACAAAGCATGCCCTTCATATTCCTTAATCATGTGCCTATATGGGATGTGTCTAAGTTCTACCATTGGCAAGTAGAACAACCTCATTAGAGTAGGATAGAACTTCGGATTCCATGTCTTGCTATCATGGTCTAGTCGGTTATTGCATATTTTCATCATACGCAATACCTATTAGCATTAAAGAAGTTTTTATGAGGCTTAGGTAGTGGTATGGGACGCTATCTAGACATTGCACAATAGGCGTTGAAGGTGTTACTTGCAGTTCCTAGGTCTTGTCCAAGACCATTACTTGAATATATTTTATGTTATGTCTGAGTCTCTTAATGAACTAATGAACAATCTTATTAAATACCTAATCTAAAGTGACTTAAGGATTCCTTAGCTAAAGTGTGAAGAGGACATAAGGGACGATCTCTTTATGTCTTATCTTTGGAAGTCTTGAGGATGACTCTAGTTAGGGAAGTTGGTTGATTTTGTGGACATGATCTAAGACTTAAATAGTCCTAAGGATTACTTAGGTAATCTTGAAGAGGTCAATCATAGATATTATCTTCTTGATCTACTTAAGTAAGTCTTTTGATAGCCTTTTGTAAAAGAATTTCATATTATATATACGCTAAAGTGTTAAGTGAGAATGATGCTATCATAGGTAGTCTATAGGATCTCTTGAGTGTGTGTGTAAGTTATTGTGTGGGCGATTGCTTCACACTCACTCAAGTGAGACTTAGAATCTCCTTTGGTAGAGGAATCTCGTGTTGAGGTGTTTGATGTTTTGTAATTGTATATGTGTCTTATTATAAGTGTTCTTGAGGGTCATTTAGGTCTTCTTAGGTAGGTTTTATGGGAGGTCTCGTTTTGTATTTCTTAAGTGAGTCTTAGGATAGCTTTTACTGAGAAGACTACATGCTAGAAGAAGATAAAAGTGAAGAGAAAGTACTTTACTGTAACAGTGAAGAACTTCATTGTATAGTGAAGTTAAGCTACTGTAAAGTGCTTCCAAAAATGCATTAAATTGTTTAAATGTTGTCTTATGTTTTTCTATGTTGTTAAATATTGTTCTTATGATATAATATAATTTTTAAATGAAAAGATGCATATTTTCAATAAATGTCCATTTTTATGATTTTCATGCATTATGTCATACTTAGTATATGTGGTTGTACTAATCCATTTTTTTATCTATCTCTATAGTTTTTGGTAGGTAAGGGGCATTTGGAAAGTGAAGACTTGGACCGTAACATCGTTCAAGATAAGTTGAATTATGTCCTTATTTGATTCGAGGGCATAGATTGTCTTTTAAGTTTTCATTTGAAGTATTGTAGTAGATTAAGTATTTCTATATTTTGAAGTATGGATCGTGTCTGAAGTATTCTTGTTTATTAACATGATGAGATTCAGACTTAGTATTTACTATTGCTTTATATGAAAGAGTTTTTACAGATTATTAAGTATGTTTGTGAAAGTTTTAATTCCGCACTACTTTTCATTATGTTTATGCGATAAATGATATGTACAAGCTTGTACAAGACCTCCGAGAGGTCAAGTACGCCGGTTACAATCTGAGGTTGCCCCTAACTTCTAGGGTGTGGTTTTAGGATGGTACAAGCTTGGTATCATTGCATAGGTTGTGGAATTAGTTTTAGGAATCAAGAAGTCTCATCAAGTCAAGTCTAGTAGAGACTTGGCCATCGGTGTGAGTCGTGACACATATATGGGTGATAGTCTATAGGACGATAGAGTTTCCTTTCTTTTCTACTCCTATGTCGTGCGGTAGAGTAAAACTTATGAGTACTTTTTTCTTATGGTTTTACTTGTGTTTCTAGGAATATGAATACGAGAAGAACACTAGTTAGGAGAGTTGAAGAGAATCAGGTGCAAGAGGAGATTCCGCCTCAAGTTGAGGAAGTTGAGCAAGTTCCTCAAGGTGCTCAAGGCTATCAAGTCCGTATTGTGGGTGGAGGTGATGATGATCCTCCGTAATTGAGTATTAGGGATATTAGGGAGGATTTGCTTGCTTTAGCCCGAGCCGTGACTACTCAAGTGAATGTGAGTATGGTTCCTAAGGTGAATGTTGTGGAAATCACTATGAC
The DNA here is from genome assembly GCA_027704765.1 of Solanum habrochaites. Classification (NCBI taxonomy): domain Eukaryota; kingdom Viridiplantae; phylum Streptophyta; class Magnoliopsida; order Solanales; family Solanaceae; genus Solanum; species Solanum habrochaites. The sequence continues at coordinate 28,679,897 of JAKWJA010002495.1, forward strand.
ATCTAGGTTAAGAGATTTTTGTGAAGATGAATCCTCCTATGTTTCTTGGCTAAAAGGTTTGAGAGGATCTCCAAGAGTTCCTTGATGTACTGTACAAGGTGTTGAGTTCTATGGGAGTTAAATCTAGGAAGAAGGCGGAATTGGCTTCGTATCAATTGAGGGATGTTTCTCAAATATGGTACACTCAATGGAAGGATAATAGATCGGAGGAATCGGTAACTATTGAGTGGGAACAATTTAATAAAGCTTTTCTTGGTAAGTACTTTCATCGTGAGAAGAGAGAAGTTAAGGTGGAGGAGCTTATCAATCTAAAGCAAGGCAATATGAGTGTTGTGGAATACTCTTTGAAGTTCTCAATGTTGTCGAGATATGCCCCTTCTCTTGTCTCAAATGTAAGAGATGAAATGATTCATTTTGTGACAGGTGTAGCCGACTTAGTGAGGGAGGAATGTCCTACCGCTATTCTACATAATAATATGACGCTAGCTAGAATCATGGTGTATGCACCATAAATTGAAGTGTCTAAACTTAGGAAGATGGTCAGAAGCTTGAAAAGGAGTGGTTCTAGTGATCAAGGGAAACCTAGGTTCAAAAAGAGGGCTCAAACTCAAGAAGAACCTAGGAGTGTTAAGGTGAAATTGGAGAAAGGAGGTGTTTCTCAAAATTTCAAGCCTACATAAGTCACTTGTGGCAAGAAACATTATGGTGGGTGTCTATTGGGTACCGTGAGTTCCTATGGTTGTGGCAACGAAGTACATAAGGTAAGAGATTGTCCTAACATTGCTTCTAGAGGAAAAGGGGGTAAGCAAGTTGGTCCTAGTGTTCCAAAGGATGATGCTCCAACAAAGAGACATTTATTTGCACTCTGGACTAGAGGAGAGAAGTCGGATGATGGTGATGATGATGAGGTTAAGTCCTTGTTTTTCGCTTTTAGTGATATGAGTTACTTCTAAGTAGGGGAGTATGGTTAGTAGATGGGTAGAAAGTCATAGAAGCATGCTGCATGTTGCATTGTGTTTAGGAGTTTTATTGAAACTGAATTTCATTAACTTCTTGCTATGTGTAGTTTATGAATCCATGATTATGTTGTACGATGTGTTTATATGATGTTACCTTTCATACTATCGTGTTCATATCATGAATTGCCTAAAATTTGCATTTTTTGAAAAATTGGGGAATATCACTATACCATTGAAACTGCTCACTATTTAAGTTTCCAAAATTTGACTAATTGATTCAGTGGTCTAAACTTTTTTTATTTTAGTTAGAACTGATGTATATAAGTATAATATTGAATATAAAATAAGTTTTTGTTATTTAAAATGAAGCAGTTGAGTTTTGTAGCATAATGAGTTATAGAATTGTCTTCTAGTTTCTTGTTGTGTTTTGATTCTCTTGACTATGTAAAATTGATATTTTTTAATGGATCATGTGTTATGTGGTATGTTTGTTAGATGATAAGTTGAATATGTATTCTTTGAAGTGTTCGGGATGTGGCAACTGTCATTAGAGGACGAATGTTGTCCAAGTGGGGGAGATTGTAAGACCTCGTAAATGACTTACGTGAACTAGAGACAAACATGTTGGTAATGATGTTCTTAGGTCCTAAATAGGTCTTTTATATGGTATTGAGGCAGTGTCTAAGAGTTTAGATGATATGGCAGTGAAACGTCAAGAACGACCAAGACGTTTGACGACTAAGTAACATATGTGCCTCATATCTTGTTCTATGTATTTTTGTGTGATTAATGATATTTTAAGGTACTTAAATGAGTTATTAAAGAATATATAGGTAGTGTGTTGATTCTTGTGAAGTTTTGAGGTCAAACGTCCAAGAACGTCGATGATGTTCGATAGTGTTAACTTGAAATGACCTTGTGTGTCTAAGAATGTTTCGTTGAGTTTTACGTGTTCGTTTTAGATGAAATTCATTTGAGAGGTTCTAAACTCGTATACGGTCATTTTTGGGTTGAAAACTTCTAGTAAAACATCCCAAGGGGCCATCCAAGGGTCTTTGAGGAAGGACCCAAATTGGTGCCCTAGACTGCCCAAGATAGCCCAACCAACGCTTGGGAATCGACGCCTAATTAGTGGAGGATCATCGATTAGGAGTTAGTCGTGGGAGAGTAGAGGCCAAAGACAAGCCTCAGTCCAAGACCATGGACCAACTGGATAATCCGTTGGTCAAGGGACGGGCCGTCGATGGCTCTTCCGTTTGTGAATCAGTGTTCTGCGTGCAGTTCACTATTAAGTGAGGAGTGAAATGAGAATTTCACCCCACTTCCAAATAGAGTATTGGTAGTTATTTAAGGTTCTTATGGGTATTTTTATGTGTGAATATAAGTCTTTAAACGTTGAAGACTTCATTCTTCTAAATCAAAACCCCAAAATCCCTTAGAAATTCCGTAAGACTCCATTGATGTCTAAAGTCAAAGAAGAGCTTCATGTGACGAATTGAGTAGAGATTCTTCATCAAATTCAATAATAAGCTTCATAAAGGAATGAATTTTGATCCTCTAAACTCTCATCATCAAGGAGCCCAATTCTAAAGATGTTTTCAAAAGTTTTCAAAGTTGTATTTTACAATTTCATAATTCTACCGTGGGTTCTAGCATCAATTGTTTTTAAACGTTTATTATGGATTAAATTGTTATTGTATTGATTATTTTAACCTAAATAACTTATGAAACCATGAATTTGATGAACCCTAGTATTGACTAACTTGTGGATTACATGATATTGATCTAATGTGGATGTATTCTTATGTAGTTTTATGTGGGCTATTCATTATTGTAATAATTGTAGAAAATTGATATCTACGTTGTATTGGATTAATTAATATCTATTAATTTGACCTAGTTTCATGAATATTGTTATAATTATGTTGAATTGTTGGTAATGGCCATGGGTAAGGGCCTTGTGATATCGAATGTGATGATTTGCCATTGGATTGAGATGTTGAGGATTATGTGGTCGTAAGCTAGAATATTTCTTTTATTTTGATGTTAATTCGACTTCAATTCTATTGTTATTGGTATGGTCCACTTATGGTGTCGGTGTTATCTTTTTTACCTGCAATTGATGTGGCCTTGTCGACGTTATTTTTTGTATTATAATGATCATGGCCTTGTCGGCAACTACTTGAAGTAATTTGATTATTTTGTAGCTTTATTATGTGAATCATGACAATATCTATCAACATGTGAAGTGATATATGTGTTCTCTATTCAAATCATCTTAGGTGATCATGTTATACTATGACATTGACCTTGTGTATACAGTCTTAGGGTTGAGTCTTGGTTATTCCTAATAAACTATATGAGTCTATGTTGATAACATTTTTGATGGTATGATAGTGGATCATGACTTGGAGATGATATGGTTATGTTTATGTGTTTCTAGAATGGCATGTACTATGAGTTGTAAGATAAGTATGTGTGTCTTGTCTTTGTTGACTTTGTGTCCTTGCTTCATCATATATATTATATAATATATCTATAGTATATATATTACTATATATATCTATTATAGTAATATATAGTATCTATATATATATATCTATATATTATTATATTGAATATTAAATCTGGATGTCGACTATAGGATGTTAAAGATCTTAGTCTTGTTTTTGTATGAATGACATGAGACCTTAAATGATGTTAAGATAGTCTTTTATGTGAAATCTTGAACTTAGAGGTAAGGTTGTGAATATTGAACTCATAAGTCGTAATGGTTTCCATCAAAGTAAAAGAATGATAGAATTAAGGTTGATTTGAAGGAACAACAACATATTAATCCTTAGGAAATTCATCATGAGATTGTTTTGACATTTTTAGGTAGCCGTAGTGGACCTTTCTTTGGTAGGGTAAATATGATTGGATTATGAACTTGTTATGGAACCCTTTTATGTGGACCTTATGTATGAATTACTCTATGAGAAAGAAGGCTAAAACTGAGTGAGTATGGTAAGGGAAGTAGTTCTAGTTCAAAGATGACAACTAGATACAAAGCATGCCTTATATTCGTACCATGTGCCTACATGGGATTTGTGGTATCGTATACAACCACATCAGATTATGAAGAACTACGGGAATCCATGTTTTCTAAATGGTCCTATGGTGGTTTATTTTCCTATTCTCATCATATGGAATACCTATTATCATTAGAGAATTACTAATGGCTGAGGCGGTGGTGATGGGACACTATCTAGACATTGCACAATGGCTTTGAAATGTGGTTACTTTGGTTCGTAGGTCTTGTCCAAGACCATACTTGAATGTCATTTATTTGTGTATGATTCTCTAATGACTGATGAAATATGGTTATATGAAATATGTAATGAATTAGCACCTATCTAAAGTTACTAGTATTCTTACCTAAGTGTAAAGACGGAATAAGGGATGATCTCTTCATGTCTTCTTTATGAAGCTTGAGGAAGACTCTATTAGGGGACGTGGGGGTTGGATTTGTACAATATAAAGCCTTAGGTAGTCATAAGGATTACTTATGTAATATTGAAGAGGTCAATCATAGACGTTATCTTATTGATCTATATAAGTAAGTCTTTTGATAACAGCTGGGGCCTGGGGAGGAACTTGATTTACCCCAGCAACTGCTCCTCCAATCTCTCCGCCTGCGTTTCTCCTCATATTCATCTTTCTGAATCTCAAGAGTTGATGTTAGATACACTCTTAACACCAAGAAATCAGAAATTAGAGAAGGCACGATAAGAATAGAAGAAGGGAATTTTCCTATGCATCATGCACTTTGTAAATCAGGATAGTGGTGCACTTCACTACCATTACATAGAAACTACTCGATGTGGTTAATGTGCTTTTTTCATCCTCGGAGTTAACCTAACTCTCTGATACCAACTTTGTCACGACCGGAGTCTAGAACCTAGATGAAACCGACGTCGTTGACCTCTTAGAGTTCACAGACAATCCTACATACGTCATTATTACATTATCTAGGTTAATTTTAGCAGAAAATTTGAAACTTTTAGTTACTTGAACTATGAATAGAGTTAAAAGTAGAATATGTTATACTCATATAAGACTTATCTACATTAGTTCATAATCGTTCACAACAACCATCTAACACTAAGATACTCAAATGAATAAAATAGTTCATAATTGCACTAAATGTATACTTGCAAAAATGGCACTAATAAAATGTCTAAAACAAGTAAGAAAAAAACGCTAGTAAAACATCCTCCAATAGATCATGCCTACATATAAGCTAGAATATAAAATATAGGCATCGTCGAAAGAAAGAGGGCCTACCGATTCCGGATGAATGCTCTATGTCCAGATTAATTTGGCGTAGTCTCGTAATGCTCTAGCTTTCAGTTGCACCTACACCTAAAAGTAGAGAGTTGTATGGGATTAGTACACACTTGTACTAAGTATGGGTATATGCAAACACACAAAAAGGACATGAATGATTAAGAAGAGCTCTCTCCTAATGATATGAAATTATTGAAAGTCAAGTCAGTAGGAAAGTCATGCTATGAGAGTAAATGCCATCATCATCTTAACATTGGCAACACAACACATAACATATGCTTATTAGCCACATAACATATTTCATACCATTCAGCCCATATCCATGAGACCTTGGGAATCATGGAAGCTTGACATAGGACTTCCGCAAAATGAGGGCTCAACATATGGGACCTCAAGCTAGGGACCTTTTTAGCAAACCAGATCCTGCTTCTTCATTCATACCTACTTCCATTTACCTTCATTCGTATCTAGTGTAAACACCAGCGATACCTAGGATGTAGTTCAAACACTTTCATCGGGTTTGCTGTGCCATGACGCAAGACATGACCTAGTGTCATACATACGTAGATAGCTCACCTCTTGATTTCGCTATCCTAACATCTTTGTTTATTCGTTCATTTCATATGTCATCGTCTTAAGGCTGCCTCATTCTTTTTTTTATAACTTTAACCTTATAACATATGATCATGTGAGCATCATTGAAATCTAGTGTTTAACCCCACACCAAAAAGAGGTGGAATCACCAGCCAAAGTGAACCAAAACATGCTAGAATATATAGAGAATTGAACCATGCTAGAACCCTATATTGGTAGTTTAGGTTCACAGAATAGGAGATATAAGGAGACCCATACCCGTCTGTATGGACAGTCTCATCTCATGAGAATTACATGAACCTCTACCGTCTGGAAAGAAGGAATCGCGACTCATAGCTAGCCTATCGGTGCTTATTATAATGTTCCATTACATTCATCCCATACATCATAGAAGTTGGCTTCTAGCATGAGTCATCATAGCTTATTAGATGATTTCTCATCTCATAATTATGTATTAAGTGTGAATTTTTCTTACACTTACATATAGAGTGTGATTGAGACTTGACTCTTAATTTTCAACACTCTCTTAGGTGAGTACTTTTGGTGACCTTATATTTTCCGTAGGTACATCTTGTCTCACTTGAACTAGTCTCATATTGTGATGCCATCCTGTTCTTTTTTAACATATTTTCATTTCATCTTTACTCACCTTTCATTATTTGTTCATCATATATCATACATATGCTCTCTTGGAGTTTACATTGAGGGACATTTATTCTAGATGTAGATACAACTTGTCTCACTTGTACTAGTATATCCTCATGTAGCCACTCTCTCTTTGCTTGCTCATCGTTTAGCATAAATATACTCTCTTAGTCATTCATTTAGTGACATTGATATTAGGCGTAGATGCATCTTGTCTCACTTGCACTAGCCTATAGTCGGGAAGTCATTCTTTTCTTTACATATAAACTATGAATTCATTCTTACCTTTCTTTTGGAGTATGCTTGAGATTTGAGTATCATCATTCACACTCCCCCTTACATGAATGTTCATTTCGTATATCCAATTCACGTGGCCTTTTTGTATTTTTACACTCTTGACTTAAACTCCTAGGTTCATATCATTTCATTGCATCCATCTTCAGTTCACTTACTTTTAAACAGTACACTGACTTATGGATTCAATACATACAAGCCATCAGCTTCATTCCTAATTTGTCTAAGTGACTCATACTTACCTCAGATTATGTGGTACAAGACTTATGTATCTGGTTTGTAATGGCCAAACACCTTGATTTCGATCCTAGAGGCAGCATTTCATCATTTATTTTTCATGTACAACTTATGTTCATTGGACTTGGGAAGTGACCCGATTTCAAATCCCGTGAGCAACATTTAATATTATATTAAACTTGTTACTTACATTTTTCAAATTTTGGGGACCCTGGTAGATCCTTATCACCCCCATAATATTTTCTTTCGTTTCCCTCCTCTCTTTCTTGTTTGAGGAAAAGAGGTTGTGGGATCAATCCCCCACAAGCTCATTCTTTTTCTCTTAATTTTTCTATTAACTTTCTCACCTATCCAAGAGGTTGTGGGTTCAATCCCCACTCACCTCATTTTATTTTTCTCCTTTATTTTTCTCCTAACCTCTCATCTGTTCAAGAAGTTGTGGATTCAATCCCCACTCACCTAATTTTATTTTTCTCCTCTATATTTCTCTTAACTCTATCCTCTATTCAAGAGGTTGTGGGTTCAATCCCCACTCACCTCATTTTATTTTTCTCCTAACTCTTCCATCTATTCAAAAGGTTGTGGGTTCAATCCCCACTCACCACATTTATTTTTACTTTCATTTTTCTCATGAAACTTTATATAATTTGCATTTGGTGATGTCTTTGGTTCAATCCCCAATCACCTCACAATTTTTAATAATTATTAAAACATACCTAAATTTTCAAAATTTTGGCCGAGACTAACATTTCAAGTAAGCTAGAAATTTGGCGTCTTTCAATCCATCTTTCTCTCAAGTTTTTATGTTGATTCTTGAAGTAATTCGGGTGACATTTTTCCAGTAACATTACCCTTATATGAACATCACACGTTTAATATTTTCATACACGAAAACACAACATTATTAACATGCAAATTTCAGGCAGCAACATAGTTAATCTACAGCATACACATGCTCAAACAGTTAACTTAATACACTTTTCCGGAATACATCTTTCATTCCTTACATAATATAAATATACACATTCAACACATAATCACAACCAGACCTAAAATTATCTACCAGAAGACATACCAACGCGTACTTTGAATCTTTCAAAGGATCTAATGAAAGGGGCATGCAACGGGAACAACCTTAGTTTTTGATTGTGAATAGTGTGAACCTTAGGGGTCTCTTGGGAAAGAGATCAAGAGATAAGAAAACCCATACCTTAATGTCGTTCAAAACTTATTTCAATGCTGCCTATTCCCACGACACCACTGCCTCACCACCAAAATCCCAAACTCAAAAGTCCGTCGAGAAGAATGTTTTGATTTTCGTTTTTTGAGCTTAGCTTTCAATTTGAGTTTGTGTGTGTAAGTTGCTTCAAGAGTGCAGAACTATTATTTTCTTTTCTTTTTCTGATAAAAACGTGATAATGAGAGTGAGAAACTAGAATGAGAGGATAGGATTAGGGAGTTAGGTGGAGCTTAGTCAAGTAGGAACTCCTTATTATTATTGATTTATGATATATTATTATTATATTTTAAAATATGATTTTCCTTTAATTAATCAGAAAATAAATATTAATTAATTTAACGGATGAACTAAATATAATAAATCAATTAAATCATTGCTTCAACCAAGGTTTAAACTCGGGTGGAGGAACATTTCACTCAAAGGGTTAATTTCGGCCCTTCCTACCCGAATTGCCCCTCCACCATATTTATTATTTAATTAATTAAATATTGAGGGTAATTACAATACTACCCTTAGCCTGGAAAAGACCATTTTACCCCTAGACCCTTCAAACTTAAGATTACCCCTTTTTAAATTCGGTTAACACTTATCCGGGTAAATCTTCATATTTTGGTGCCCTACATGGATGGACCCAACCTTTCCTAGATCAACTAACTCACCAAGTTAGTTGTCTTGGTTGTTGCAAGGGTTCATAGGTATGGTTCTATGCGCATCAATCCGTGTGAACCCGGTCTAATCATAGGCATTCTAGATACATTAAGCATTACTTATCATAGTCATTTTAGTGTTGTTACGTGAGTGTAATTATGTGATGAATGAGTCTTAAATGACTAATGAATATAATGACTTGAGTTTTATAAAGTATTTAAATAATAAGTCTTATCTAGATTAGTTAAGGGTTTGGTTGAGTTAAAGGTGTGAAGGGGGCATAGGAATGTGACTTCGTATCTTACTCGTCTTAAATGACCTCTAGTTGGGAAAATGGTTGATATTTGACCATGATATAAAATTAGTGTAGTCTTAAGGATTTTTAGGTATTCTGAAGATGTTCATCATTAGACGTGTATGTCTTGATTTACTTAAGTAAGTTTTTTGATAGCCTTTGGAAGGAGAATGTTATGTTACCTATGTGTTGATGTTTTAAGTGAGAATGATTATATCATGGGTAGTCTATAGGATCTCTTAATGGTGTGTACAAGAAATTATATGGGTTGTCCCTTCACAACTGTCTCAAGTAAGACTTAGAATCATCTTTGGTAGAGTGAATCTCATGTTCATATATTTGATGTCTTGTAAGTGTGTATGTGTCTTATTATAAGTAGTCTTGAGGGTCATTTAGGCATGCTTAAGGAGGTTGTATGGGCAGTCTCTCTTTGTGTTGCTTAAGTGAGTGTTAGGTTGTATGGCCGGTCTCTCTTTGTGTTGCTTAAGTGAGTCTTATATAGATTTTAGTAGGATAATTACATGCTAAAAGTTTCTTAAGATAAAGTGAAGAGGTTTCACTGTAACAAAGAATAACTTAGCTATACAGTGAATTAAGTTCACTGTAAGGTTGCTTCAAAAATGTAGATAATTTATTAAATGTTATATTATGTGTTTCTGAGTTGATAAATGTTTTGCTTATGATTATAATATGATTTTTAAATGAAAATATTCATATTTTTAATTAATGTACATTTTCATGATTTTATACATAATGTCATACTTTAGAGTAGAATGCGGGGTTGTAACGCATCCCTTCTTTTATCCCCTTATTCCCTCTAAAATAGTTTTTTTGAGGTGAGGAGCATTGGGAAGCCAACTTGATCGTAGCATCAAAAATAAACAAAAAGTGAAGTTGAAGTTGTCCTCATTGACTCGAGGGTATATACGAATGTCTATTATGTTTCTTATTGAAATATTGTAATAGACTAAGTATTTTTATATTAGTATGTTATGGGCCTTGTCCCAAAAGTATTCTCGTGTCTTAAGTTTGATGAGATTGAGACTTAGTGTTTCCACTAATCTTATGATATAGTTTTTAAAGACTATGAAATGTTTTGTGATTTTAATTCTGCACTACTTTTCATTATATTTTTGCGATGAATGATATTTAAGGGCTTGTACAAGACCTTCGAGAGGTCAAGTACGCTGGTTGCAATCTGAGACTAGCCTTAACTTCAAGGGTGTGGTTTCGAGATGTGACTCTATGCATCAATCCAATATAATTCTTACATCATTCTATAACCCAAAGAAAACTACACTAGAATTCATAAGCACTGAGACATGATCACTTAATCCATAAAATAGTAAAAATAAGGATTTCATGATTTACATGGGTTGTAGGAGTTTTGATGTAAAATTATTCAATTAACACTAATTCAAACATAAATCATTGGGGAAAATCAAAATGTTTAGCCGGACCATGCTTGAATTAATAAATTTAAAAGATTTCATGGTTTGGATCATATTTGAAATTCACTTGAATTGACTCCTTGAAGAAAGATATTTCAAGAATGAAGAACTATTCCTTAATTGTGATGAAAAACCCACAAGATTGATAGAGAAAAACTTTAAAAATCTATCTTTTTCCTTTGAGCTTCAAAGCTTCATCAATTGAGGTTTTTTGGAGAGAAACAATGGAGAGGTTTTGTTTTGTAATTGAGGGTTTTGATTTGAAGGGTAAATTGAGGCTTAAAAAGGACTAATAACCGCCAGTAAATTTGTCACATCCTTAAACCAAACCCTAGAAGTTAGGGGAAATCTCGAATTGCAACCGACGTACTTGACCTCTCGAAGGTCTTGTACAATTCCTTACATATCATTTATCGCATATACATAATGAAAAGTAGTGTGAAATTATAACTTGTTCACAGAAACATCATAGTCCTTAATATCTCTTTCATATAAAGTCATAGGAAATACTAAGTCTAAATCTCATCAATCTTAAACACGAGAATACTTGCGACACGGCCCATAGTTCAAAATATTGAAATACTTAGTCTATTGCAATACTTCAAATGGAAACATAAAAGACAATCTATGCCCTCGAATCAAATGACGACATACTTCAACTACTCTTAAACGACTGTTGCAGTCCAAGTCTTCCTTCACAAATGTTCCTCACCTCGCAACAAATATAGAGATAGATAAAAGCATGGATTAGTACAACCGCATGTACTAAGTATGGCATGATGCATAAAAATCATGAAAACTAATATTTATTGGAAATATGCATCTTTTCATTTATAAATCATACTCTAATCATAGGAACAACATTTAACAACTTAAAAACACATAAGATAACATTTAAACCAATTATCATAATTGTTGAAGTCACTTTACAGTAACCTCAACTCACTGTTACAGTGAATTCCTTCACTGTTCAATGAAGTTGCTTATCTTCACCTTAGATATCTCTTAGTATGTAATAATCCCACCTAAAGCTATCCTAAGATTTACTCAAGTAACACAAATAGATACCGCCCATACAACCTCTCTAGGAATAACTAAATGACCCTCAAGACTACTTATAATGAGTCACATACACACACGCAAGATATCAACATATGAACTTGTACACAAGAAGATAATGTCCATGATTGAACTCTTAAATACTACCTAAATAATCCTTAAGACTTCCTAAGTTTAGATCATGTCCACATAATCAACTATTTCCATAACTAGAGTAATTCTTAAGACTCATCTAGGTAAAATACGAAGTGACCATTCCCCTGCCCCCTTCACACCTTAACTAGAAAACCGTTAACTACTCTAGATAAGTACTTAATCATTTAGAATACTTTCTTAACTTATGTAATTACTTTCTTATTCATTGGTCTGGGGTAGGATTCATTCAACAAATAAAAGGACATTCAAGTATGGTCCTTGGACAAAACCGAGGCAACCTCCAAATACACACCTTTCAACACTATTGTACATGCCTAGAATAGCGTCTCATACCACCCACCAAGTAAACTGCAAAGACTTATATATGCTAAAGCTATTCCATATTGATGAGAATAGGATAATCGACATAGACCTTGATAGCCAATGCTGGATCGAAGTTCTTAACACTACTTCGTGTACGGTGTTCTACTTGTCAATGGTAGAACTTGGACACATCCCATGTGGACACATGATTAAGGAATATGAAGGGCATGTTTTGTAATCTAGTCTCATTCTTTAACTAGAACTACTTACCTTACCATACTCACTAGGTGCTAGCCTTATTTCTCATAGAGTAATCTAAACTTAAGATTTATATAAAAGGATTCCACATCATGTTCATGACCCAATCACATTTACCTTACCAAAGGAAGGTCCACTAGGGTAACCTTACAATGGCAAAAAGAAGCTCATCATGACTTTCCTAAGGATTAATATGTTGTTGTTTCTAGCCAATTAACCTTATTATATCATTCATTTACTTTGAAGGATGCCAATACAACTAACCACTTCAACATTCATAACCTTACCACTAGGTTCAAGGTTTCACATAAAAGTCTCTCCTAACTTCATTTAAGGTCACATGTCATTCGTACACTCAATGCTAAGACTTTAGCATCCTAAATCAAGACATAACATATTCACATTCATACATACATAAAGCAAGGGACACAAGTCAACCAAGACAAGACACCACATACTTCACTTTAACTCATAATACATGTCATTATAGAAGCACATAGAAACAACCCTTATCATCATTAAGTCATCCCTATCCCTATCATATCATCATCAATATGACCATATAGCTCATAAGATGATAGGTAGATAACATACATCAAACCCTAAGACAACCCACAAATCCATATTAATAGTCTAACATGAATCCCTACTTAACATCATAGAACACATTACTTTCAATACTTTACATTATTAACATGTTAATATATATAATCATACTTCACATAATCAACTACAAAAAAATTAGTCACATTACTTCAAATAGTTTGCCGACAAGGCCATGATAATTACATTACTTAAAATAACGCCGATAAGGCCACATCAATTGCAAGTAAAGCACATAACACTTCCATTATAAGTATACCATACCAATCAAAAAATAATAGAAATCTAATTAAGATAAATAATAAAGTAAATAGGGCATCTTACAACCACATCATCCTCTACACCTTAATCCAATTCCAAATAACCACAATCGACGTAATAATAACAATATTCATGAAAATAGGTCAATTTACTACTTATTCATCAATCCAATGCAACCTAGATATCAACTTACTACAATTATTACATCATTTGACAGCCCATTTAAAACAAAACCATAATTCATCAACATTAGGTCAATATCAAGTAACCCTACTGTATCAAAACAGGTTCATCCATTCAAGTGTTCATAGGTAATTTAAGTTATATGACGATACAATAACAATTTAATCATAATCATGTTTAAAAATAAAAAACAATTGCACAAAACAGTAAGTAGAATCAGAAAATTGACAATTAAACTTTGAAAACTTTAGAAAACATCTTATAAGTTGGTATCCTTGATGAAGAAGTTTCAAAGGATCAAAATCTCATACCTTGTTAGTATATTCTTAAATTTTAAAATAATATCACTCAATTCGTCAATCTCAGCCCTCCTTGAGTTTGACCTCAATGGAATTCAAAAAAAAAAAACTAAGAGAGATCTGAGGGATTTGGATTTTTGATTTAGAAGAATGAAATCTTCTTTGTGTTAGGCACTTATATACACATTTAAAATACCCAAAAAACCCTTAAGGAACCTCCAATACTCTTATTTCTAAGTGGGGTGAAAGTAGAACTTCACCCCTCACTTAACAGTGAAGTTGTGCGCAGGACATAGCCCCTATGATGTTTGCCCATCGACAGCCCATCCCTTGACCAACAGACCGTCATGTTCGTCTGTGGTATGGGACTGAGGATTTTCATTTCTCCCTCTTTTCCCCAGGATAACTTCCATAGAACAATACCCTATCAATGGGTCGTGGATTAACCCATTGGGTGTCGACTGCCTTTGTGGTTTGGGCTGTCTTGGGCAGCCTTGGAATCAATTTTGGGTCCTTCCTCAAGGACCCTTTGATTGTCCTTGGGGATGTTTTCCCAAACGTTTCCAACTCAAACATGACCTTATACAAGTTTATCACCCCTCACATTAATTTTATCCAAAACAAACACGTAAAACTAGACGAAACATGTTTGGACATACAAGGTCATTTCAAGGCAATACTTCGAACATCATGGACTTTCTTGGACGTTTGACCTCCAAACTCCACAAAACTCGACGCACTGCTTATATATTCTATAAGAACTCATTTAATGACCTTAAAACCTCATTAGTCACACATAAACACATAAAACCACATATAAGGCACATAGGTGACTTAGTCATCGAACGTCTTAGTCGTCCCTTGACGTTTGAGTTCCAATGCACCTAATATCTTACATATTTCCTCAATACCATCTTACAAACCAATTTAGGACCCTAGAAAACCATGAAAAACATTTTAGGCTCTATTTCACCTATTTCATTTGCGAAGTCTTACAAATTTTTCACTAAAATATCCAGAAGACCTTTGAACTTATAGGACCTTTTAACCAACTAAAAGTTGAAATAAATTTCTGTAATTATCATCGGGGAACAGGTCCACGACGCGGAGCATTTCCCGCCAGATCTTTTTGAAAATAACTTCTGGGGAAGTTGAGTCTGAGTTATGTTCTTGAGGAGGACCAAATTCTTGCACTTTGGTGGACCAAGTCCGCGACGTAGACCAATTTCACGAAGGAACAAAAGCTTCTTCTGTGGGCAGCTTGTTGGCTCAAGCTTGGGTTCTCCTCAAGGACCCTTTGGTTGGTCCTTGGAGAGTTTTTCCTGGAAGTTTCCACCTAAATTACTCTAATACATTTTAGGAACCTCTCACATCTATTTGAAATCATAACAACACATAAAACTTGATAAAACACATTAAGGCACGCAAGCACGTTTCAAGGCAATACTTTCGAATGTCTTGGACGTTTGACTTCCAAACATCATGAAACTTTACACACTGCCTATAAACACTATTATTACTCAATAAGCATCTCGTAATCTCATAACACATACATATAAGTAAATAAACACACATGAAGCTTATAGGTGACTAGTCATCGCAAGTTTTGGTCGTCCCTTGACGTTTGACTTCCAATTCACCAAAATCATTAGACACTGTATCATTACCACATTATAAACCATTTTAAGACTTAATAAACTCATAATCAACATTTTAGGATCTAATTTCACCTATCATATTTTGAGGGCGTAACAATACTCCCCCACTTGGATACATTCGTCTTCGAATGAAACTTGCTATTGTTAGGAACTATCAACATATAAGAAACTCAAGACTAGCAGCACATAAACATACCACACCATACACAATACACAATTAGGATTAATGCAACTTTCACATACTTAAGAGACTTAAAACATAACAAGAAGTTAGAGTCGATTCTACAACTCATTAGGCAACCAAGACTCACATTCTTCATTTTAATTAGGAGGAACTCCATCTCCATTGATTATCATACTAAAGTTTCAAACATGCACCTCTTAAGCAATTTATGATTGAAGAATGACAATATAAGAGAATAATCCATATAAACTCAATTTAAAAAATAATCATAACTCCGCAAGATGCACAATGCAAAGAATCAATTAAATTCAATTTCAAATAGACAACTAAACACAATGCAACATAGAACATGCTACTGTGTCATTCTATCTCTCAAGCTTGAATTGAATAAAAAAGATGAGACAACAAATTACCATTCTACTACTCACTATACTCCCCCAGTTAGAAGAAGAACTCATACAAGTTAAGAGTGAAAACTATAACTTACTGACATCATCATCATCATCTGGTTTCATTCCTTTGGCTCGGCAACCATAGAAGTGATTGCTCTTTAAAGAACCACCATCCGGAACATTAGGAGGAACTTGCTTGGCCTCTCTTGCTCTAGACGCAATAGTACGACAATGTCTCACCTTATTATCATCCTTCCCACAACCAAAGCACCCACTGGTACCGGAAAGACACTTACAAAAGTGTTTTTTTCCCACAAGTAGGCTTAACCACTTGGAACTACCACCTATCTCATAGTTAGCCTTTAGAGAACTGGACCATCTTGATTTGGAACCCTCTTCTTAAACTTAGGTTGAAATTGCTCCTCGGTTCTTCCCCTCTTCGCATATCTACTTCTCCTCCCAATTTTAGATTGTTCAATGGATTGAGCATACACGATAAGCCTAGATAGAATTATGTCATCATGGAGCATGGATGTACGACACTCTTTGTTCACAATTTCCAAACCACCGGTCAAGAACCTTCTCATCTCACCCCTATGGTTAGACACCAAGGATAGAGCATAATTAGACAATAGGATAAACTTTATGGAATACTCATTTACACTCATTCTACCTTGCCTAAGGTTTATAAATTCCTCAATATTAACCTCCCTCTTCTCACGGGGAAAGTATCTTTCAAAGAATGCTTCCTTAAACTCTTCCCACTCTAAGGGACTTGATTCAACCGGTATACTATCCTTCCAATGAGTAATCCATACTTGAGCAACATCATTCAATTGATACGAACAACTCCTCTTTCTCCTTAAAAGTTACCCCCATAGCATGCATTATTTTATACACCTCATCCAAGAAAGCTTGGGGATCTTCTCCCACCTTAGAACCAAAGAATAAAGGAGGATTCATCCTCAAAAATTTCCTCAATATTGAGTTCATAGTTCTCTCCATAGCATTCATCCTAGGCCCATTCTCTTTATTCACATGAGTTGTCATAGCTCGGGCTAGAGTAAACACAGCCTCTCGAATCTCCCCATTAACCATAACTGGGGGGAACCACCGGAACATCATTAAATCTACCTACAATTGAGACTTGATCACCTAGGGGAGGAAGTTGAGCGCGTTGATGAACTTGTTCCACTTGCTCAGCTAGCTCTACTAGGGGAGGAACTCCTCCAATCACCACCTTCTCATCAACCCTTTTGGCTGCTGTCCTTCTCGTATTCATCTTCGATAAACATAAGATAAAATATTAAGAAAGTATACTTATAAATTTTAACTCTACAGTACGATACAAGAGTAACATCCGACGGAACGGTCTATCTCCTATAGCATTCGCTCATGGATGTGTCGCGATCACAACACACATCACAAGACTCTAACTCTACTAGACGTGGATTTTTGAGACTTTTTGATTCCTAAGTACTACTTCATAACCTCATACTCCAATACCAAGTTTTTTATGACCCAAGAGTACCCCCTATAAGTTAGGGCATTCTAGATTTGCAACATGACGTACGTGACCTCTCGGAGGTCTTGTACAAGCCCTTTGACATCGTTAATTGTATACATATATGAAAAGTAATGTGGAATTTAAACTTTTCACATGAAATAATAATATTTCAAAATATCTCTTTTATAGAAAAACATAATGAAAGGCTAAGTTCAAAGTCACTTTCTTAGACATAGAATATATTGGGACATGACCTATACTTCATCATATAGAAAAATAGCCAAGTCTATTACAATACTTTCAATTAGGAAAACTAAACATCATGATGTCATTAAATCTAATGAGGACATACCAACTCTTGCTTGAATGAATATATCACATTTGGGATAACCTTTAGTTGTAACTGGCGTCGACGTCCTCTTTGAGCACTAAGACTAGCCTTTGCACATATGTGTATGAAA
The DNA here is from genome assembly GCA_027704765.1 of Solanum habrochaites. Lineage (NCBI taxonomy): Eukaryota > Viridiplantae > Streptophyta > Magnoliopsida > Solanales > Solanaceae > Solanum > Solanum habrochaites. Next base: position 28,697,913 of record JAKWJA010002495.1, read on the forward strand.
TATAACATAGTCATCATAGTAATATCATCTCATAACTATCTAATAAGAGTGTATGAACTTGGGCATAACCCATACATAAAAGTAAGAATGCCTCACATGGGCTATATAATTTTTCTTACTAAATGGAAAAGAGACAAACATAGAAGTCTTAAACTCAAAAAAACTCTATTAGATATATAGTGGCATCGCCCTCGGACCTAACCTACTTGGATGATCAAGAGATCCAAGCCTTCTTAAAGTCATCTTCGAAAGTCACTTCAACGACTGGGAACTAAAATATTAGGGAAAAGGAAGAAATCAGGTTAGTACATCACTTGTACTAAGTATGAGACCATATTCACACATACTTTTAAATCATACTAAGAAAAGGGACATTTCACAAAGTATGCACCTTTCATTAAAAATCTTTATTCATATTCAACAAGACCATACCAAGCAATAGAACATGGTTATTATGTCACAAGAATGTGCATCACAAGACCAACAACATCAACACTAGTCAAGTCAACATACATATACTATAATTGAACACATAGTTAAGTAAATCTATAATCAAGTCATAATACTAACAAGCATGAATAAGAGTACATTTAAACATAACAAAAGCAAGACAATTACCCATGAACTCTTATAAAGTCAACAAGTGCAATGACCAACTAAAGCCCCCTAACCTTACTCAATCAAGTAACCGAACCAGAATCATGATCAATATCCTACTTAACATATCATAACATGTAAGAGTAAATAAAATCATACTTTAACTATATAAACGATTACATATTCATAAGTGACACCAATCAACATATAGTATCAACAATGTGCAGGCTCATCATACATCAATATGAGAATTTTCATACATAAGAACATCCTCTTAAGACTCACTTTAGGTCTAACTAGTGCAATGTGTAGGTAGAGTCTGATACCCCTACATAGACTAAGCTAAACCCCTTAGGTTATCTTTGTAAGATTTCAATCCTTTAGTTCATTTAGGTTTTAGCAACATCTTTTACTAATCGACATACACCACATGAGATAATGTGGAATCCGGTGTCATGAAGCCCTACACCAAAAAAAGGTGAACTACTTGCCAAGGTAGTAACAAATCATGAACATAGCAACTACGTGGATCATAGCTAGTATTTCCATGGGGGCAGCATAGTTCAAGAACTAAGAGATATAGTTTGGACCCTATTTATGCTACATGTGTTGTAATCCAATCTCAATAGTACATTAGTGATCCAACAATCCCTATGTGGGAAGGGACACTCCTCACTCTAGTTCACTCGGTGCTATGCTAGAGTCCCTTTTTGAAATGTCTTTATTAATCATCATAGTTTATTATAGGACATAGGGTCTATCCCTTGTATAACATCATCATCATCATATATCAATAAGAAAATTTGGCCTTCACAGACGATACCAGGATCGACGGATTGTGGGTCAATCGACGACCAACCCCTCCTTCCGTGTTTCACATCCGTAGGTATGTTCAGAGACTGTGCAAAATGAACCTTACAAGATTTGGGTTAAGTCTTCATCGATTGAGGCATCTACAGCTTGTTGATTCACCACCAGCCCGTTTGTGACATTCGTTGGTGACACTATTTCTTGACAACTTTTGCTATCTTTTGCAAGAGTCCTCTTCAAGGGCCCTTGGTTGGTCCTTTGGGAGTTTTACTCAGACGTTTTGACTATGAATAAACTCTAATATGTGCTAGACACCCTTCCACCAATTTTCATGAATTTCTAACTCCTACAAGATTCTCAAATAGGCTAAGGCACGCTAGTACCTCTTTGAACTAATTTCCGTACGTCATGGACGTTCTTGGGCGTTTTGATTTCTAGAGTTCCTAAATGAATTATTATCATTAAAATAGACCTTTAAATAGTGTCTAGAACTTATGACTCTTATGTTAGACTCTAGAACGCGTCTTTTATTTTTGAAGTGTTACGTTACACCCCCCCCCCTTTAGGAACATTCGTCCCCGAATGACACAATAATTCTATTAAAGGAAAGAAGAGACTCAAGACTAGCAGCTCAACCAACAATCAATACATAACAACATCAACCATATCAATTACACAAGGAAATTCAAAACTTCAATTACCACACAAAAGACTCAACATTGCAATATGAGGAACATCTTTCCCACAACAAGAGCTCAACATAGTTTTTATGAGTTAATTAAGCAAAATTTCAACTTACCAACATGCTACATTCCATTTGATTAAGACTCACCATATCAAAATGCACAACATAACTCAAAATAAGACAAAGACCAAAATTGACAATTTTTCAAGCTAATTAGGCATGTTTCACTGTAATTTCACTATAACAATATCAAAAATGTACATTTTGCAACTCGTCACAAAAAATCAAGAAACTTCAACTTGAAGTCATTATTTTCATTACTAGTAGGAACTAATAACCTTAGTTATCAAATAGATGAGGGTAACGGGACTTCATGTTGGCCTTGCCTCCCATGTTTCACCCTCAACTAGGTGTTTCTTCCATACAGCTTTACGGAAGCCGCTTCTTTATTCCTCAATTTCGTTACATGAATATCAAGGATTTGAACTGCAACTTCCTCATAAGAGAGGTTATTTTTCCCACCAAGACCCTCAATAGGAAGAATAGACTCGAGATCACTGATACACTTCTTAAGCATGGAAACATGGAAAACTGGATGAAGCAAAATCAATTTTCTAGGCAATCTTAACTCATTGGAAACCTTACCAAACCTTTTCAAGATTTCATAGGGAATCACATAACGAGGACTCAACTACCCTTTCCTGTAAAATCTAACCACCCCTTTCATAGGAGAAATTTTCAAATACACCTTAAAACCTTCTTCAAATTCTACATCCCTTCTCCTATGATCAGCATAGGAATTTTGACGACTATAGGCTGTTTGTAAGCAATTCCTTATAATATGAATTTTCTCTAAAGTCTTATAAATCAAATCGGGACGAAGAAGCGAAGGCTCACCCTCTTCAAACCATGCAATAGGAGACGTACACCTCCTACCATATAAGACATCATAAGGAGCCATGGATATGGATGAATGAAAACTATTATTATAAGAAAAATCCACCAAAGGAAAATGCTTATCCCAATTTTCTTTGAAATCAATCATACAAGCTCTAGAATATCTTCAAGGTTTTGAATAGTGCGCTCTGCTTGACCATCCATTTGAGGATGAGAAGCGGTGCTTAACTTCACCTAAGTACCCAACCCTTCTTGGAATGACTTCCAAAGCCTAGATATGAATTGTGCACCCCGATCCGATATGATGGATAATGGAATACCATGGCGACAGACAATCTCATATATGAAGATCCTTCAATAAGTAGTCTTGATTGGAAAAAAATGAGCGGACTTGGTCAACCTATCCACAATCATCCATATAGAGTCATATTGCCTTCGAGTCCGAGTCAAACCTACTACAAAATCCATATTGATGTCTTCCCACTTCCAAGTAGGAACTTTGATTTCTTGTAGAAAGCGACCTGACTTTTGATGTTAATCTTTCACATTTTCGCAATTTGGATAGTTAGAAACAAAGTCCGTTATGTCCTTCTTCAAACCATCCCACCAAAATACTTGCCTAAGGTCATGGTACATTTTGGTCAAACCCGGATCAAGGATCATGTTCCTCATCCCATCTATATTAGGAACACAAAAGCTACCTTAATACCTCAAGACACCATTCCCCCCCCCCCCCAAGGAGAATGACTAATAAATATTGCTAAGAACTGATTCCTTCAACTCCATCAATGATTGATAAAGTTGTTCTTTTGACTTCACCTCGATTACCAAAGATGAATCAGAGCTATGATGGACGATGAAACTACCATTCTGAGAATCTTCCAACCTCATACCCAATCTATCCAACCTATGAACATCTCTCACTAGGTTTTCTTGGCTTCATCTATGTGAGATACATTACCCATGGTCATAAGACTTAGAGCATCCGCAAACACATTGTCCTTGCCGAGGTGATAGAGGACACACATGTCGTAATCTTTCAACAATTCTACCCACCTTATTTGTAAGAGATTCAACTACATTTGGGTAAACACATATTGGAGACTCTTATGGTCAGTATACACATCAACATGTACTCCATACAAGTGATTCTTCCATTTTTTCAAGGAAAATACCACTGCCGCTAATTCAAGATCATGAGTTGGATAGTTTCTCTCATGCACCTTAAGTTGTCTACAAGCATAGGCTACCACCTTCCCATGTTGCATAAGAACACACCCTAAACCCACTCGGGATGCATCACAATGCATAAAAGAACCTTTGTACCCTCTGATAAAGTCATATCCGGAGTAGAAGTAAGCCTATCATTCAACATTTGGAAGCTCTTTTCACATGCCTCCAACAGCTCAAATTTCTTACTCTTTTGGGTCAAAGTAGTCAATGGAGATGCAATGGACACAAAAACATCCACAAACCTCCGACAATAACATACTAGACCCAAGAGAATCCTAATGTCGGTTGGAGTGAATGGTCTAGGCCAATTATTCACCATCTCGGTTTTCCTTGGATCAACCTCAACTCCGTCACTAGATATAAGTTGACCAAGAATGTCGCTGACCTCATTCAAAACTCACACTTTCTATACTTAGCAAATAATTGATTCTCCTTAAGAACTTGCAACACCACCCTTAAATGGTTCATGTTATCACCCTCATTTTTCAAATATACCAAGATGTCGTTAATGAAGACAATGACAAATGAATCTAGGTAACTTCGAAACACCCTATTTATGAGATCCATAAACTCTGTTTGGGTCTTCGTGAGACCACAGGACATTCTAAGAACTTATAGTGACCATATATAGTCCAAAATTTCATCTTTGGTATATCATCACCTCTCACCCTAAGTTGGTGATACCTCGATCTCAAGTCAATCATATAAAAGTAGTTTGCCCCTTGGAGTTGATCAAACAAGTCATCAATCTGAGGAAGAGGATACTTGTTCTTAATAGTAACTTTATTGAGTTGGCGGTAATCAATTCACATCCTAAGGGACCCATCCTTATTCTTCACAAACAAAATGGGAGCTCCTCATGGATAAATATTAGGTTTAATGAAGCCCTTGTCTAGTAAATCTTTGAGTTGAGCCTTCAACTCTTTCAATTCAGCCGGAGCCATCCGATAAGGAGGAATTTAAATGGGATTTGTGTCCGGCAACAAGTCGATACCTACATCAGATTCCCACTTGGGAGGAATAACGGGGAAAAAATTAGGAAAGAACTCCGGAAATTCCTTCACTACGGGGACTGACTAAATGGGAGGAATTTTTGAGTCTAGATATTGGCCTCTTACTATATGATATAAACACCCTTTGGAGATCATTTTTCATGCTTTCAAACAAGAGATGATGCGACCTACAGGGATATAATTTCCCCCATTCCACTCTAAAATGGGCTCATTTGGAAAGTTATACTTCACCACCCTCATTCTACAATCTTAGAGGCAAAACAAGCATACAACTAATCCATACCCAAAATGACATCAAATATAGCATATCAAATTCTATTAGTTCAACATAAGAAATTCTATTTGTCAACATTATAGGAAAATTTCGATGCACCCTTGTTGCAACAACCGACTCAACCACCGGGGTAGATACTATAAAAAAGTTCATGCAAAATATAAAGAAAATGTTAAACTTTTTAGCTACTAGAGAAGTAACAAAATGATAAGGTAAAACTAGGATCAAGTAAGGCATATACATCAATAGAGAAGACTTTAAACATACCAGTCACCACATCGGGAGAAGTCTCTTGCTCACCCCTAGAGCGGAGAGAATAGAAGCAATTCTTCTTCGGAACCTCATTTGATCCACTAGCATGTGCTCGAACACTACCCTTGTCTTGACCCCCCACATAAGGTAAATCCCTAGCCTTGTGCCCACTTTTACCACACCCTAAACAATTGTCCGTCCCCTAAAGAGAATCACCATAGTGCTTCTTGCCACACATTCCACAAGTTGGCTTCTCGGTTGGTGAACTAGTACCCTTCTCCGTTTTTAGGCTTAGGGTTAGACACCCTATCATCCCTAGCCTTAGTAACATGATTAGAGACCCACTTCTTAAACCTAGGCTTGTCTTGTATCTCAAGCATATTCCTTGAAGAACCATCATTAAAAGATCTTGCCCTCTTAGCATCACTACTCTTCCTCTTAGCCCTTGCGTCTTCTACATGTTGGGCATGAACCATAAGACGAGAAATGTTTAGTGTTGTCGTGTAGCATAGCCTAATCACACTCCTGTTGTATATCATCTGACAATCTCATCAGAACATGGCTCATTTCATCTCTAGGATCGTAAACCAAGGAAGGAGCATATTTTGACAATTTAGTGAATTTCAAGGAGTATTCATGAATTCTCATAACTCATTGGCGAAGGTTGATGAACTCCATCACTTTATCAGAACTCATTGGCGAAGGTTGATGAACTCCATCACTTTATATTCCCTTTTCTCCCAAGGAAAGAACCGATCTAGCAAAGTCTTCTTGAACACTTCCCAAGTCACGGGTCAATCTCTTAAAGGTCTATTGTACCTCCATTGTATGTACAATGCTTGAGCCACATCCTTGAGTTGATAGGTGGCTAACTCGTCCTTCTCGCTAGTAGACAACCCCATAACATAGAGGATCTTGTAGATTTCATAGATGAACTCTTGGGGGTATTTTTTAACCTTGGACCCATAGAAAGTAGGTTGGTTCACCTAGTGAAATCCTTTGGATGGGAGGCCATGGTAGAAACTTGTTTATGAGCTCGGGGTACAACCTCCTGATTAGCTTAGGCCATCATGGCTTGGGCTTGAGTAGTGGCATCTTGTGCTTAGGTAGTAATGGCTACTGTCCCTTATGTTCTCATCCACTAAAAGAGAAGGATTCCCAGGGCTTGGTCATCGTTCATATCTTCCTTAAGAGGAGGAACTTTATCACCACGGAGAGGAACTCCAACATTGGCAATCTCCTCATTCATTTGAGTAGTCATTGAATATAATCACAATAAGAGGATTATATGCAAAAGCATGTATAATTAACACTCTAAAGGCACGATATTCTTTCTTCACTAGAGAGAGAAAGAAGAGAGGACGAAGAGAGCTTGGGGTTTGGGAATTTTGAGGTTAGGTTAGTCTAATTTAGGTTAGGGTCTTTATATAGGTCACTAATTAACTTAATTATACCTCCCTAAACACCTAACTAATTATCTAACCCCTTAATCAATTAATTAAACTCAACCAGAAACGTGCAGAAAAATATGCCTTCACAAACAACACCATGATCAACGAATCTTGGGTTAATCTACGACCAACCCCTCCTTCCGTTCTGCACATCCGTAGGTAAGTTCAGAGAATATGAAAAATGAACCTTCCAAGATTTTTTCTAAATCTTCATCAATGAAGGCATCAACGCCCCGTCGATTCACCAACGGCCTGTTTGTGGCATCCGTTGGTGACAGTGTCTCTTGATAGCTTTTGCCAATTTTTGCAAGGGTCCTCCTCAAGGGCCCTTGATTGGTACTTGGGGAGTCCTACCTGTACATTTTGAGTATGAATAAATTCTAATACGTGTTAGAAACCCTTCCACCAATTTTCTTAAATTTCTGACTCCTAAAAGCTGGTCAAATAGGCTAATGCATGCTAGTACCTCTTTGAACTAGTTTCCGGACGTCATGGACGTTCTTGGATGTTTTGGTTTCTAGACTCCCTAAATGACTTATTATTAAAATAGACCTTAAAACTGTGTCTAGACCTTAGGACACTTAAGTGAGGCTCTAGAACACGTCTTGAAATTTCAAAGTGTTACAGAATACTTATCCAAACTTCCACTTTGAGACTCCTCTCAAATGCCACCTACACTTTTAGAGATAGATAAAAAGTATGGAATTAGTACGAACACATGTACTAAGTATGACATAATGCATAAAATCATGAAAAACTGACTTTTTGTATGAAACATGCTCTTTAAGAGAAAACCCTTTAAGACAAGTATAATAGTCATTTACAAGTCAACATATATGCATAAAAGTCACATTCCACAATATATCATCAACATCACTTCAACCCATATAAACGTATACACCTACCACCAAAGGTTATTCTAAGATTTACTTAAGTAAGACAAGAAGAGACCGCCATACACCCTCTTCAAGCCTACCTAAACATCCTTAAGACTACTTAAGATAAGATAGTTCCTTTTTCCTTTCATTCACTCCCCAACTAAGGTTACTCCAAGAATAACCTAAGTAGGACAAGAAGTGATTGCCCATACACCCTCTTCAAGATTACCTAAGCAACCCTCAAAGCTACCCTAGATAGAGGACATTCTAGTCAACATACATTATCTAATGTCATAATCATTCATTAAGTCAATTAGAAGACATTTCATTTATTAAGGACTTCACATAATTGTCTTAGAAAGACCTAGGGAACCTACACGCTAGCACAATCAAAGCCCACTCGTGCCATGTCTAGATAGCGTCCCATTCAACTATCTAAATATTGTAGAGCTTATCAAAAACTAGAATATATCCCACATGATGAGAATAGTCAATAACCAACATAGACCATACTATATAGGCATGGAATCCAGAGTCTACCCTACTCCGATGGGGGGTGTTCTACTTGCCAAGAGTAGAACTAGGACACATCCAATGTAGGCACATGGTTAAGGAATATCATGGTCTTTTATGCACTCTAGTCTCCTTCTCAAGTAGAGATACATTTAACTCTAGTCTCCTTTTCAAGTAGAGATACATCTCATGACCTATTCACTCGGTGCTAGCATTTGTTCTCATAGATTAAGTTCAATAAAAAGAGGCATACATAAAGGTACTATCTCTTAGTCACTCCCTATTCATAATGCACCGACTAAAGATGGGTCCACTAGGTCTTCCACTCAACGGTCTATAAGGATAACTCATTATTAACCTTTTTTTTATATCTAGAAGGTTCCACATATTATTCATGCTTAGAGGGGTACCATCATAGGTCTACCGATCCTCGACTTTTATTCACATTCATCTTCATATCACATATTCAATAGTGTTCAAGTATCATATAGGAGTAACCAAGTCAACCTAACAAGATACACTAGTAATACAACTAGATAATCACCTTAGTCTATCATGATCACACATATTGTAAATTAGGAGAGTTCAATCTCACACATAAATGTATATCATATAGCCTTTCACATTGATCACACTCAAGTCTTAAAAAGATAATATCAACATTCATAAAATAATGTTGAAAAGGTCATGTTGAATACAATTCATAAACTAATGCCGACGAGGCCACATTATCTCAAGTATAACACATAAGCACCGCCACCATACGTTGACCATAGCAATCACAAAATAATTCAAGACCTAAATTACATAAAATAAAGAGAATTAGGTCATCGTACCACCAATCCATTCTCATAACTTCAATGCATATCTAAATCATTCAATACAAAATACTCAAAGGCCCTTACCCATGGCCGTGATCATCAATTCAATACAAATATCATAATACTCAATGAATATATATCAATTTAATATAGATTTATCAATCTAAGACAGCCTATGCATCTATCAAATACAATTTTTACATCATTCTATAGCTCAAAGCAAACTACACTAGAATTCATTAGCATTGAGACATGATCACTTAACCCATAAAATAGTCAAAATAAGGATTTCATTATTTACATGGGTACATATGATTTTTTATTTTAAAATATTAAATTAAAACTAATTCAATTATAAAGCATTCATATAAAACGTTTTATGCAAGGACCCATAAAAGATTTCAATTTAGAAGATTTCATGGTTTGGATCATATAGAAATTCATTGGGATTGACTCCTTGAAGAAAGATATTTCAAGGATGAATAACCATACCTTAATTGTGAAGAAAATCCCACCATATTTATGGGGAAAAAATGGAAAATCTATCTTCTTTCTTGGAGCTTCAAAGCTTCATCAATCGAGGTTTTTTGGAGAGAAACAATGGGGAGATTTTCTTTTGGACTTGAGGATTTTGATTTTAAGTGTGAATTGGGAATTAAAAAGGTATAATAACCTCCAATAACTATACCATTAAATACCTAAAATACCCCTTAACTTATAGGACCTTTTAACCAACTCAAACTCAAAATAAATTTCTGGAATTATCGTCGGGGAACAAGTTCGCAACGCAGAGCTATTCCTGTATGATTTTTTTTGAAAATAACTTCTGGGGCAGTTGAGTCTGCGTTGTGTCCTTGAGTCGGACCAAATTTTGGAACTTTGGTGGGCAAAGTTCGCGATGCGGACCTATTTCACTAAGGATAAAAAGTTGTAATCGTGGGGAGCTTGATGTCCCAAGGTTGGGTCCTCCTGAAGGACCCTTTTTTTTGTACTTGGAGAGTTTTTCCCAGACGTTTCCACCAAAAATACTCTCTTATAAATTTGAGGAACCTTTCACATCAATTTGAACTCAAAAAAACCCATAAAACTTGACAAAACACATTAAGGCATGCAAGTACATTTCAAGGCAAAACATTGAACGTCTTGGACGTTGTTGGACGTTAGACTTCAAAACTTCATGAAAATTGACACACTGACTATAAATCATATAATATACTCATAAGATCATAACACACACATAAAAGAAGAAAAAAACGCACATGAAGCATATAGGTGACTAGTCGTCGCACGTCTTGGTCGTCCCTTGACGTTTGACTTCCAATTCACCTAAATCTTTAGACATTGCGTGATTACCACATTATAAACTATTTTAGGACTTAATAAACTCATTATCAACATGTTAGGATCTTCCACCTAGATAATTTTGAGGGCGTAACAATCATGAACAACCATATAGTAACACACCATTCCAGAGGGGTGAGGTTAACTAGTAAGTACGTGGAACAGTGGTACACGAAGATGACCACCCATGTCGCAACCAGAACATGCGAGGCACAGAAGGTCAACAAAACCGGTCAGTTGCCAGAGGGCAGAGAGAGCGAGGAGACAGAGAGAGAGAGAGAGAGAGAGGATAGAGAGAGAGAGAAGAGAGAGAGAGAGATGGAGGAGAGAGATATATATAATATTATATATATATATATATATATATTATAATATATAATTTATATATAAATATATATATATATATATTATATATATACACAAAGGAAATCATAAAAGCATACCAAAGTTCCCCTTCAACATATTCATGAAACACCATAAAAACCAAGATAAACATCAAAAATCACATTTTCTCCTCCAGCATAGAGAATCATCTCATTCAAGCACACATCTAAATGGGTGTGTGTACCACAGGACAAGGAAACATAAGAGAGAGATTATTTATGAGTTAGTTCTATTGAAAAAGATAGGTAATGATGAAGAAGTAAAACTCTATCAATTACGACCCTCAAGTACACCCTAGAAGAATGGAGTACTCATGAGTCGAAATAAGGCATGCTTGAGCTTTCGAAGGTCTTGGACAAGCCTCTTAGCTATCATTCATTACATAAGGCAGGAAAAGTAGTGTGGAAATTTAAACTTCTCACGATAGATAATAATAAGGAAAAAACCTTTCATAAATACTAACAATAATCTCATCGTCACAATCCAACTTAAAGACACGGCATAAGTATCTTAGGGACACGACCCTTTATATTGAAAGAAATACATAATAAGTCTTAACTATTCTTAAAAGAAGAAACTAACGAAACAAAGACTATGCCCAGGAATATATTACGACATACTTAGCCTTGAGAGAGTCGATTCCCAAACTTGCCTTCTACCCTTCAACTCGGCTCTAACCTACACTTATAAGGGTTAGTACAAACAATATACTAAGTATGGCATATGCAAAATCATGCAAAAAGGAACAATTTAGAAGAAATATACAAGTCATGCTATTTTGGTAAAAACCTTCATGAATTAAGTTACAAAACATCATATAGTGTTATCATTCAGCACATAAGGTAAAACTTCAATTTTTCTAAACATAGGAATATTCTTACAGGAAACCTAAAATTACACATGAACTACTCCTATTCTAAGTTTCATAAGTCTCCCCTAAGTAATACATAATGAAATTGCCCATACAATCTCCTCAATGCCTACTTAAGAGATCCTTAAGGCTACTAAGAATAAGCATACTTCATCATTTCATTCATAGAATTCGCCATTTAATATCAAAGACACAATAGAAACAAACATATACTTAGGAACTTCACAAAATAATCATCCTCCATGTAAACCCCCAATTTACACATGGTGCAATGTGAAAGTAGTATCCCATACTACCACTTCCACGTAGTGCTCCTCAGGAATAACTCTAGAATAGGCACATCACACTCATCACATACTAATTTTTCATCATACAAGTCATAACATCAACATGCTTCCTTCACATAAAACATAAAATCACATTACTTTCTTTTACATCAGATCATGACCCATTCATATATTTCACATAAGTACACAACAAGACTCCCTCCAAATGTCTACTTGTGCAATGGATAAGTAGTTTCCCATTCCACCACCTACCCTAAGTAGTACACCCTTAAGAAGACTTTGTCATTTACATATTTTGTGGGATAACTTAACCGACCTATCTATGCGAGCTGGACATGGAACCAAGACTAACCCTTACCAGAGGGGGATCCTACTTGGTCAAAGGTAGGGTTTACTCTTTAGCCTTTAAGGGGTCTCTTATAGATACTCCGCGCGCGTGAGGTTACATAGTTAAGGGATAAGGAGATTGCTACTAAGTAACTTACTCTCTACTAACGAGGATCACCCATCTAAATAGGTACATTGGATACAACATCTCTTGATTCGGAGCATTACCGAGTACTAGGTAATTTCATTTTTGGTACTCTATCGTAGTTAAGGGTAAGTCGGGGTCTGTCTCAACCTACTCTAGATTTTTCTATCATTTAGAGGCTTTATAGGCATATGTATATGGTTTAGTTGTGTTTTAAATAGTGTGGTGTCAACCACCAAGTATTTTATATAAATTTTGGGTCTACTTATGTTGGTTAGTATCACTGCATCCGATGTGAACTTGTCACACGATTGTTATAGTTATATGCACAATAACACAGGTTACAGGTTGGTTTGTCGAGCCTTTTTGGGCATCGGGTGTATGTCCGTCTTCATGGGATTTGAGGCATGACAAAAGTGGTATCAGATAAGGTCATCCTAGGGAGTCTACAAAGTCATATCTGTGTAGATTCTTGTGTATGGATGTGTCATGCACCTAATCTATAAACATGAGGCTACAGGACATGTAGGTGTTGTCTGATTTCTTTCATTTTTTAGATTGTGCGATAGATTCAATGTTGTAGGTGAATCATATCTAATTTCTAGATTGTTTTACTATATCAAAGATGCTTGTTATGAGAAGGAGTAAAAAACTAGTAAGCGAGTAGATGTGGCTTCTCAAGAAGGGACCAGCCAACCACCACCAAGTCAAGTTGTTCAAAGTGCGGCTCAAGATGAGTTTCTATCACAGACTTCCCCGACGCCTCCATCTCTTGAAGAACCAAGAACGGAAGTTGAACCTCAAGAACCCCTTATTAATGCTACCGATCAAGATTTGAGGAATACAGTCCAATTATTGACTCGTATATTTATTGGTCATGGCTAAAGTCAAGAAGGTCTAGTTGGAGGTACTAATGGTGTAGATAGAGATTCTGGAAAACAGATACATAATTTTCTTAACTTGGACCCTCCATCATTTACCAGGTCAGATCCTAATGAATACCGTAAGACTTTATAGATCAGATCAAACGTACTTTGGATATTATGCATGTAAGTGGTAAAGAAACATTTGATCTAGAAGCATATAGATTAAAGGGTGCGTCTATATTGTGTTATGAATCTTGAAAGCAATATAGGGGAATAGATGCACCTTCAGCTACATGGAAAATGTTCAAAAAGGCATTCCTTAACTATTATCTTCCATTAGAGTTCCGAGAGGCCAGTAAAAATCAGTTCTTTAATCTCCACCATGGAGGTATGAGCGTGAGAGAGTACAGTCTGAAGTTCAATTCCTTGGCCAGATATGCTTCTAATATAATAGCTACCATGGACGATAGAGTTCAACGATATGTGGATAGACTAGACACATATTTACATAGAGATTGTATCATGGCTTCATTGAATAAACATATGGGTATTGCAAGGATGTAGGCCTTTGTGAAATATGTAGAGGATCAAAGGCAAAGAAGAAGGACACAAGAGTCGGAAACAAAGCATTCTAAGAGGGCCAGATCTATGGGGCAGTTTACACCATCCCAAGGTGAGTCTAGGACTCGGTTCTATAAGAGAATACCTAACGATCCTTTAGACCTTTGGAATTCGAAGCTAGAGGTGTCAGAAAAGTTACCACAGGGATAACTGGCTTGTGGCATCCAAGCGTTCATAGCGACGTTGCTTTTTGATCCTTCAAGGCCATCATTTTTCTACTACAGCCAGTGCTCCAGAACGGTTCCGAGGTTTTAGGGGCAATCACTTTGGGCAAAAGTGAAAGCCAAGGCTCACAAATAGTGGATCATCTAGAGCACGGAAGTATTATCCAATCAAGGCCTCCTCTATAGACTTGTAAACAGTGTGGGAGGAATCATCTAGGTGCGTTCAGGTTTGGTACAGATGTTTGTTTTTGGTGTGGCACACCATGGCATATAATGAGAAACTGCCCCCATAGGGGCGTGGGTGGTGTTATACATCCGGCAACATCATATTTTGCATCGACCTCTTGAACACATTCTTTAGGAAAGGACAATAGATGCCTACAGGTCGTGGTAGATGATATAGGGGGTAGATAGTTCTATTGGAGGTCAGAATCGCACATATGCTCTAGGGGATCGACAAAATTTAGAAGTGTCATCGGATGTGGTTACAAGAACGCTATCCGTCTTTTCACATATTGTTTATGCATTAATTGATTTGGGGCCTACAATATCATATGTTACTCCATTGATTGCTGAAAAGTTCCAAAGAACAGCAAAATTATTAGTGAAGACATTTGAAGTGTTTAAACCAATTGGTGAGTCTTTTAAAGGTAAAAGGGTTTATTGTAATTGAATTGTAATGTAGTACCGTGAACATTGGCCCCGACTGGTTGAGCGTGAATTGAAATGGTAGATTTGATGTTATTCAGGGGTATGGGATAGTTATCTTCTTGTTATGGCAAGTATATTACCGAACTAAGATAGGCCTTTCAGTCCCCAAAGGGCAGTCCTCGAATGAACGGTAGAATTGGCACCGAGAGGTAAATTTATTTCTATATTAAAGAAAAGAAGATTATATCTAAAGGATTCATATGTCATCTTGTGAGAATTACAATACGGATGCGGAGCCACCAACTCTTTGATCTATTTCGATAGTGAATGAGTTTCCTGATGTATTTCCTAAAGATCTTCCTAGTCTGCCTCCAGAACGAGAAGTAGTGTTTAGTATTGATGTGCTACAAAATACTCAACCTATCTCAATTACCCTGTATAGAATGGCTTTGGCAGAATTACGAGAGTTGAAATAGCAATTGAAAGAGTTACTAGAAAAGGGATTCACAAGGCCTAGTATGTCCCCATGGGGACCACCAATTGTATTTGTACGTAAGAAAGATGGATCGCTAAGAATGTGTATCGGCTACCGGTAGTTGAATAAGGTAAAACTTAAGAACAAATATCCCCTCCCTAGAATTATTGATTTGTTTGATCAGTTACAAAGTGCTAGGTGTTCTTCAAAGATCGACCTGAGGTCGTGATATCACCAAGTGAGGGTCAAAGACAGATATACCCAAGACAACTTTCCAAAAGTTGTATGGTCATTTTGAGTTTTTAGTCATATAATTTGGGTTAAAAAATGTACCAGCAGCTTTTATTGACTTGATAAATTGGGTTTCAAGCCATTTTTAGATGTCTTCGTGATAGTACGCATATATGATATCTTGGTGTATTCAAGATCGAAAGAGGACCATGCTAATCATTTGTGACATGTTTTACAAATTCTTCGTGATCGTAAGTTCTATGCAAAGTCACTAAATGTGAATTCTGGCTGAAATTTATAGCATTCTAAGGTCATATTATATCTGATAAAGGAATAGTGGTAGATAATCAAAATATAGAAGCCGTGAAAAACTTTCCAAGACCTACAACGCTTATGGAGATCCATCGTTTTCTTGGATTAGCAGGTTATTACACAAGGTTTGTTCAAGGATTCTCTTCCATTGATGCACCCTTAACAAATCTAACAAACAAAGAAACAAAGTTTCAGTGGAATGATGAGTGTGAGAGAAACTTCCAAGAGCTGAAGAGTAAATTAACTTCTACAGCTGTATTGGTACTTCCAGAAGGCACAGAAGGCTATGCAGTGTATTGTGATGATTGGGAGTGGGCTTAAGTTTTGTATTAATGCACCATGGTAAAGTTATAACTTCTGGCTCGAGGCAGCGGTGGCCATATGAGAAATTATCCAACGCATGGTGTAGAACTAGCAGCACTTGTGTTTTCTGTAAAGATATGGTGCCACTACTTGTATATGGAGTTAATGTTGACATATACACTAATCACAAGATCTTGCAATATATATTTAAGAAAAAGGACATAAATCTATAGTGGCGAAGGTGGATGGAGTTATTAAAAGATTACTACATTGACATCTTGTATCATCCCGGTAAAGCTAATGTAGTAGCTGATACTTTAAGATGGAAAATAATGGCAAGCACTTATAGGAAGTATGTGCAAAGACAAGGAATAACTAAGGATTTGTGCCAACTAGTGAACTTGGGTGTTCGCCTTTCTGAATCTCAAGATGAAGGGGTTATTGTGCGAAATGCGGCAGAAACATCATTAATAGTGGAAGTGAAAGAGAAGCAGTACACTGATCCTATTCGCTTACTTCTTAAAGAGAATGTACAACATGGTACGACAAAGGCATTTGACCTTACGCAAGATGGACTACTTTGATGTCAAAAAAGATTATGTGTACCTAATGTAGATGAACTAAGAAATAGGATCATGATGGATTCGCCCATCATTCAAGATACTATGTCATCCGGGGTCAACTAATTGTATCATTGACTTGAAATAATGTATGGTATGGAGGGACATGAAGAAGAAATTGCCCAGATTCAAGCTAGTGTTCAAATTGTCACAGGTTAAAAGTAGAACACCAAATTCGGAGCACTACAGATCGTATAGAACTTCCAATTTGGAAATGGGACATGACCAACATGTATTTTTTCACTAGTTTGACTCGCTCATTCTGGAAGTTTGACTCCATATGGGTAATAGTTGACAGACTAACCAAAGTAGTGCATTTCTTGCTGGTCAAGACTATGAACATAGTTGAAGAGTATGCGAGGTTGTACATTAAAGAGATAGTTCGACTACATGGAGTGTATATCTCTTCAATATTTTATAGAGGAGCTCAATTCACTGCAAATTTTTGGAAGTCGTTTCAATAGAGATTGGGAACACAAGTGAATTTAAGTATAACCTTTCACCCTCAAACAGAAAGCTAGGCAGAACGTACAATTCAAACACTTGAGGATATGTTGCGAGTATGTGTATTGGATTTCAAGGGTAGCTGGGATGATCACCTACCACTTATTGAATTTACTTATAACAATAACTACCATTCTATAATTAAATGTCACCTTATGAAGCTTTATATGGTAGAAAGTGTAAATCACCTATTGGCTGTTTTGAAACCGGTAAAACTGTCTTATTTGGGCCAGATCTTGTTCATCAAGCTATGGAAAAGGTAAAAGTGATACAACAGTGGCTAGAAATATATTAAAGTCGACATAAATCATATGGGGATGTTAGAAGGAGAGGACTAGAATTTTCTATAGGGGATTAGATCTTTTTGAAGGTGTCTCCAATAAAAGGGGTAATGAGGTTCGGTAAAAAGAGAAAGTTGAGTCCATCTATATAGGGCCATATAAGATTATTCAAAAAGTCGTCCAAGTAACCTATTAGTTATAGCTACCACAAGATCTTTCATCAGTTTATTCGGTGTTTATGTCTCAATACTTCAAAAATGCATAGGGGACCTATCTCGTATTACTCATATTACAGGAGATCTCACTTATGAGGAAGTACCCATTGTTATTATGGATCAAAAAGTTAGGAAGTTAACAAATAAAGAGATAGCTTCTGTAAAAGTGTTATAGAGGAACAACCAAGTAGAAGAAGTTACATGGGAAGCAAAAGAAACAATTAAATTATAATATCCTCATCTCTTCTAGATCTAACAGAAAGATGATAATGCTAAGTTTAGACGCCGACAATTAAGTATAAGTCTACATGTATTATGTGATTAATAGTAGTACGAACTTGGGCTTTAACTTGTTTGGACTGAATAATCATTCTAACATTGGATGACAAATCTTTAAATGGGGGGAGGATTTGTAAACAAACCCATATTATGATGAGCTTTGTTCTGTCTGTCGGGACCTGAGTATCCGTATATTATAGGTGGTAGGGACTATGTTCTTATATGATAAGTGTTGGTTTGAGCTAGCTCGGATGGTGATGTGATGTCTTCCATGTTTCATCATGTGTACTGCAAGTTAAAAACTGACGGAAGTATTTAAATTAGAGATAGTAAGATGGTAATTGATTTCAAATTTAAATTTAAGTGGTAAGTTGAAGAAAAAGGGATCAATATTTAGAAAATTGAATAAAATAATTGAGTTGCTTGCTTGACTTAATTAAGCTAGTAGGTGTATCATGTAAGACCCCGAAAATGACTAGGAGAATAGAGCAAAACATTGTAGTCTTGAGTCTAAGGGGATACTGATATAGGTAAATTATGGTATAGAGGCAGTAGCTCAAGTATTAGGTGCATGGAAGTCAAACGTCAAGGGACGACTAAGAAGTTCGGGAACGAAGTAACCTATGTGCCTATATGGGTTTTAGTGCTTTATTGTGTGTTAAATGAGTTTAAGGCTATAAATATCTATTAAAAATGTATAGGAGTGTGTCGCGTTTCAGGAGTTTGGAGTCAAACGTCCATGATGTGCCTTGAAGGACATTGTGTGCCTTGAGGAAGTTTGTAGAGTTAGTTTTACGTGTCGTTTTTTTGATGAAATTTATGTGAGAGGTGTTAAACTCATAGACAATCGTATTTGGGTTTGAAATTTTTGGGAAATTTTCCCGAAGGACTATCCAAGGGTCCTTGAGAAAGGACCAAAACTAAATGTCAAGACTATCCTAGGCAACCCCAAAAGAACGATGTATCAATGACTCGTGCGCCAATCGACACCCCATCGATGGGTGGCGTCAGTGGAGACTTAGTATTGGGAGTACGGAGGACCTTGAAAAGTCTCTGATCCAACCAATAGATGGAAAGGTCTGTCAACTGTCCACTGTCGATGGTCATGTCCCTACGTGCAGTTTCACTGCCAAGATGGGGGTGAATTTGTAAATGCACCCCACTTCCAGAAAAAGACTTTGGTGGTTCCTAAGGGGTATATTGGGTATTCTAAATGTGGATATAAGTGTCTCAAACCATTTAATATCTTCATTTTCCAAAAAGAAACACCCAAAATCCTTAAGAATCCCAAAGTTACATTTGAAAGTTCAAAGTCAAGGAACAGCTTGGAGTTTGAAGTGTAAGTGAAAATTCTTCAGAAACGTGGATATTAATTATCATCATGCGGTATGTATAGATCCGTGCACTCTCTTATCAAGGAGCCCCGATTTCAAGATGTTTTCAAGTTTCTAAGTGAAATTGTTAATTTCATGATTCTACATGGGTGCTTGCATTAATGATTCTAAAACTGAATAAGACTTAATTGAATTGTATTTATGATTTAATCTAAATTACCGTGTGAACCCATGAATTGTATCAACCCTAGATTTGGACTTAAGTGATGGGTTTACTTGATATAATTAATATGTTTGAATTCGAGATGGAGATTTCGATAGTCGTCCAATGATGTAAGAATTGTGTTTCAATGATATCTAGGTTATGGATTAGGTTGTTTAATATCTATTTAATTTAAACCTATTTTCATTTATTATAATAAGTTCTACATTGAATTATTTATTCATGGCCATCGGTAAGGACCTATGTTATTGAATTTGATGAATTAGCATCAAGTTGAGGGTTAGTGTGTGAGGAGTTGAGGGAGTAAGATGCCCTATTCCGTAATTTTCGATGTTATTATACTTCATTATGTTTTATTGGTGTGGTCAGGTATGGTTGGGTTGATATGTGAATTGATTGTGGCCTTGTTAGCGTTACTTCATGCAATATGATGATCATGGCCTGTCGGCCACTATTGAAGTAATGTGGCTTTTTTTTAATTCGATATGTGAAGATGATGATATATATTACTTTTAAGAATGTTAAATATATGTGATCTATGGAAATATGCAGGTGATCTGTTAGACTATGGGACATGTGCTTATATGTGTAGTATTAGATGTTGATACATAATTGTTTCCTACTTGGACTGTATGAGTTATGATGCAACGAAGTGATAATGATATAGTAATGTATAGGAGGACATTAAGAGATAAGGGCCATTCCTAAGTGCTTTAAAGAATGCGATGTTATATTGATAAAAGTGAAAGAATTTGGTGTTTGTTTGGTAGACTGTGTCCCGTATTAATATAGGAATGAATGTTATGAATGAAATTATGAGGAGTCTTGATAGGAAGGCTTTAGTGCACCTTATAATGTATGAATGGAAAGATCTGTGAAGACCTGAGAGGGTATTAAGCAGGGTCTGTATGAGGTAAAGGTTATGTTATGAATGTTTGAAGTCGAGAGTCATTATGGTATCCTTCATGTAAAAAGAGAAAAAAAAAAGAAATGGTGTGCGACTTAAGGTAATTGGTGTGGGAACGGCATCATCTAATCTTGGAAAGTCATATTAAGTGAGAATCTTGTCGCCCATTAAGAAGTATCCCTAGTGGACCTCTTTGGTAGGGTGAATGTGATTAGGATATGAACTAGATAAGGAACCCTTTTGTTAACATTCCAAAAATTATACCCATCTAGTGAAGGTCCTATTAAGATTTTAGAATAGGTATTGGGGGTAAATAGTCATCCCAATTCCCAATAGTTAGAAATATTGGGCATATTAAAAAATTATGGGCATAGTAAAAAAGATTGGCTTAAAAGGGTTTTAGAGAATTTTCTAAAGTATTAACAAGCTTGTTCAAGAAGTGTACCTACAATAAAAACCCTAGGCTAAAAAAGTTTTCCTTTACCTCACAAATTAGGTACGAGGCATCCAAGTGTCAAGCCTAGGTACCATTGCACATGATGATTTAAAATGGTCATGTAGATTAAGCAGTGCACCAATGGCACTAGTGAGGATCCTTGGCGAATAATAAGTACATTACCAATGAATAATGAATAATAGTTACTTAGGGAAATTTAAATTCACCCATGTGCAAGACCATGGGGAGAATCGCAAGAGGGAAAAACCCTAACCGAAATTGGTTAGGGTAGTGTCACGACCCAAATCAGGACGCACTGCACCCACATTACCCCCTAGTGAGCGAACCAACCACTAACCTTAACATTTAAAGATATGTCAACAGGGAAAATATGCGGAAGACTTAAACTCATTAATAAACAATCAATACATTATATTATCCCAAAATTGGGGAAGTCTCAGGCCACTAAGCAAATCTATCTCAAATTACTAAAAACTAGGAGTATTATACGAACAAAATAACTAAAAAGCTAGTCAGCGGAAAGTTCAAGGCATCATACTTTGAAGAAGAAGACCTAGTCCAAGTAGACGCATAGCTAACCCTGTGATTTCCGATGAAGTGAAGATGGCTAGATATGATGTTGAGTTGACGTTGACAGAACGTTTGCTGCATTTGCATTAACAATAACAAGAGGAAAACATGAACGTAGGGGGTCAGTACACCACACGTTAACTGGAGTAGATATCATCGGCCCCACTCAAAATAGGGAACAGTATATTATCAATAAAATGTAAATCAACTACAATACTCAATGTAGCATAACACATGAATTCATCAATAACTACAACCGAGTTCACACATGAGGACTCAAGCTCAATACCATACTTATTGGGAATTACGTTCTTAGATTGAGTATATTCATTATTTCTTTCAAGATTCTTATTTTCTTCCTTCTTGTGTCGCTACGTGACACTCCGTCTCTAGTTCATACTGGGGTGCCGGAACGGGCACTCCGATCTCTATTCTATCTGTACCGGAAACGTGGCACCCGGATCCATATTCTATCCCTGGTGTAGGAAAGTGGACCACTCCGATACCTATATTCTATTCCTGGTACCGGAAGTGGCACCCGATCCTATATTTCTATCTGGTGTCGGACGTGGACACTCCGATCCTCATATTCTATCCTGTACCGGCAAGTGGCACTCCGTCCATAATTCTATCATGGGATGTCGGAACGGTGACACTCCGATCCTAATTTCATACTGGGTACCGGAACGTGGCACCCGATCCTAATTCATCAAGCCTTCTTTTACACTAAGGCATCACATTATCTTATATAATTATTCAAGCCTTCTTTCATTTCTAAGGCATCCATCATCTCATTAATAATAGATCAAGTGAATTAGGGTTCTTTCAGATTTGGGATTAATAATTCAATTGCTTTGGTAATTCATCACAATTTTATAATCATAATCAGGCCAAGAATACAACCTCAGCAATAGCAGGGTTTACAATATTATCAACACATAATATTCACTATAAGAGTTCACTAAGAAATAGTAACATAAACATAACCTACCTCCACCCGAAGAATTGAATCAACAAGAATACTTTCCCAAATCCTTGCTATCTTCTTCGTCTCTCTTACTTAATGTTACGTCCTCTTTTCTTTATGTCGTGGTTCTTTCTATTTTTTCTTATTCAAACCCTCTTTCTTTACCTAATTAATATAAATGAAGAATGAAAGGGGGGGGATGGCACTAATAACCCACTACATCACTCCTAAGGTGTACCTTCCTGATTTAACCTAACCCCAACGTTAACTTTCACCGCCATTTATTAAAACCATTAACCCCTACTTTATATTAAAGCAAGGAATAGTCAAAAAAGTCCTTTAAAAAACATTGTAAAGAAATCCACCCAGACAGAGAGACTTGGTACGCAGTTGACGGGCCGTCGCCCAACAGCGACGGTCCGTCTGCTGTCAGTCGCGTGCAACAGAGGTCGATCTTCGTGGATGGCCTCTCGGTGACGGTCCGTCGCGCCTTGCGACGGTCCGTCCTGGCCACTCCGTCACGACGTTCAGACGAGAGTCGATTTTCAGTACCCCAATTTCAGATTTTCTAAGTGTTTTGAAAGACACATCAAGACGGTCCGCGTGCCTGTGACGTCCGTAGTGGCCTCCGTCACCTCTGCCAGTTTTCCAGAATAAAATATGGTGCTCAAAAACGACTAAACAGGTCGTTAAAATAGATACAATTACCCATCGTTCGTCCAAAGAACGATCACAAGAAGGAAACAAGGGCGAAAAAGGAATACCTGTATCTGTAACAGATGTGGGTATCTTTCTGCATATCTGCCTCTTCTCCCAAGGCTTCTTCAACGGGTCGATTCTTCCATTGAACTTGATAGATGCAAGCTCATTTTGACCTAACTTGCGAATTTTTATCTAAAATGGCAACAGGATCCTCCTATAAGGACAAGTTCTCTCAAGCAAAACTGAATCCCAACGGATAATGTAATTTCCATCCCCATGGTATCTTTTCAACATCGACACAGGAATACGGATGTACTCCGGACAGCCTGGAGCAAGGCTAATCATAAGCCCCTCCCCTACTCGTTAGATTTTAAAAGGGCCAATGTACCTTGCGGCTTAGCTGCCTCTTTTTACAAACCGCATCATCACCTTTCATTGGCGAAACTGTTCACACAAGACTTGTTCACCCCCCATTGAACCTAAGTCTCTAACCTTTCGTCTGAATATTCTTTTTGTCTACTTTGCGCCGCTGAGAAGCTTCTCTTGAATAGATTTCACTTTTTATATCGAATCCCAAAAGATCAGTACCCCCAAGGTTAACCTCGAGTGCCATCAAACCAACCAATTGGGGACCACACACTACCATACCAATGCTTCAAGGGAGCCAATCAATCTGGAGTGATAGACTAGTATTGTACGAGAACTCTGCCAAAGGTAGGGAAAAAAAAAAAAGAAGCTTAAATCCCCAATGGCCACCGAATCTATACACACATGCACGAAGAATATCCTACAACCATTGGAATCGTTCTCTAAGAATGACGTCTGGGCTGAGGATGGAACGCCAGTCTAAGATCCAACCTAGTCCACAATTCCGGCATGCAATGTTTTCCAAATTTAGAAGTAAAACCTGAGTACCTCTTATGATATGACGGATAGTGGAAAACTCCATGCAATCGAAAAAAGTCTATGCATGTAAAGTTTTGGCTAACTTCTATGCATGTAAGTGGCACCTTAACCGGAATGAATGAGCAGACTTAGTTAATCTGTACACAAAACCCAAAAGGAGTCGAACTTGCCCAATGTCTTTTGGAAGACCAACCACGAAGTCCATGGCAATTTCTCTCCCATTTCCATTCCGGGAATGGGCATTATCTGAGTGTTCCTCGGGTCTGTGTTAATACTTTACTTGTTGCCAATGTGGAACATTTGGCAATAAAATCACAATATCCCGATTCTTCTTCTCCACCAAAAGGTGCTTTAGGTCAAGGTGTAACATCTTGGTTGCACCCGGATGTATCGAATACCTTGAACTATGAGCCTCTGTCAGACTAGTGTTTGTCAAATCATCGACGCGGGGTACACACCCGCCCTTAATACTAACCACACCATTCCTCGTTCGGTGTTGCTTCTTTAGCCTCTCCTAGCAACACTGTATCTCGGGGATTCGCCTTATTTCTCATCATCAAACTGTTTTACCTTAATCGTGTCAAGAAAAGAAAGATCTTGACTCCACACTAGCAACAATCATCCTTCCATTATTTCCAACCTCATCAATTCGTTAGCCAGAGTCTGAACCTCCTAGCCAAATGGGCGATCTAGACGGCTTGCAAAATAAGCTAGACTTGCCCAGCTTCCCGCCTTCTACTCCAAGGAAATCTGGCACAACATTCGCCCTTACCCGGATGATACAAAATAGTGAGGTCGTAGTCCTTCAGTTAGCGTTTCCATTCCATCTCCTTTGCCTCAAGTTCCAATCTTTCTGGAGTAGTAGGAAGACCGACTGTGTAGGCTACGCTGATCGTGTAGACTAACCTTAACCCCATATAAATAGTGTCTCCATTGCTTCAATGCAAACACCACCGCAGCCAATTCCAAATCATGAGTTGGATAGTTAACGTTCATGCACTTTTAATGTATGACGCATAAGCAATCACATTCTTCTCTTGCCGTAGCACTGCACCCAAACCCGCAATAGGATGCATCAAATAAAAAATGAATTCTACCCTCTACCGGCAAGGGGAGGATGGTGCGGTAGGTCAACAAAGTATTAAGCTTCTGAAAGCTTTCAGTCAAATTCATCTGACCATACAAATGGAATATTCTGCTTAGTAAAGTTCGTCAATTGGGAAGCAATAGAAGAGAATCTTTGACAAAGCGGCGGTAGTAGATAGCTAACCCAACAAAAAAACGTCCGTATTTCTGCACACATTAGTAGGGTCTTACCAATCTTCACTACGTCGAATCTTAGAACTTAGCACGGATCCAACCAATCACCCATCATCAGAAACCACGTGCACAAGAAGGACAATGCATCCTAGCAAAAACTCACACGTGAGACTTGGCATAAGCTTCTTCTCACACTCAACATTCCAATACCATTATCAAATGCTCTTCCATTTCCTTCTACTCTTGGGTATATCAGTATTATCATCAATAAATACGATCACAAGAGATCTAAGATGGCTTAAAAATCCCGTTAGCAAGCTCATGAACGCAGCAGGGGCGTTCGTAAGACCAAAAGACATAACCCCCAAATTCGTAATGTCCGTACCTGTTCGAAAAGCCGGTATGTGGCACATCGTTGCCCGTATGTTTCCATATTGATGATAACCGGATCTCAATTCAATCGTAGAGAAAGACAACAAGCACCTTGTAAATGATCGAACAAGTCGTCATTGCGAGGAGGAAGAGGGATACTTGTTCTTTATAGTCACTTGTTCAAACTGTCGGTAATCTATGCCACATCGAAAACTCCATCCTCTTCTTCACAAACAAAACCGGAGCACCCCATGGAGATGCACTGAGTCTAATGAAGCCATGCTCAACAAAAAAACAAAACTCTTTGACGTTGAGCCTTTAACTCTCTTAACTCCGCGGGAGCCATTTCTATACGGGGGGGATAGAAATGGGGCGTGTGCCCGGTCAAGATCGATACAGAAAGTCAAATCCCTATCGGGTGGCATTACCAGGAGATTGCAGGGAAGGAAGGGGGGGGAGGAAGGGGGGAGGAGGAGAGGAGGGGAGGGGAGGAGGAGGAGGGAAGGAGGGGGAGGAGGGGGGGAGGGGAGGGAGGGGAGGGAAGGGAGAAGGGGGGGGGAGGGGGGGGAAGGAGGGAGGGGGGAGAGGGGGAGAAGGAAAAATAAAAAAAAAAAAAACATCAACGAAACCAGGACCAACTAAACCGACTCAATCGAAGGGACTTGGTAGTTGGCCATCCTGGAGAGTGTGCAAGAAAGCTAAGCACCCTTTTAATACCATGTCGTTTAGCCGAAGAAAGAAATAGATGATACGCACCGGATTTGGAAGTGTAGATCACCCCACACTAAAGGATCTGTCCCAGGGCGTGGCCAATTGTCACAGTTGGCATTACACACCAAGATCGCAAAATTTGGAGAAAGCCAAGTCATACCCAGAATTACTTTCTCGTGAATAGACATCCAAAGTCACCCATTCTAAAATAACCAATCTCTAAGTGTGGCTCCCCACAAATTCACCAAACAAGACCTATGGACCTTTTCAACTACCACAGACTCACCCACAGGTTGTAGGAAACACGAATAGGAATGTCAAGTAATCACAATGCAATTTTAGACCATTAGCAAAGAATTGAAGATACATATGAAGAAAAACGTGGAAGCCGGGTCAAATAATACAGATGACATGCAATCACAAAAACCGAAAGATGACCTGTTGATAACAGCATCAACGACTCCGCTTCAGGGAATCTCACAGGGACAAAGCGTTAAAATGGGCCATCTCGTTGTCTGGCCATTGCCCTACAATGTTTGCTAGTAGTGGCTCCATTTGCATACCGCTGCCGTGTGATTGACCACCATTACATCTACCACCACGTTCTCCAGAAAAGCGGCCCTCTACCATGACCACCTACTACCTCTAGCTAGGGGGTTCTGTAACTCTGTTTGGACCAATACCTCTGATGTGTCAACCTCCCCACATCCATAACACTTCGGGGTTCATGCAGAGGTCTCTCAGGAGTAGTGTCGACCGTTCTGAGGTGGACCCAACTACTAGTATGTAGTGAAGACCTGAATTGGTCGACTTGAGTCAACCTCGGGGCTTGTCCTCTAGAGTGGAAGAACATCAACTCGACTCCCCTTCGAAACTTTTCGATGGCGATGGTCGTGTGAAGTGTTTCTGGCTTCATCCTTCCACCTCTATCACAAAGTACTACCACCTCTTGGAAGGATTGTTGCGTGGTGCCGCTATCTGTAAGGCTGAAAATCCCGCAACTCTGACCTCAAACACCCTTCACAAAACGGCGAATCCGTTATTATGGAATTTCTGAAAACCAAGTTGGTTGGCGTCTGGATAAGTGCGCGAAATTTAGCCATCATAAGAGGTTAAATGTCTCACTCCTTGCTCTAGACTCAAGAACTCGTCCCCTTTTTCTATATCGCAAAGAGACTGCGGGATATTACTTCTCCAACACAGAGTAGAGAATGATTTCCCAAGTCATAGGTGGGCCTCTGTTGGTTGACATCAACAGTGACCGCCACACATTTTGCGCACGTTTCGTTCCTTGTGAAAGTGATAAGCTCACGAAACCAACGCCCAAAAGCCGTTCTACTATACCCATTTTGGTGTAGTAGCTCATGACAATCAACCAGAAAAATCCGTAGGCATCCTCTGATGTCTACGCCTTTAAAGAGGAAGGTTTCAATTTCAATAAACTTATGAAAAGTTTCATGCTGATAATTGAATTACTAGGCACAGTAGTCGACGTGGAAATGTGCCTATTCCCAATGATGCATCCATGCGGGGGGGAGCCATAGAGAAGCCATGTGTACCTCTGAAACACGGAGGAGAGGTGTTGGTTGACAGAAACCATGAGGTGGACTGACCTGATAGGATATACCACTAAGATAAGCCAAGTACTGGTTGATCCTCTCTGGGGTAGGGTTGGGGTCGGCATTTCCTCCCATTCTGCCCTCTTGTTTCATTCTCCCCTTCCATCCAACTCTCTTATCACCTCCTCGGTCGGTTTGGAGGAGTCCCCGCCCTAGTATCAGATGGGCTAGGGGCTTGTTCCGCTTTCCTCTAGAGGACGGTCCTACCACGACTCTCCACGGCTCTTGACGTTGCTCTTCCGAGCTACAGCACGGTGGGCTGGCTCAGTATTTCTTGTCTCTCCGGTGTGCGTGCTGGTGCGGTAGTTGCTCTGTTCTAACCATATGCGAAATAGGTGAAGATGGTCCGATACCATCGTATAGCCCAGATACAATTGGACTCAAGTGAGAGAACGAAAAGAAGAATGAAAGACGTGTGAAATTTTCCTTAAGTATTATAGCCTCTCAGGAGGAAAAGTAAAAAAATGCGTCCCCCTACGTTCCTTAAGACTCTACTTAGACCTGTTTTGTGTGATGAGACCAATGAACCTAAGCTCTGATACAAGTTGTCACGGACCCAAATCAGGGAAGCGTAACTGGCACCCACATTTACCCTCCTATTGGAGCGAACCACCCATCTAAACCTTAACATTTAAGATATGTCAACAGAAAACTAAATGGGGAAGAATTAAATCATTAATAAAAACAATCAATACTATTATTATTATCCCCAAAATCTGGAAGTTTCATCATCACAAGAAAATCTATCTCAAATTACTAAAAAATAGGAGTATTTCTAAGAACAATAACTAAAAAGTAGTCCATGCCGGAAGTTCAAGGCCAATCAAGACTGAAGAAAGAAGACCAAGTCCACCGCTAGACGCATTAGCTCACCCGGACTTTTCCGATTGAAGTGAAGAATGGCGCTAGATTGGGTTGAGTTGAATGTTGACAGAAAGTATTGCTGAGTACCCACAAATTCACAAGAGGAAACATGAAAGCTAGGGGTCAGTACAACAACAGTTGTACTGATAGAGTATCTCGGCCCAACTCAAAATAGGGGAACAGTATATATCAATAATAATGTAAATCAAATACAATACTCAACATGTCGCAATAACAACACATGAATTCATCAATAACTAACAACAGAGTTCCACCACATGAGAGACTCACGGCCTCAATACCATTACTTATTTGGGAATACGTTCATTAAGATTGAGTATTATTCATATCTTCCAATGAGATTAATCGTTTCTTCCTTTGTGTGGTACGTGAAACTACGATACTCTATTTCTATGCCTGGTGCGGAACGTGGCCACTCCGATCCTCATAATTTATCCTGCCGGGTACCGAACGTGGCACTCGATCCATATTTATCTGAGTGTCGGAACGTGACACTTCAGACATCATCATCTATCTAGGTACCGGGGGGAAGGGCACCCCGACCCTCATATTCTACCTCGGGAGGTGTCCGAGAAGGAACGTGCCACTCCGATCCCTCATATTTATCCTACGTTACAGGAACGTGGCCACCCCGATCCATAATTCTATCCTGGTGTCGAACGTGACAACTACGATCCTCATTTCTATCCTGGTACGAACGTGGCAAACCCGATACCCTAGGTCATCAAGCATTCTTTACACTAAGGCATCATCATTCTCATATATAATTTATCAAGCCTTCTTTCATTCTACGGATAATCTTCGAATTATATAATATTCAAGTGAATTAGGGTTCTTTCACGATTTGGATTCAATAACTTCATCATGGCTTTGTTATCATCACCAATTTTATAATCATAATCAGCAAGCATACAACTTAAGCACATAGCAGGGTTTACAATATTAGCAACACCATAATATTTCACTATAAGAGTTCATTACGAATATCGAACAAAACCACATAACCTACCTCCACGAGATTGAATCAACAAGGCTATATTCCCAAATCCTTGCTATCTTATTAGTCTCGCGCTCCTCTATACTCGTTCTCATCTCCTTGTTATTTCTGTTTTGATTCTTTCTCATTTTCTTAGTTCAAACCCTCTTTCTTTTACACATATTAAGATATAATTAAGAATGAAAAGATGGCAATATAAACCACTAATTAACTTAAGGTTTACCTCTTGTAACCCCCAATAATTAGATATTAACATTAACCCTCTAACTTTATAATTTTTAACGCAGAAGAGTCAAAAACGTCTTTAAAACATAAGAAATCAGACCCGAACGGGGATTTGCGTTAGACGTGACGGGCCTCGAACTGCACGGTCCGTTCTGCTGTCCGTCGAGTGCAACAGAGAAGCGATCTTCAGTGGATGGCCTGTGACGGGCCGTCGCGCCTTTGCACGGACGGTTCCGTCCTGCCACTCCTGTCAGACGTTCAGAGAGTCGATTTCATACCCAATTCAGATGTTCTAGGGTTTTGAAAAAGACACATCCACGACGGTCCGTCGCGCTGTGACGGTCCGTGTGGCCTCCTCACCTCTGCCGTTTTCAGGAATAAAATTGTTGGGCAAAACGACTAAACAGGTCGTTACAGGTAGTTAAGAGGGGCAGGCGCACACATGGGTTCAACCATGTGGGAACTAGCTCGCTAACTAATTATAGACTATAAACTACTAACCTAAATAACTAAATAACCTAGGAAAAACCGAAATTAACTAATTAGTGCACCCAACAACCTAAGACTTAAATTGGGTGACACCAACCTAGTAACTAGTTAAAGAGACAACCTAGTACCTAACCTAGGATTTTCCAAAAGGTTATTAATGGTACTTAAAAATTAGGTATAGTTTATTAATTACCCTAGGTTACTTAATTAATTAATTTATCTTCCTAATTAATTAATTTAAAAGGCAAAAACCAAAATAATAAAGCAATTTCCAGATTTCGGTTAAGACAAGAAAAAGACAAGCTAGTACCTAACCTAGGATGGTCCAAAGGGTTAGTTATTGTTATAAATACGTAAGGGACTTGTAATTACCCTATGTCACGCTAATTAATTAAAAGAATTGATTTAATTTATTAAATTAAAAGGGGTTGTCCAAACCGAAAAGTCTTAAACTAAACAGTATAACTCAAAGAAGCATCTAGTATTAAACCTAGGATGGTCCAAAAGGGTTAGTTATGAGTTCCAATGCACTTATGGGTACTTTATTAAGTACCCTATGTCCTGAATTAATTAAATTATCCATTAATTAATAATTTAAAGGGTCAAAAAGAAGAGGTTATTAGAAAAATTTCGATTGACTAAGTGTGGTGTTTCCATTTCTAGTCAATTTAGGAGGGACTTTTTAGAACTTTATTATTATTTATTTATCAAATGATTAATCCTTAGTTGAATGATTTCAAAGGTCCAGTTCCTAAACCTAAATCACGATAAAAACAATCAGAGAAAAACAAGCTAATAAAAAACGAAAAGAAAGGAGAGGGCAGAAAGCTTCATGACATCTAGGCGATTCAAGGTTGCTCCAAGTTTCTTCAAGGTTGTCTCGTTAGATTAAGTTCTACTTAAGTTATGGTTTTATATCCTACAATTATTTCTGCAATAGTACTTTACATCGTCATAATCCATAAGATCTCGAAACTAGGGCTGTTCTCCCAAAATTCTCGTCGAACTTTTTTTTCCCCTAGTATCCTAGTTACGATTTTTATGTTGTATAGATTAGTATTAATCATTTTTTCTGTATGTGGTGATGGATGATCTTAATGTGTAGGGTTCTTGATTTTTAAATGTAGAAGGAACTATGAATTGGACTCGTATGATGCTAAGGGCTTCTTACGTGAATTAAAGAACGATGTACCGTTAAGTTATGTCCAAAAATGTTTAAGTGTTGATGTGTTGATATATTGATGCATACTTATGTTATGTGACTTATGAAGATGTTATATAATCAAATGTTAATCTGGATGTTGCCAAGATGTTGAAAAACGTTATGTAAAAGTCATGAACTAAGATTGACTTTATAACAAAGATTCTCCAGGAAAATCACATTGAAGAATTGTCTAATATTGTGCCAATAAAATGGCTAACAATTAAAATTGTCTAAGAATGATGAATGGAATTGGCTATAATGTTGATATTGAAATAATAAAGATTGGCTAATCTTATTAATGTATAAAAAACTTCTTAAGCATGCATGAAAATGAAATGACAACTTAGCCTGTAAACTAATTTCAAATGAACCAACCAAGGGCGTGCCCATTCATTGGTACAACTCCCAACATGCTCTAAAATATGAACTATGACATATGCCAACTCTTGGTTGAATGAAGTTGCTCATGTGCATGAACATGATCTGAAGGTCTCTAAATGAAAGTAAGCAAACGTAACGTGAGTAATAACATAAACTAAGACTGTCTACGTAAGAAAGTGACAGAAGGATGTGTTAAATGAAGTGAGATAAGAATCACTTACACCTAAGCTATCTATTTAACAATACTCACAAATAAAGTGGTAGAACGTGTGCGACCAGTCTCATTAACACCAAAGATGTTATGTAAGGACAATTTCACATTTCACTAATTGTAAAGGAAAAGGATGAAAATTAATCAATGAGGAAGTAAAATATCAATCTAGAAGCAGCTTCCATACTGTTTAGTCAAATCTGAAAGATACGAGGAGAATGAAAGTGAGCAAAGCACCGATAGACTAGTAGAACAAAATGTTTGAACGTGGCTAGCCTCATGAGACGGAGACCAAGAGGTGGATAAGTAGTCTCCTCTTAAGTCCCTTAGTCTTTGAACTATGTCTAGAACAAAATTAGGAAAATAGCGGTGGTTTCCACCTAGAGAGTAGGTGTATTGTTCGGTATCAACTTGGACAGTGAGATCACCTTTTTAGTGGGGAAGAAAGGACATCAGATTTAATGTTTATTCACATGGGTATCTATGATGTTAATACTCAAAAGAGTTTTTGGGTTCATATAGTCGTGAGTCACTCCTTTTAGTATCGGCGTAAACCTTGATACGGATTTTCCTTAGTCGGGAATCACCCCTTTCGGTGTTGTGGGGCAGAATGATCTAGCTAATTTTAACAGGTGAATACCTCTTTTTGGTGTGGGGAAGACCATGGATTTCAATGTTAGCTAGCATGCTCGTACTTCTAAGTGTCAAAAAATCAACAAAAAAGATGATTGGACGTATGTGGAAAGTGAGCTATGAAAGTAATGAGCTTAAGAATGTACAAGTTCAATATTAATATTAATGAAGTTTCAGAAAAATGGGAAAAACCCAAAAGATTGGCTTAAATGAACTTCTTTGTGTCAATAAAGGGGAGTAGAAACATAATACCAATACCCAAAGCAGGCATAACTTCCCTAACATGCGAAATGATAAAAAGTGGCTAGCCCAATAAGACTGGCTATTAAAAGTGTAATGAAGATAAAGTAATGGAATCACTCATTGTAAGGATAGTGAAATCATTCCTTGCCTCTATACTTCTTGATTCATTGTGGGTTATGGGACGACCATGATCATTGCACGTGTAAGTAAATATAGGACCAAAGGAATTATTGAAAATACACATTAGAAGAAGAAAAGAATGAAAAAAAAACTAAGTCCCAAAAAAAGGAATCTCGAGTTCAAGAGCATAGCAAATTCAATTTTCGCTCACCGATGGTTTAAAATTATGTTGATGATGAGATATGTCTTGTGATCAATAGAAAATGAGTTTTATACTTTGAATGCACTAAAGACATCATTATTCATCCACAATTAACAAATACCTAATACGAAAGTCTAGTATCACTTTCCAAAAATGGATGTTGTTTGTGATAGGAAGAGCTTCTTGATCAGCATAATCCTTATGTGTAGTGGGCATACACCCATAACTTAGGACAAGGGCATGTAACCCATACAATTAATATTTTATACGTGCAGGTCATGAGAGCAGATGAAGAGTAATTTGCAGCCAGTTTCGACATCACCGTTCTCCAGGACTATTTGGTAGATGTCTCCCCTTTATATCGAGGATGCTACAGGTTGTCAGTCTAGCCTAGTAGTATACATAGTCGGGGATGTTGTCCCTAAGAATTTTCTTTCATACTTTCATTTTTAAGATTTGTAATAAGGTCGTGTTTGGAAAACTTAATTATGATATATTAATCTTTTATTTCGAATTGATTCTTTATGATAGATGGTTGTTCTTTACTTTGATCTTAATATATGATGGAACTAGAAAATAACAAATCAATTCTATGTAAACTTCATACGTTTAAAATTTTTTAATATTTTTGCAAATTTAACTAGATGAATGTAATGAATTCAAGAAAAGTCTTGTCTGTGACCTCTGAGAGGTCAACGACGCCGGTTGCGATTCAGATTCAAGAATTTGAGTCGTGACACTCTTCATGTGATCCTTAAGTCAATTACTCATGACAGAGGGCTAGGAACCGAGAATAGTAATTGGAAGTATAATCTACTGAGAATGCGAATAGAGTACAAGGTACCTCTACTTGAGAATAGCCCTAGAGTACATAAAGGTCCATTCATACTCCTTACTTGTGAATACAGGGGACCGTGTTGTCCTGGTTTCTACCACTTGAAATTATAAAACCCTCATCGGAGTAGGTTAGAACTCCGGATTCCATATCTAGCTATCATGGTCTATGTCGGTTATTGCCTATTCTAATCATGTGGGATACTTACTAGTGCTAGATAAGTTCTATGAAGTTTAGGTTATGGTATGGACACTATCTACACATTTCACGATAGCATTTGAAGTTGTTAGTTAGAGTCCATTGGCCTTTTCCAATCCTATTACTTGAATATCTTTTATGTGGTGTATGAGTCATTATGAATTAATGAACAAATGACTTATGTTATGAAATATGTAAAAGGAATGATTACATATCTAAAGTAGTTAAGGGTTGTCTAGTTAAGGTGTGAAAAGGGCATAAGAATCGTCACTTCGTATCTTACCTAGATGAGTCTTAAGCATGACTCTAATAAGGGAAAAGTTATTATGTGGACATGATCCGAACTTAGGAAGTCTTAACGATTATTTAGGTAGTCTTGAAGAGATCAATCATGGACGTTATCTTCTTGATCTATTTAAATAAGTATTTTGATAGCCTTTGATGAGGAAATGTCATAATGTCTATATATTGCTATGTTTGATGTCTTGAAGTGTGTATGTGGACTATTCTAAAGATCTAAGGGTCGTGTTAGGCAATCTAGAGAGGGGGGAGGGGCGATCTCTCTTTGTGTGAGTAAGTGAATCTTAGATACTTTTAAGTACGAACATTACATGCTAAAGGGTGTCTTAGGGAGAAATAAGCATCTTCACAAACCCCAGGGAAGTGATCTCTAAAATATAATTTTGGTTTAAATGTTATATTACATGTTTCCAAGTTGTGAAATGTTGTTCTTATGATTATAATATGATTTTTAAATAAAAAGATGCATATTTCTGATAAAAGTTTGTTTTCATGATTTTTATGCACACTCCCATACTTATTACATGTGGTTTTACTAAATCCATGTTTTTATCTATCTATATAGTTCTCTATTGGTGAAGAGATTTGAGAAGTAAAGACCTAGACTTAGAAGATCGTTCAAGAGAAGTTTAAGTATGTCCTCACTTGACTTGAGGGCATATATGTCTTTTATTTTTTTTATTCAAAGTATTGTAATAGACTAAGTATTTTTGTAATCGTATTTTGAAGTATGGGCCGTAACCTAAGTATTCTTGTGTCTTAAGATGATCAGATTGAGACTTAGGTATTCCTATACTTTATAGAAATAGATTTTGAAGACATATTATGTTGTGAAAAGTTTAATTGGCACTACTTAACTATATTTTGCGATGAATGATATGAAAAGGGCTCTGTATAGACAATGGAGGTAGAGTATGCCGGTTCATATTGTACCCTATCTTCATAGGGTGTTCGGTTTTTGGGCTGTGACAAGCTTAGTATCAGAGCAAGTTTATGAGAGTAGTATTAGGCATGTGGAAAAGTCTCATAAAAGTCACGTCTAGTAGAGTCTTGACCATTGTGTGAGTCGCTAAACATCTATGTGGAGAGACACCATAGGACGAAGAGTTTCCCTTCTTTTCACTCCTATGTGGCGCTAGAGTAAATGTTATGAGCATCCTTCTCAAGTGTTCTTGGGTTCTAGGAGGCATGAAGACTAGAGATGGACGCTAGAGGTTGGAAAAGGAGGGAATGAAATGAGAGGGGTTTCCTATTCAAGTTGAGCAAGTTCCTCAGATAGGAAAGGGCCAAGTTCCCAAGGGGTACCCAAGTGCCTCCACAGGTGATCTTTGATTCCTAATGTGGAAGGAAGGTATTGAGGTTTCAGAGATGTTAATAGGAGACTAAGAGGCTTTGGTTTTGCCTATAGCCTGAGTCATGACTTGCAAGTATTTGAGTTGATGCTAGGCTTGCGGAGAACACTCCTATGCACTAGGTTGAGAAGAAGACTTTGTGAGGAGAATCATTCCTAACTTCCTTGTCTCTAAGGTAGGGAAGAGGTGCTGCCCCAAGAGTTTTAGATTAGGTGTTGTACAAGAAGTGCATGCTATTGGGAGAGAGTAAATTTAGGGAGCGAAGACAAGGCCGGAGGTGCGTTTCTTAATATGATTGAAAGATATGGATCAAGTGTGGTACACACAATGGAAAAGGCAATCGGGCTCAGAGAGTGGCGGTTCTCTTGCCTAGGAAGATTAAGAAAGTTTTTCTGGGTAATACTTACCGTGAGTGAGGGAAGTTAGGTAATGGATTGTATCGATCTCAAGCAGGTAATATGGAGTGTTGAGAATACTTTTGAAGTTCTTAAGTTGTACAAATATGCTCCCTCTTTGTGAAATCCAAGATTGCAACTGAAGTCATTTCGTGACGGTGTAACTAATAGTAAGGGAAGAATGCCGCACGGAAATGTACATGATGATTATGACCCATAGCTGACTCATGGGATGCAAGAGCTTTGAAGAATCTAAACTTAGGGGGTGGTTTTTTAGAACTTAAAACGCGGGTGGTTCTCGTTATCAGGAGCAAAACAAGGGTTAACAAGAGGGCTTAAAAACTCAAGCACGAGCTAGGAGTGCTAAGGTGAAATATTGATAAAGGAGGTGGTTCTCAAAAAGGAAAAGCTAACAGGTGTCACTTGTGGAAGAAGAGACACATGGGAAGTGGTCTAGCTGATACTAGTGGTTGAAATGGGTGTTCGGTAAGGATGATCATAAGGTGGGAGATGTTACACACTTGCGTCTAGAAGGAAGGAGGAGAGTAAAGCAGTTATATAGGTTGCCCCTAAGGAAGATTCTCCAATAAATAGGCGTTTCTATACACTCCGGGCAAGAGGATCAAAACCGGATGAGAATGAGAGTGATGATGATATTGATAGGTTCTATTTTCTTCTTTGTTGTAATTTGAGTTCCTTTTAAGTGGGGAGTATGGTTATTAAATGATATAAAATGGTATACAAGCATGTTGCATGTGCATGATGTTTAGGAGTTTTGTTTAAGTTGAATTTCACTAACTTCTTGCATTGTGTATTTATGAAGTTTGAGTCTCTTGTAAGAGGTGTTTGTAGGATGTTACTTTGCAATTAGCCTGTTCTCATAGTCATGAATTGCACTAAAATTTTGATTTTTTGAAATTTTGGTTAAATCATTGTCATCTTGAACAGTTCCGTGTAAATTGTTGGAAAAATGATTATTTGATTCCTTGTGATTTAAATTTGTTGTAATATGGTTAGAACTGATTTGTATATAGTATGATATAAAATGTGTTTTATGGTCTTTGGAATGAAGCGTTGTGAGTTTTGTAGCATAGAGGGTTATAAATTTTAGTTTCTTGTTGTGTTGTCCATCTCTTGAATATGCTGAAAGAATTTCTGATTGATTATGTGTTGTGGGTGTGGTAGTTAGCGTCCGTTGAGAATCCCTATTCTTGAACTGTTCGACTGGTGCAAGTGTTATTCGGGATTGAATGTTGTCCAAAGTGGGGAGATTGTAAGACCCCCGAAAAGACTTAGGGAACTAGAGCCTAACATATTGGTATTGATGTTCTAAGGTCCAAATAGGTCTGTTAAAATTTTTTAAAATATGTATAGAGGCCAGATCTAACCGTATTAGGTGCATTGGAAGTCAAACCGTCAAGGGACGACTAAGGCGTTCGACGACTAAGTCACCTATGTGCCTCATATGTTGTTTTATGTGATATTGTGTGATTCATGAGGTTTAAAGGTCTATAAATGAGTTATTATAGCATGTATAGTCAGTCTTTTGAGTTTTGTGGAGTTTGGAGGTCAAACGTCTAAGAACGTCCATGATGTTTGAGAGATGTACCTTGAAATGACCTTGTGTGCCTAAGCATGTTTCGTTGAGTTTTACGTGTTCGTTTAGGATGAAATTTATGTGAGAGGTGTTAAACTCATAGATGATCGTATTTGTATTGGAAACGTTCGGGAAATTATCCCCATGGACCATCCAAGGGTCCTTGAGGAAGTACT
The DNA here is from genome assembly GCA_027704765.1 of Solanum habrochaites. Taxonomy (NCBI): domain Eukaryota; kingdom Viridiplantae; phylum Streptophyta; class Magnoliopsida; order Solanales; family Solanaceae; genus Solanum; species Solanum habrochaites. Next base: position 28,736,685 of record JAKWJA010002495.1, read on the forward strand.
AAAACTCAACGTCAAGACTGTCCCAAGCAGCCCCAAACGACGAGGGCATCGACAGCTCGTGGGCCAATCGATGCCCCGCCGATTGGTGGATTCGGTGGAAACTTAGTCTTGGAAGGAAGGAGGACCTTTACAAGTCTCTAACCCAACCAAAGGATGGACAGGACGGTTCGTTTGTGGACAAACAGTCCGTCGACTGTCCACCAGCGATGGTCATGTCCTTGCGTGCAGTTTCACTTCCAAGCTAGGGTTGAATTTGTAAACTCACCCCACTTCAAAAAATAAAATATGGATGTTCCTAAGGGGTATATTGGGTAATAATAAAATGTGTATATAAGTGTTAAACACATTGAATATTTCATCTTCCAAATCAAAACCCCAAATTCCCTTTTAAAATCCCAAAATCTCCATTGAAGTTCAAAGTCAAGGAACAGATTGGAGGTGAAGTTTTAAGTGAAAATTCTTCATCAAAATGAATAATTATCATCATTTAGGAATGGATATTGATCCTTGAAACTCTCTTCATCAAGGAGCCCCAATTCTCAAGATGTTTTCGAAGTTTCTAAAGTTGAATTGTCTAATTTCATTATTCTACCATGGGTTCTTGCATTAATTATTTATAAACATTTAATATTTATTTAATTGATATTGTATTTATTATTTTAATATAAATTACCTATGAACCCATGATTTGGATGAACCCTAGATTTTGACTAACTTATGGGTTACTTGATATTAACCTAATGTTGTTGAATTCTAGTGTAGATTTCTATGGTCTATCTAATGATGTAAGAATTTTGTTGAATTAATAACTAGGTTATATTATATTGTTTAATTTCTATTGAATTGACCTATTTTCATTGATTATCATAGTTTACACATTGAACTATTGTTCATGATCATCGGTAAGGGCCTTATGTTATTGAATTGGATAAATTAGCATCAAGTTGAGGTGTTGAGGATGTTGAGGGAGTAAGCTTCCCTATTCCCTTTATTTTGATGTTATTCATACTTCCATTATGTTTTGATAAGGATGGTCCACTTATGGTAATGGTGTTATGTGTATTGATGTGTCCTTGTCGGCGTTACTTTATGCAATATAATTATCATAGCCTTGTCCACAATACTTGAAGTAATGTGGCTCTTTGTGTAATTGATTATGTAAAGTATGATTATATCTATCTACTTGTTAAGCAATGTGAAAGGATATGTTATCTATGGATGTTGTGTAGGTTATCATGTTAGACTTTTACCATGTGCTTATATGTGTAGTCTTCGATGTTGATTACATGATTGTTCGTACTTGACTATATGAGTTATGATGGTTATGTTGATAATTATATAGGAATGTATCGGATGACATTAAGAAGATAAGGGTCATTCCTAAGTGCTTCAAAAAATGATATGTTATATGTGACAAAGTGAAAAATGTGGTGTCTTGTTTGGTAGACTTGTGTCCCTTACTTGATATATTGATGAATGTTATGAGATTATGATATGTCTTGAGTAGGTAGTCTTAGTGCTCCCTTGTCATGTATGAATGAAAGATATGTCACCTTAGAGGATATTAAGAAGGTCATGTACGTGGTAAAGGTTATGTTATGAATGTTGAAGTCGAGAGACGTAATGATATCCTTTATGTAAATAAATGGTGGACTTAAGGTTAATTGGCTGGAACGGCATCATATTAATCCTTAGGAAAGTCATAATGAGCTATATTAGTCTCCATTGAAAGTTAGCCCTAATGGACCTCTTTGGTAGGGTGAATGTGATTGGGTTATGAACTAGATAAGGAACCCTTTTCATGTGATTCTTTAATGTCAATTACTCAATGAGAACCAAGGCTAGCACCTAGTGATTATGTAATGGGAAGTAGCTCTAATTGAAAATAATACTAGAGTACAATGTACCTCTACTTGAGAATGAGACTAGAGTACATAAAATCCCTTAGTGCCTACATGGAATGTGTCCTAGTTCTACCCTTGGCAAGTAGAACACCCTCATTGGAGTAGGTTAGAAGTCTGAATTCCATGACTAGCTATCATGGTCTATGTCGGTTATTGCCTATTCTCATCATTTGGGATACTTACTAATACTAGATTAGTTCTATGAAGTTTAGGTTGTTGTATAGGACGATATCTAGACATTGCACAATAGGATTTGAAGGTGTTAGTTATAGTCTCTAGGTTTTGTCCAAGACCATTACTTGAATTTTCTATATGTGATGTATAAGTCTTTATGAACTAATGAATTAATGACTTATGTTATGAAGTATGTTATAGGAATGAGTACCTATATTTAGTAGTGAAGGTTTTTCTAGTTAAGGTATGAAGGGGGCATAGGAATGGTCACTTCGTATCTTACCTAGATGAGTCTTAAGAATGACACTAATTAGGGAATATGTTGATTAAGTGGACATGATCCGAACTAAGGAAGTCTTAAGGATTATTTAGGTAGTCTTGAAGAGGTCAATCATGGACGTTATCTTCTTGATCTACTTAAATAAGTCTTTGATAGCCTTCGATGAGGAAGTGTCATAGTGCCTATATGTTTCTATGTTTGATGTCTTGAAGTATGTATGTGACTTATTATGAGTAATCTTAAGGTTCATTTAGGCACACCTAGAGAGGGTGTATGGAAGGTCTCTCTTTGTGTGACTTAAGTGCATAATAGGATAGCTTTAAGTGAGAAGATTACATGCTAAAGGGTGTCTTAAGTGAAGAATAAGAATCATCAGTGTACAGTGAAATTGTTCACTGTAACAGTGAATGAGTTCACTCTAAAGTGATCTCTAAAATGTGAATTTGGTTTAAATGTTATATTATGTGTTTACAAGTTGCTAAATGTTGTTCTTATGATTATAATATGATTTTTAAATGAAAAGATGCATATTTCCAATAAAAGTCTGTTAACATGATTTTTATGCATAATGTCATACTTAGTACATGTGGTTGTACTAACTCCATGCTTTTATCTATCTATGTATTTCTTAATTGGTGAAGAGCTTTGAGAAGTGACGACTTGGAATGAGAAGATTGTTCAAGAGAGTTGAAGTATGTCCTCACTTGACTCGAGGGCTTAAATGTCTTTTATGTTTTTATTCAAAGTATTGTAATAGACCAAGTGTTTCTATATTCGTATTTTGAAGTATGGGCGTTGTCCCAAGTATTCTTGTGTCTTAAGAATATGAGATTGAGACTAATTATTTCCTATTACTTTTATATGAAAGAGATTTTGAAGAATATATTATGTTTTGTGAAGTTTTAATTCCGCACTACTTTTCACTATGTTTATCCGATGAATGATATGAAAGGGCTTATATAAGACCTTCTAGAGGTCGAGTACGCCGGTTACAATCCAAGATTGTACCCTATCTTCTAGGTTGTGGTTTAGGGATGTGACACATAACCTACTAAGACTTTTTTTACCATGTAATTTGGCCAAGTGTGTACCACCTACTTGCATTAATCTGGCCCAAGTTGAATAAAAGAACAAAAAAAAATGGACAGCCAAGGCCCAATAATCATAAGTCCAAAGAGGCCCAAGTTAAAATTCCAAGTAGGTGGGTCACCTACTTGACAATATGTGGCCCAAAATTGGCGAAGAAAGTCGGCCATAGAACCTCCTTTTTAAAAGGGATAAAGATCAAGTCTTTTTCTCCATTTTAAACTTACAAATTTTTTAGATTCCTTAAGTTTCTTTCTTGGTATCTCTTGTCTTCCACTAGTATCCCTAAAACACCTTAGGGTTCTTGAGTATTGTCCCATTTTCGACTAAAAGTTTGAAGGAGAGTTTGAATTCTTGAAGTACAAGTTTAGAGGATAAATTTCCAAAAATTAAGGTAAGACTATAGCCCATTCTTTCCTCTATTTAAATACATGTTTGGGGTGAAGAATTTTGTATATATTTATCAAGAATTCATGGATTGTGATAAATCATTGAGTAAATATTCTCCTATTATGCTGAAAGATTTTGAGATTGATAGTGGCTGCCTTATTAATGTTGTTGTTGAGGGAAGCTTGGATATCTTGGAAGAGGATGTATGAAGTTGTATTAATGTATAGAGGAAGGGTGTGGTGGTTATCCTTTTATGTAAGGGTTGTATGCACCTGCTTTCCATCAAATGTTTAGCTACTTTTTTCAAGGGCCTTAATGTGATTAGCTACTGACATTAGCTTAATCATGACTTATTTTGTAGATTAGCACCCAAAAAGGAAGGTTGAATCTTAATAGTTGTATTGGTCTGAAAATAAGGTATGTAAGGCTATTCGATTCCATATTCCTTGGTATGAAATATGACACTTGTAATTAATGTCAGTGAAGGGAATCTCCTAAGTTCTATTCCTAGTAAAGGAAACAATGGCAGCGTATTAACTACAAATACATAACTATATTTTCCCCCTCTTCTTAGTTCGTAGAACTACTTCAATATATATTCATTACTCTATACTTGTGTAATTATCCCCCTTGTGCTGATATAGAAATGGTATTTGCAAAAGAAATTTTGTTGAATCCTGATCTTAGTCAATTGAAGTCAATTGTGTCATTAAGCTCACAAGTAATGTGTTGATATTACATAGCTCCTTATGTCACTGTTACAGCCTTGAAGTATTAATTATGACCACCAAAATAAAAATCTCAAAAGAGGTATGAATATCCAAAGAACAATCTGAAAAGAGTTATGAACTTATAAACAACAATCTAAAAGATTAAAGAATCTAAGTGAAGCAATCTGTATAATTACGGGTGGCAGCCCAGGGGAAAATGCCTAGCATGGGTCAATCCCAACTTAAGGGTCGAACTTTGGGGCGAAATCCTAACATGGGTTGATCCCTATTGGTATAGAAGGGTGGTATCTCAGGGGAGAAATCCTAGCATAGACCGATCCCAAATGGTGTAATCATGAGGACTGCATCCTAGGGTTAAAATGCCTAGAATGGGTCATCCTCTTCTACCACTGATCAGCTGGTCACTTGTATCACATTCCCTTATAAGAATATAACGTACAAAAAAGTAAAGAAAAGAATGTAACTTACATGATCTCACAAAATTAAATAAAGGTTGTCTTCTCTCCTGATCTATGCACTCATATGTTGATACTTGATTTCATTTGAGCCATTATGTTACATATGCTATATTTCCTTACATATTTAGTACATTTTTTCGTACTGACGTCCCTCATGGGGGGGGATTCTGCATTTCATGTTGTAGGCACAAGAAAGTAGACCTCCTTTGTAGGAGCACACGACACTCAAGTACTTTTGGTGAGCTCAAGATTGATTCGGAGCTTTACTGAGTCCTTGGTAAATTCATTTTGGTATTTTATCGTAATTAAGGGTAAAGTGGGATCTTTCCTGACATACTCTAAATTTTCTATCTTTTAGAGGCTTTGTAGACGTATGTATATGGTTCAGTTGTGTCTTAAAGAGTTATGGCCTCAACAACCAACTCTTGTATATAACGTTTGGGCCTACTTATGTTGGTACGTATCATTGCATCTGATGTGAACTTGTCACACGATTATTATAGTTATATGCATAGTAAGCACAGGTTACAGGTTGGTTCTCCCAGGCCGTTTTGGGCAACATATGCCTGTCCGTCTTAATAAGGTTTATGGCGTGACATTTGTCTTCCCCATCAGCCGATGCAGATGTTGTTTCTCAAGTGTGTAACTCAACCTTTCTATTTGACTTTTTTACTTTCCAAATCGTTGGGTTGTTTTTTTATTTGTTGACGCTATGAAAAGTGAGAGGATGATAGCATTTTTTTTCCTATAGTGAACGCATGAAGGAAAAAGTGATGTACCAGTTCTTTTTTTTCTTTGTATGTTTTCATATAGAGCTCACATTGTTGCTCTTCATTTCATATGACATACTTCCCAATTTTTTTGTTGTCCATTTTAACTCTGCTATTTAATGAATTGTTCATTTCCTTCCAATCATGGTGTTTAATGGATTTTTTGAAGTGGTGTTGATTATATGTTGTTCTATTGAACTTGTAGTTATGGTTTTTTATGTGTTAATTTGCCCTTTATCCCTTTTGATTGATTGTCTACGATTAGCATTGAGTACCAAGATGCTTCAAAAAACGGTGAGTCATTCTTTTCATAACTAGCTTAGTGCACTTTCTATTAAATCTACATATGTTTGTTTATGCCTTATAATGTTTTTAAGATATGTTTACTATAAATCAAATTTTATGCACACTTACTAATGCGACGGTGTTCTAGTTACAGCCGCAAAATAGTAAAGAGGGTAATGTTGAAAGATTTGATTTCATCAAAGTTGATGAAGAGAATAAGTCATTTGAAGGTGACGTCTTCTTTTAATTCTTTCTTTGGAGAGGGAAGTGGAAATTGCATTATAGTAAGTGGCAACAATACCATTTTATCAATTTCCATGCATCATATATGTTTATTTATTTATTTTACTTTTTGTTGTTTTTGTATTTGTCCATATAAGTAGAATAATATATGTCAATACCTAGAAAATGATATTTCATGTTGCTCTATTATTTTTGTTCATGGGTAGTCTAAGAATAACTTATTCTAAATGTTTAATAATTTGTTTTGATTAATTTATGAATTTTTGCTTTCTATTGAATTACATTTTGTCTTTTAATGTTGCTCCTGTAATACTTTTTTGCATACAAAGATGAGAAACCTAATTGATATGATGTTGCATGAGAGAATATTAAGAATAAAGAGAGGCAAAGTAAGTTTATTCAATCCTTATTAGTATTTAATTTGTGGTTGACTATAAACTAATTGTTTCTTATTTCGTAGATAAGATATACATGTTTAGTTCTCATTAGTCATAACTGCATATGCACTTCTCTTTTAATAGTTTGCCTTCATTTTCTCTAGTCTCATAAAATATTATTTCCCGTTGTGTTCTATCTTTTTATGGTATACTACATAGTACTTATTTGAACAAGTGAAAGAGTATTTATATGTAAAATCTCAACTCTTTCTTTACTACCTTTTGCAATTACTTGATTTAGTGACCAAATAAATCTAATGAGAATGGGAGCTTCAAAGTTGGTCTAGACTAATGAATGAATTGCAGATTTGTTCGAATGACTAATAATTTACAAATTCTTTTAGTGAGCTCAAAGCCTGAATCGAGACATCACCTTATCATTTACTATTTGATACCTCCAACAAGGTTTGATTTTTTTTAAATATAGCTAGATATAAAATCAATAAGTATTTTTATGCATATATATCATGTTTATAACTTAAAAGTGATACATTACTTGCAGTGACAGGGTATACCTAGACCTATATTTATTGATCTGGAGCCTGCTATTGTGGATGAAGTGATGATAGGACATTCATGCAACTCTTCCATCTATGCAGAATACTTCCCTAAATAAGGAACCTATTTCTTAGGGATTGTTTAAAAGATATTTATTTTAGTAGCATAATTGTATTTCATCTTATCGGTATAAGTTGGCAAATACAATGTAGTATCATTTGTATAAGAATATTTTTTTATACTGTGATAAGTTTAGTTTTGTATCTAACTATGAAAATTTATATGGATAATGTTTGTTTTTATGTGAGTGTTTGAACAGATTATTATTGTTATCTAGTCGTTGAAGTTAGAAAACAATTGCAGAAGGCAATTTGGTTTCTATAAGCACTTATAATAAATGAATTTGTTGTTGTAACCAACAGCTATTAATGACTGGATTTTAAATTAGCGAAGGAAAAATTTGGTCTATAAAAAGACCTACTACTGGAATTTTGGCAGTCGTTATAGTGTTTTTGTCACGCCCCGAGTCTACGCCCAGGACGTGGCCGTCAACCAATGACCATTGCTGGTCTTGATCAAACCCTTGGCCTGACTTACTTATCTCAGCGGAAGACTTAACTTAACTCAATTATGAAATAAGAAAATTCTTAATAGAAATACTTAAACATGATAGTCTGGACAAAATGACACTTACAATCTCATAGCAAAACATCTGCAATTCAAAGAAGAGACTCAAACTTACTATTTGACTATCTATGAAGACTCTAAACATACTATGATGAATATTGGGATATACCCCACAACATTCTTAAATTTAAAGACTTGAAAGCATAAAGGGATCCTCAAGAATGCAAGAAGGCCACCAGTGACTCTGAGTACTCAAACATGATCAACGATGTGCTGGATGCTGATCCTGGTTACCTACATCTACATCTTAAGACGATGCAGGACAACTGGAATCTATACATTGAACGTACGAGTATGCGATAGCAAACTCAACTTTACTTATATATGAAAATAATATAGTTATGTGGAGTTTCTCTAGCCAACAACCACCACTATGAGCCTAAGTGGTGGTACAACATCTCGCCCCCGCTGTTAGAACTGTCCTATACTTTTCCATCGCATAGGACATCCTTAAATTAGTACATCCCCTAGATTAACTTATGGGATCATCTAAAAAGTATGACTCGTTAATAATACCCATTATGGATACATAGTTTATGTGGAGACCTGAGTCAATATCAACTCTCATCCCCACATCGGTGCTCAATACTACTCCAAAATATACATTAGCTCATGCTTTTAAATGATCCTTTTCCTTTGGCTTACGATAATTTTCTCAACCCTTTTTAACTTTAAAAAGCCCTCTTGGAATCAATATCCCATTTTCTTGTTCAAAACTCTATTGGGAAATCTTAGTTTTCTCTTAACTTAAATGTGAAAACATTTATAAACTTTATAGGGCATACGTAGTTCCCTTGTATCATTTGAGAAATGAACTTAACATCTTTACTTTTTACATGACTTGAAACTTTTGATCTTAATCAACTCTTTAAGGAATACCTAGTTCCCTTATATCTTTTAAAGAAAGACTTCAACTTTTACTCTTTCTTTAACTCGAAACTTGAGCCTTAACACGAAGGTAAAACATTCAAATAAAACTCTTGGAAGCTTTAATAAACATTACTTTACTTTACTTCATAGCTTGAGACTTGACTTCTTACCTTCCGGGACTTTGTCCTAACATTCATTGAAGAATTATGGAATTAAAGGGATCTGAATTCTCATGTTTATGATTTTCATGATGTTTAGATGCACCTTACTTAGGTGGTGGAGCCTGATTATTTAGGTTTTCCTATTTATATCCTCTATTTTTAGGCTTTCTATTTATTTCTCTATTTTAGGTTTCCTATTTATTCTCTGTAACCAAGAATCCTCCTGATTTTACTAATAGTAAATATCCGGTCATGCTCAAACCGCCGTGGGAAGTTTTACTCTTACGGGGTGATACCACGAAATATTGGTTTTTCTCTTTCTCCCTCTTTCTCTCTCTAGATCTCTCTCCTCTTTCTCTTGAAAGTTCTTCTGTTCTTCATTAATCTAGTTGTGTACGTGGAATCCTAGCTAAACAACCTGGTATCAGAGCTAAGGATATTCAACACGTCACAGAAGAATGGATATCGAACTTGGAATCGAGAAGTTTGTGGATCCGATTTCAGTTTCTGAAGATGTCTAAGTCGAAGATTATCTGTACCAAAAGATCTTCACTGAACTTTGACCGGGGTGAAGCAAGGAATCCATACGTGGGAGAAGTGGTGGAAACTCAAGATCTAGCCATGCTTCTAGGGTTGATCCGGTGTGACTTTGGCCAAAACGTGCCGTTCAACATCGTGAAGGGAGAAAAAAGAAAACTATACGTCCGGTCTGTTGAAGGCACTAATCAAACATGGTGAAAAACCATCGGTCTATGAACAAGGTTAATTTGATGGCGTAGATTGTTCAATTTACAGATTTCTGAAAATGGGAATCCATTTCTGATCATATAAACGAGTTCAAATAGATTTGAGTACACTCAATTCTGTGGATATTAATATTTCAAACCGATGAAATTAAGGCTTTGATTTTGATGTCATCCATCTGCCCGAGTCTGGTGATACTGTTGTTGATTGCTATTAGCAGTTCCCGTGGATGCTAGAAACTGAAAGTTTGATGGAAGTCCGTGAGTTGGTTCTTACGAAAGTTCACAAATGAGAGTGGGAAGATTCATCGGCATTGCTCTCAGCGTTGACCTCGAAGGTGAGAAGTAAAGACGAAAGGCCAAAATCAACATGGTCTATCAAATCAAAGAATCGAGGAAAATCCCTGAACAGATCAAAGTGACTTGTTGGAACTGTGGAGAAAAGGGCACTTTCGAACGAACTGTACAAAGCCAAAGATCAAATAGAAATCATAAATTTTGAGATGACAATGATTCTGTAATTCAGCCGAGGGACTGTAACGACCTGTTTAGTCGTTTTGAGCACCAGATTTTATTCTGGAAAAACTGGCATAGGTTACGGAGGCACGACGACCGTCAAGGGCAACGACGGACCGTCGTGGAGGGTGTGTTTCAAAACACTTAGAAAATCTGAATTGGGTATGCAAATCGACCTCTCTGAACGTCGTGAAACGAAATGGCAGGACGGAACCGTCACATCGTGAGGACCGCACATGAGACCTATGGTGGAAATTGAGTCCTCTGACGTTTGCGACGACCTGCAGGACGGACCCGTCCGCAGCACGACGGCCCTCACGGGCTAACTCAATCCCAGTCGGGTCGATTTCTTTACAACGTTTTTAAGGGACGTTTTTGACTATTCCTGCTTTAAATTCTAAAGTTAGAGGGTTAATGTTATAAGTCAATTACTTGGGGTTAAAAGAGGTCACCTTTAGTAATTAGTGGGTTTTTATTGCCATCTTTCATTCTTAATTATATACTAATTAGGGTAAAAGAAAGAGGTTTAAATAAGAAAATAGAAAGAAACAAATACAGAAAGAAAAGAGAGGAAGAACGCGTAGAGGGGGGGAAGAGAGAAACGAATAGGGGACAACAGAAATTAGGCAATTTGCTTGCTTGATCACTATTTCTTCGTGGAGGTAGGTTATGGTTTTTCTTTTAACACTATTCGTAGTAAACTCTTACTAGCGAATGATTGTGTTGGGTAGTAATTATGAGTCCTTCTTTTATGCTTAATCGTGTGTATGCATGAGTGATTTTTATATATATATGATTGTGAATGAACAAGAGGATTAAGATTATATAATCCCAAAATCATGATATAACCCTAATCTCTTGTTAATGATTTATGCCTTATGGTATAAATACGGTTTTGATGAACTAAAGTGATAATATGATGACGCCTGGTATAAAAAGAAGGCTTATGAATTAATCGAACGAGATTAGGGGATCGGAGTGGTCACGTACGACACAAGAATTATGGGACGGGTGTCACGAACCGACCGTAGATGTAGGGGGGATTGCGGAGTTCACTACCGACACATAGACTAGTGGGACGGGGTGGTCACGAATCGACACGTAGATGTAGGGATCGGAGTGTCACGTACCGACACATAAGAATTAGTTGGGACGGGTGTCACGAACCGACACATAATCTTTAGGGGATCGGAGTGTCACGTACCGACACATGAATTAGGGCGGAGTGTCACGTTCCGACCACATAGTAGTAGGGGAATCGGAGTGTCAGTTCCGACACAAGAGGAATAAAGAGAAGAATCTTGAAAGATTACTAATATACTCAATCTAAAGAACATGATCCCAAATAAGTATGGCATGATGGGGCCTGAGTGTCCTCATAGATATGATCGGTGATATTTAATAAATGATGTGTTGTTACTTGTTGCTATCACATGTTAAGATATAGTTGATTTTATATGTTATCTGAGATATATTTTTTCTATTTCGATTTGGCCGTGATACCTACTCAGTACTTGTGGTTGTACTGAACCCCCCTACTTTTATGTTTTCCTTTTGGGTTTATTTGTGGAAGGCAGCAACGTGCCGTCACTTCGACTCCACAACCGTAGTTCAAGACAAACTTCGGCACACCCTGGATCTTCATGGGTGACTACCTGCTCTAGCTTGACTGGATCTCCTTCCTCATGTCCTTGATGCCTTTAAGTTTCGGCATAGACTAGCTGTTATTTTTTTTAAGTTTCTCTTAGAATAACTCGTAGTTTAGGAAATTGATCATAGATGTTCTTGTGGTGATTACTTTCCAGATTTTAAGAATAATAGATGTTGAATTTTAGAAGTTATTGATTGTCCCTTTTATAATGATTTAAGTCTTCCGCATTACTTTTGTTGATATTAATTGAAATGATAAGGTTTAGATTGGTGGTTCGCTCACATAGGAGGGTAATGTGGGTGCCAGTCGCGGCTCTGTTTTGGGTCATGAACAAAACTTGGTATCAGAGCATAGTTCGTGTTGTCTCATCACCAGAACCGGTTCTAGTAGAGTCTTAAGGAACGTAGGGGTGGCCCCTTTACTTTCTTTGAGAGCCTTAAGACTTTAGGGAATTCCATTCTTTCATTCTTTCGTGCTATTACTGGACTCCAATTGGTATCTAGTGAACAAATGGTATCTGACCACTCTTCACTCTATTTCGCAGATGGTTAGAACTAGAGCAACGACTACGCCCCATCAACATCAGCCATACATACTGCATCTGAGCCAGCCACTGGGGCTGATACTTCTAAGTGGAACAGTGGCAGAGTCCGCTGTAAAGAGGTCGTGGGAGGATGTCCTCTATGGGAAAGAGACGAAAACAACCTAGCCCCATCTGGTACTAGGGCGTGACTCCCTCCAACCGACTGAATAAGTAATAAGAGAAGGGGAGGATGGGGAGAATGACAGTACAGTAACGAGGAAATGCCAACCCCAACCTACCCCATAGATTATCAATCAGGTGCTCGCTTATCTTAGTGGGTTGTCTGCTCAGGGTCAGTCAACCCCAAGTTTTCTGCACCAACACCTCCGGTTTCAGAGGTACGCATGCAACCACTATGCCCCCGTATGGATGCCTCGATTGTACATAGGCACACGTTTCCACGCTGACTATTGGGCCTATAATGACAAATTGATCAGCATGAACTTTCAGTAATTCTTGAAATTAAACCTCCATCTTCAAGGGTGCAGAATCTGAGGATGCTTACGATTTTCTGGTTGCTGTCATGATCTACATACCAGATGGGTATATAGAACGGTTTTGGTGTTGAGTTCGTGAGTTACCCATTTTCAAGGGAAAACGCCAAAATTGGTGTGCGGTCACATGTGAGTGTCAACCAACAGAGCAACCACCTATGACTTGGGCCTCATCTCTAGCTTGTTTATGGAGAAATATATTCCCATTCCCCGGCCCCTGAGAGATAGGAAAGGGACGAGTTTTTGATCCTAGAGCAAGGTAGGATTCGTGATCAATGCCTATGAGGCTAAGTTTCGTGCACTATCCAGATATGCAACAACTCCAACTATGTTTCAGTCCCACAAAGGCGGATTCGCCGTTTGTGAAAGGTGGTTGAGATCAGAATTTGGCGAATTTCATTCAGCCTTACAGGTAGCGGCTACGTCAAAATCCTTCCAAGAAGTTGTAGATTTTCGTGGTAGAGGTGGAAGGAGTGAAGCCAGATGAATCACACGGCATCGACAACTCAAAAGCGGTTTCGAAAAGGGGGTGAGTTTAATGGTTCTCACTCTATAGGCAAGGTTCCGGAGGTTACTCAGTTCGACCCATTCGTCTTTCACTACAGACTTTGGTTGGGGTCCACCTCAGACCGTTTTAACACTTCTCTGAAGACCCATGCCCGACCTCACAGAGAATGTTATGGATGTGGGGAGACTGGACATATTAAAGGAATTGTCCAACACAGAGTTATAGACCCCTCAATAGCTACGACGATGCAACTGAGGTGGTCATGGGTAGATGCCCGTTATTCCGAGGACGTGGTGGTCGAGGTAATGGTGGTCACCAAAAAAACGGCCGGGATGATGGGCAAACTGAGCCCACTACATCACAAGACATAGTAGGGTCAACCGGACAAACAAACGAACGGAACGGGCCCATTGCTTAGCAGTTCCCTCGGGAGATCAGAGGCGTCTAGACAATCTATATGCTGTCATCAACAGGTAAATTTCTGGTTTGTAATTGGCATGGCTTCCGTATTGTTGGTACTGGTCCCCACTTTTTCTTATGTATCTTTTCCTCATTTGCTAATGGTCTAAATTTACATTGTGAATTACTTGATATCCTATTCCGTGTTTCTCTCCGGTGGGTTAGTCTGTGGTAGTTGAAAAGGTATATAGATCTTGGTTTTGGTGAACTTTGTGGGGAGTAAACACTATGTAGATTTTGTGTTATCTTAGAGATGGTCGATTTTGATGTAATTCGGGGTATGGACTTGGTTTCTCCGCAATTCGCGATCTTGATTGTAATGCTAAAACGGTGACGTTAGCCAAGCCTTTGGACAGATCCCTTTAGTGTGAGGGAGGGTGACTACACTTCAGCCGGTGCCGATCATCATCTTCTTCGTGCTAAGAAAATGGTTTGTAAGGGTGTTTTTAGCTTTCTGGCACATCTCAAGGATGACACTAACCCCCGTACTCTTCGATTGAGTCCCGGTTTCGTGGTCGTGATTTCTTGATGTAGTCCCTGCAGATCTTCCGGGTAATGCCCCCGCAGATAGGGATATTGACTTGGTATTGATCTTGAAACCGTTACACGCCCATTTCTATAACCCCCTTATAAGAATGGGCTTCCCGCGGAGTTAAGAGATTAAAAGCCCAACTTCAAGGTTGTTGAGCAAAGGCTTCATTGTTAGACCAGTGGCATCCTCCTGGGTGCTTCCGGGTTTGTTTGTAAAGAAGAAATATGGGAGTGTTTTTCGGATGTTGCCTAGACTAGACCGGCCGTTGAACAAGGTGACCTATACAAACAATTATCCTCTTCCTCGCATTGATTAGCTTGGTTTCGATCAGTTACAAGGTGCTTTGTGTCTTCTCTAAGAGTTGACTTGAGAGCCGGTTTATCATCAAATTGAAAATACGTGCAACGGATGTGCCAAAGACTGCTTTAGGACCAGGTATGGGCATTACGATTTGTAGTGATGTCTTTGGTCTTATACGAATGCCCCTGCTTGGCTTCATGAGTTTGTCGATGAACGGATTTTTAAGAAGCCATATTTAGACTCTTGTGATCGTATTATTGATGATATACTGATAACTCCAAGGGTAGAGGAAATGAGACTTTGAGAATGGTATTGGAAACGTTTGAGGGAGAAAAAGCTTATGCCAAGTTTCTCGGGTCTGCGGTGTGGTGATGGTCAGCCACGTTTGGCTAGATGAGTGTCCTTCTTAGGGCACGTGATTTCTAAGGATGTGAGTGATGGTGGCTCTTCTAAGATCGAAGTAGTGAAAATTGGGTAAGACCTACTAATGTGTCAGAAATAAGGAGCTTTGTTGGGTTTTAGCTAGCTACTACCGCCGATTTGTCAACATTTTCTCCTTCCTTATTGCTTCCCAACTACGAACTTGACTAAGCAAAATTTCCTTTGTATGGTCGAACGAGTGTGAGGAAAGCTTTTCAAGCTCAGACTTTGTTGACTACTACAGGTACACCATTCCTCACCTTGCACAGTAGGGGGGTCGCGAGAACGTGAGGGACTTGTGTTTGTGAGGCATCTTATTCGGGTTTGGGTGCATCTTAATGCAAGATAAGACCGTGATTGCTTAATGCTTCAAGACAATTGAAAGTGCATGAACGTAACTACCAACTCATGATTTGGAAATTGGCCGCGGTATTGTTTGCACTAAAGCAATGGAGACCCTATTTAATATGGGGTTTAAGTGTGAGGTCTACACGGACATCGTAGTCTCAGTATGTCTTCACTCAGGAGAGAATTTGGAATGGAGACAGAGGATTAATGGATGGAACTACTAAAGGACTACGACAATCACTATTTTGTAACCATCCGGGGAGCGATGTTGTAGCGGATGCTTTAAAGTAGAAAGGCGGAAGCATGGGAAGTCTAGCTCCTTGCAGCTTCTAGGCGCCATTGGCTGATAGAAGTTCAGATTTCTGGGCTAAACGACCTTGTGAGATTAGAATTAAATGAAGGAAGCTTGTTTATTGTGTGGAGGCAAGATCTTCCTTCCTTCATAAGATTATGGGAAAGCAGTTTTAATGATGAAAATTGATCCGGATCCGAGATACAGTGTTGCAGGAGACTAAAGAAGCGAAAGAGTCGATGAAGAAGGTGGTTTTGAGGATGAAAGTAAAGGGTATGTGTTACCTCGCTTCGATGATTGATCAACACTATTCTGACAGAGGTCATAGTTCACGGTAATCGAACATCCGGGTGCAACCCAAATGTACCGCGACCTAAAGCAACACTTTTGATGGAGAAGAATGAGCGTGAATATTGTGGATTTTTTATTGCCAAATGTCCCAAATTGTCAACAAGTAAAGTATAAACAGAACCAAGGCCCAGAGGAACACTTCAGAGAATGCCCCATTCCGAATGGAAATGGGGAGAGAATCGCAATGGACTTCGTGGGGGTCTTCCAAAGACATGGGCAAGTAATGACTCTATTTGGGTGATTGTTGATTAGGTTAACTAAGTCTGCTCATTTTCATTCCCGGTAAGGTGGACTTACAATGTAAGAGAAGTTATCCAAACTTTACATCTCAGAAGTTTTTCGAAGATTTGCAGTGGAGTTTCCACTATCCATCTATGCAGATAGAGTACGCAGTTTACTTCTACGTTTGGAAAACTTGCATGCAGAATTGTGTACTAAGTTGGACCTTAGTACCCCAGCTTTCATCCTCAGTTCACCGATGGTCCGTCCTGATCGAACGATTCAAAGTGTTTTGGAGGATGATGCTTCGTGCATGTGTGATAAATTCGGGGCCATTAGGATAGCTTTTACTTACCCTTAGCGGAGTTTTCATACAATAATAGCTTCACTCAAGCATTGATAGGCTCCCTTGAAGCATTGTATGGTAGGAGAGTATGTCTCCCATTGGTTGGTTTGATATTCATTGCGAGGTTAGACCTTGGGTACTGATCTTTTGAGGGATTCGATAGAAAAAGTGAAATCTATTCAAGAAAAGCTTCTAGCGGCGCAAAGTAGACAAAAGGAATATGCCGGATCAAAAGGTTAGAGACTTAGAGTTTCAATGAGGGTGAGCAAGTTCTTGTTGAGAGTTTTCACCAATGAAAGGGGTGATTGCGGTGTTGGGTAAAAGAATTCAAGCTAAGCCCAAGGTACATTGGTCCCTTTGAAGTACTTATGAGGTGGGGGGTGCTTATGAGTTAGCCTTGCCTCCAGGGCTGTCCGGAGTACAATCCGGTGTTTCATGTTGTCGAGGTTGCCAAAAGATACCATGGGGATGGAAATTTTACATTATCCGTTGGGATTCAGTTGGGCTTTGACTGAGATATTTGTCTTATGAGGAAGGAGCCTGTTGCTATTTTAAGATAGAGAAATTCGCACGTTGAGGTCAAGAGAGATTGCATCCATCAAGGTGCAGTGGAGAATCAACCGGTTTAAGAATCCACTTGTGAGAGGAGGCAGATCTGCGAGAAAGAATAGACCACCCACATCTGTTTACAGATTCCAGGTATTCCTTTTCGCCCTTGTTTTCCTTCTTGTGATCGTCGGGGAGAACGATGGTAAATGGTATCTATTCTAACGACCTGTTTTAGTCTTTTTGAGCAACAGATTTTATTCGAAAAACTGGCAGAGGTGAACGGAGCCACGACGGACCGTCAACAGGGCAACGAACGGACCGTCGTGGAGGGTGTCATTTCAAAACACTCGAAAATCTAAATTGGTACTGAAAATCGACTCTCTGAGTCGTGACGAAATGGCAGACGGACCGTCAACAGGCGTGAACGGACCGTCACAGACCCTATGTGAAATTGAGTCTCTGACGGTTGTCGACGCACCTTCAGGACGTACCGTCGCAGGCACTACGGCCCGCACGGGCTACGAATCCCATTTCGGTCGGATTTCCTTCCACGTTTTAATGGGACGTTTTTGAACTATTCCTGCTTTAATTATAAAATTTTAGAGGGTTAATTGTTAATAAGTCCAATTACTTGGGGGTTTAAAAGGGTACCTTAAGGTAATTAGTGGGTTTTATTCCAATACTTTCATTCATGCTTAATTATATACTATTAGGGTAAAATAAAGAGGGGTTTGAATCAGAAAAATAGAAAGAACAAGACAGAAAAGCAAAGAGGGAAACGAGTAGAGAGATAGAGAAACGAAGAGGACAACAAGAATGAGGAATTTGCTTGCTTGATCACGATTCTCTTCGGTGGAGGTAGGTTAATGGTTTCTTTTACACTATTCGTGTAACTCTTAAATACGAATGATTGTGTTGGGTAGTATTATAGAGTCTCTTTTATGCTTAATTGTGTGTAATGCATGATGTTATTTTATATATATATATTGTGAATGAAAACAAGCATGATGAAGATATCGAATCCCAAATCATTATATACCTAATCCTTCCTTGTTAAATGAGGATGCCTTGGATAAAAGAAGGGCTTTAATTAAACTAAAGTGATAAATGATGACAATCCGATTAGAGTAAGATGAGTATCAGATTTAATTCTCGGCCTGCTCCAATTCGTTTAGCAATGACCATATCTACGAAGACATTAGGGCTCAAGAACGCATTGCTACATAAAATCATTAGTTATCCATCGACAAACAAGGGCGGAGGGTTAAAGAGAAACAGGAGGGAAGAGTGTGAAAACGGAGAATCATGGGCGGGAGAGTGGAAAGTCATAATGGTTCCTCGGGGTTTGGTCAGAGTTCAAGAATCCCACCCGCATACATCCATTAACGGATTGGAATGAACAGAATTGAGTAAATAACTAGGAGAGGCAAATCTGAGCGGTATAGAAGGTACAAGTAAATACAGGGAGAAGTTTAAGGCGGTTGCACGAATTCGAGAGCGGCACAATTTCGTTTTACAGACACGTGACGTTCGACGAGCTCAAGTCACGACCTTATCACTGCGTTTGCTTTAGGAAGATTACAAAATCCGTGCATGAGGTGCTTTATACCCCTTCGGCGCAAAGTTGAGAGTCGCCCTCGTACTCCTGGTGCCGTTTTTTCCGGGGTCACGAATCGCCACGTAGATGTAGGGGATCGGAGGTTCACGTAACCGACACATCGAATTAGTGGACGGGTTGTCCCACGAACCGCCGTAGATGTAGGGGATCGGAGTTTCACGTACCGACACAATTGAATTAGGGGATCGGAGTGTTTTTTTTCCCACGTTCCGACCATAGTAGTTAAGGGGATCGGAGTGTCACGTACCGACACAAGATAATAAAGATAATGAATCTTGAAAGATACTAATATTACTCAATTAAAGAAACATGTATCCCAAAGAAGTAGCTGGAGGGCTTGAGTCCTCATAGATATGATCGGTGCTATTATAAATGATTTTGTACTTGTTGCTATCACATGTTAAGAATATTAGTTGTTTTAATGATGTTATCTGAATATATTGTTTTTCTATTTCGAGTTGGCCCGTGAATACCTACTCAGTACTTTGTGGTTGTACTGACCCCCTACTTTTTATGTTTTCCTTTTGTTTTATTTGTGGCTGCAGCAAACTGCCGTCAATCTTCGACTCAACAGTAGTTCAAGCCAGTTCTTCGTCACACCGGATTTCATGGTGAGCTAATCGTCTAGCTTTGGACTGGATCTCCTTCCCTCATGTCTTGATGCCTTGAAGTTTCCGCATAGAACTACTTTTATTTATTTTTAGTTTCTTAGAATACTCCTTATTTAGTAATTGATCATAGATTGTTCTTGTGGTGATACTCCAGAGTTTGGGGAGTAATAGATGTTGACGTTTTAGAAGTTATGATTGTCCTTTTTCATGAGTTTAAGTCTTTTCCGCAATACTTTTATGTTGATATTAAATATTGAAATGATTAAGGTTTAGATTGTGGTGTCGCTCACATAGGGGGGTAAATGGGGGTGCCAGTGCGCGGCTCGGTTTTGGGTCGTGACAAGGACATTGGGGATGCCTCTAATCCCTAGTGTGAACAGCCCGTTGAATCATGATTTTGGATTCAGTGCATCTTTCCATTCGTCGCTAAGCAAGGAGTTGTTTCCAAAATTCAAATCTGGAAATTTGTGGAAAAGTATCATCGTTGCTGACAATAAAGCCTAGAGATTGAAGGAAAGGGAGATGTTTGCATAAAGACCACCTCGGGAAACCAGTGGATATTGGAGGATGTCAGATATATTCCTTCCTGGATCAAGAAAAAATTTGATCTCTGTTTGGGCATTTGGATAGGCACGGGATATGGCAGTAGAGTTTTTGGAAAGGTTTCATGGAAAAAATCGTGAAAGGTGCTATGGTAGTAAGCTCGTGCACCAAATCTGGAACCTTGTTACACCACTCGCAAGGGTGTATAACATGGCCGCTGTTGCTGAAGGTGCTTCCGGTTTCATGTATGTGGCACCACAGACTTGGACACATGATTACTAAAGGAATGAGATGTTGGTTGCAAAAGAAATTAGAGGGTCTGAAGTTCTGTTTGATATGGGTCTTTGCGAGAGCTGTGTTATGGGCAAACAGAAAAGAGTAAGCTTCATAAGACCCTAGAAGAGCCCACGAAAGTGCGGTTGGGGAATGCCATAAGATGTGTTGGGGACCATCTCCAGTCTCATCACTTGGAGGATCCAGATTCTTGTTACCTTCATTGATGATTTCAGCAGCCAAGTATGGGTTTACTCTTCTTGAATCATAGTGCAGATGTGTTTTGAAACTTTCAATATTGGAACACTGAAGTTGAGAATCAGACCGGTTTTGAAGTCAAATGCCCTAAGGTCTGACAATGGAGGAGATTATGACAAATCAGATTTCAGGCATTCTATGCAGCTAAGGAAATCAGATTGATAAGACAGTTCCTGGTAAGGCAAGAGAATGGAATTACTGAGAGGATGAAACAGAACATTGAATGAGCGTGCAAGGAGTATGAGGATACACTGGTGGGCTGCCAAAACACTTGGGCGGATGCTGTACACAGCTACTACTTGATCAACAGGGACCTTAGTTCCTTTAGGTTTCAATATTCCACGAGGAGGTAGGACATAAAATAACATCAAGTACTCACACTTTAGGACTTTTGGTTGCGCTGCTTATGTCATAGTGATCCAGAAAGAGAAGACAAGCTTGATTGCCAGGCTGTGAAGTGTTAACTTCATAGGATTGGTTCTGATTTGTTTGGTTACAGGTTTTTGGGATTACAGAACAGAAGAGATCCTGAGACATTATGACGTGACTTTATGAGTCTGTCCCTGTACAAGGACAGAGAAAGCAGAAGGTTCTAGAGATTACAAAGCATGTGGGAGTTGAGTTGAGTTGGAGACGAGTAACCCCAGAGATATCAAAGCAATACTCACAACTCCTACTGAAGAATCTGAAATGGAGCAAGTTACACCTGAGCAGGTGGTTAAGGAGATTCACCAGATCCATCATGGCACCAGATAGGTATTCACCTCATTACACTATTTATTGCTGACTGATGAGGGGATAGAGTCTTTTTAATGAGGCCCTCAGGTGGAGGATTCATCAAGTGGGAGCAGCCATGGATGATGAGATAGGTCACTTGAGAAGATGACACATGGGTGGTTGAACCTCAGTTACGTGCAGGGGAAGAAAGGGCTTTGATGACCAATTGGGTGTTTCAGACAGCAAGACTAACCAGATGGCAAAAGAAGGTTAAGGCTCGTGTATTGGGTTTAACAGGATATTCACAAAGGAAAGGTATTGATTATTCTTAAATTTCTTCTCTCTTTTGTAAGTTACCCTCATTCGAAATGATGTTGATTATTTTTGCTCGGAAAATTGGCATCTAGAGCAAATGGAATGTAAACAAAAAAACCAAAAAAAAAAGCGTTTTTACATACATGGAGGGATATGGACACATATCTATTGGCCAGTCAACGGAAGGATTTGTGGTTCCAGGAAATAACCATGGTGTGCAAGGTCACCAGGAGCTTGTATGGACTAAAGCAAGCACCAAGGCATGGTACAAGAGTTTGAACTCCTTCATGACGAAGAGTGGATTCGGCAAAATTGAAAAGGATCCTTGTTGTTACTTCAAGAAACACTATTCAGATGTTTTCTACTCTTGTATGTGGATTATATGTTGATTGAGGTATCAGTATGAAGGGAGATAACAATCTTGAAGACAACGGTTTGTCCTGCAGCGTTTGGGGGGGGGGGAGATGAAAGATGTTGGTCGCAAAGCCGATTTTGGGAATAAGATTTTGTCCTCGGGATAGATCTTCTGGCACTATTAAAAAACTCTAAATCTCAGGAGTTGTACATTGAGAAGTGGCTGAGCAGATTCAGGGGTAAGGATGCTAAACCCATGACTACTCCCATTGGCAAATCACTCTAAATTGTCAAAGAGCACTCACCCCAAACTGCCGAGGAGCGTGAATCACATGGCACTTGTGTTCCCATATGCTTTAGCATTTGGTAGTTTGATTTATGTTATGGTCTGCCTAGACCTGATATAGCACACCTCAGTGGGAGTAGTTTATCAGGTTACATGGCGAACCTGGGAAAGAGCATTGAGAAGCTGGTGAGTGTCCTTCTGAGATATCTGAGAGTTACCCCACTCCATTACTTCACTTTGTTTTGGCAATGGTAGGGGGATTCACAGGGTTTTGGGTGGATGCTGATATTGTGGTGATGTTTGACTCAAGCAAGAGAGTACATCCGGTTCATGTTACAACCATAGGTGGAACAGCAGTGAGTTGGATGTCAGGCTTCATAAGTGTGGTTTCTTCCGTTCATGCTACTGAAGCTTGAGTATGTAGCAAAATAGCTGAAGTGGGGAAAAGATAATAATGGCTGGCAGATTTATCTTGAGGAATTGGGCAAGAAGCAGAGCGAGAAGATTTCTTTACTCGATAGCCAGAGTGCCATACATTTGGTGAAAAATCCCATTCCTATCATTCGAAGACAAAGCACATCTAAGGCGATACCATTTCATCACTCCAGGGCAGTGGAGGATGGTAATATGTGCTGGAGAATATAGAGGGTGCAAAGACCTGACAGACATGTTGACGAAATGTGTTGATGTTGGGAAACTAAGGTTATGTAACACCTCCGTTGGTGTCTTCTGTAGTTGTTTGCCTACAGATGTTTGTAGGTGTTGGTAAAGATGTGATGATGAAGAGATTTTTTTTTGAGATGTATTTTTTTGGATGACTGCGTCAGTCTCCAAGTGTGGAGAATTGTTTAGGTAGTGGAGCCTGATTAATTTTAGGTTTCCCTCTTTATTCTCTATTTTAGCTTTCCATTTATTCTCTATTTTAGGTTTTTTTCCTATTTTTCTCTGTAACCAAAACATACTCTGAATTTATTAATAAAAAAATTATATGATAACCGCACACCCGCCATGGCAGTTACTTACGGGGTGTTACCACGAAATATTTGGGGTTTTCTCTTTCTCTCTTCTAGATCTCTCCATCTTTTTTCTCTTAAAATTGTCTTGTGTTTCTTCATTCATGCTCAGTTGTTGTGTACTGAATTCGATCCTAACACCTTAGAATGTTGGAATCAACTAAGAAATATAGGTACATCACTTAGGAACTATTAGAAAAAGATGGGGAAGAATGGGATCTCCAGGTGGCCCTGGTGCTTTGAGAGGATCAGGGAACCAGAGCCAGACGGAAAGAGACCGTCCTGATAGGCTCTGGATGGCGCGGCACCCCAGGGCTTTTCAGACGGGACTTCCGAGTTTTATTCTCCATTTTTCATCTTTAAACTTACTAAACTTCCATGGGTCTTCACCTTAATCACTTAGGATCACTAATAACCTCAATACCTAATATATTAGACCCAAAAACAAGCTAGAAACACGAATCCAATCAACTAGAACATTCTACAACCCAACCAAAAAGAATTAGATAATTATTCATCAAGAACTTCGAAGTTCAACAATCATTCTACACTAAAATTGTTAAATTATATCAAATTGGTGTGTGGTTTGAAGAACCCAACACACAAATATATCACGTACCTTATAGGGATCACCCCCGACGAATTCCACTCAACGATCTTGGCATTCTTAAAGAGTTCTTGATCTTCCTCTTCTCTTCTCTTTACTCCCGAGCCCTAAGTGTATTCCACTTTTCTAAAACTGAATTAAGTCTTGGTTTTACCCCTAATAAAACACCTTTAAAACAATTAAGAAATATAGGTGGAAAAAGACTACTTTAAAAACCCTTACTAAAAGCCTAATTAGATTCCTCAGTCCACAACCCCCACATCCAAAAGGCATATCTCCCTCATACAACATAGAAAATGATAAAAATTGTAATTCTTGGAAACAACTTTCCAAGGGTTATCCATCCATATAAAGAACTACCTATAAATCGTCATGAGCTAGAAGTTATGGTCATTTGAAAATGACCACAACTCGCCTTTTAAACTAAGGAAATTTCTAGATTTTTACCTTTATTTTCGAAAGTGATTATTTTTGGTTTCTTAACATATTTCTATCTATTTCAAGCAATGTGATGTTACATTTTTAACGACTGAATATTCCGGTTGTTAAAATTTAACGACTGGACTATTCTGTCATTAACTTTTAACAATGAAGCTTTTAACGACTGGTGGCGACCAAAATTTTTTTTTCTTATTATTGACTTATTATGCCTGGAATTGATCTTTTAGCGACCAGATTTTCTTTCACTAAAGGCTTTTTTCTTGTGGTGTATCAAATAAGTGAAAAGGATCAAATAGAACATATAAAGGATTTCTAAAACTTATGTTGAATTTATGCATTCATTCTTTCCCTTCAAACAAATGTGCACACTCCCTATGCCATGTATTAATTTATGATATATTAATTCCATTTTAAATTTTGGAGTATCTCTGATATTTTGGTCATAGTATAGGGGGACATTTTTGCCTTATCCCAACTGATTGATAAAAATTAGATTAGTTTTGAATTTTAATACATAGATTGTAGAATATATTTTCTTATTACTAACATATTACAACTATTTCAAAAATTATTGTTGCACGAAGTGCAAGTCTCTCCTCCTCTCCCTTATCCTCTCTTCCAAATTAATTTTGAGAATTGTCTAGGTGGAGGAATCTCTTTGTGCTTGCTCGTCCTTGTTCATGATCAGACAGATCCCTTTAAAAATCCTTGTACTAAACCCCATATTCTTAAGTTTGGGAACTTTGTCAGACAAATGCAACGAGCTTCCAAAATCCAATGGAATCTTCCTGAAGACGATCATTACAAGTGTTACGATTCATTTGATTGGCAGGTCAAATCAATTCATAGCCTCTCGAACACAAACCATATTCATGCAAGGATTGGTGATTGAGGTAGAAGTAGCAGTCTAAGTAGTGGTTGCATGTGAAAATGAAAAAGACTTGGATAAAGGCACGTATGAGTAGCAGAATGGAAGATTGACTTTTTATATAAGGTTTCAAAAGTATTTTTTCCACTTGTGTGAATCATAGTTCAATTCTCATATTAGCAAACTAGGAATTGAAGATTGAGGATGATTTCTAAAAAGTGCACATTCGTAAGCTATTAGCAGGATAAGGCGAGAAAGATATTAAATGAGTTTAAAGAGCATTTATATAAGCTAACCCCATTTAATCCTACTATCTTCAAGAGATAAGCCATAAAGTATCATAGTACGTCGTCCTTTCCTGAAATGGAACTTTCATGCTTGAGCAAGAACTAGCATCAAAGTAGATCTGTACGACCAGCGCGATTGTTTCTATTTCATTGTCTTCTTCCAAGCCCTTCTTAGAATGCACTCAGTGAGTTACTTATGGAATCTCAAATCTCTCTCGACGCCAAGAATTCTTAATGTGTCAAGGTAAATTAGAGGTTAGGATTCCTTCTCCCTCACCTTTTAGCCTTCTGGACCCCTAAAAAAGAGAAAGTTGAAATCAAAAAGAAAGAAATCTAGGAATGCAATAGTAAATTGTTGTGAAATCACTGGAAATGAGAGAGATATGAGTGTCAATTATTTTGTCAGCATGCTTAAAGAGTGCTTTAAAAAAAATGGAGAAGGAGAGAATGTAGTTACAACCTCTCTTTCATTTTCACCTGCCAAGGCATGACATAGATAGTAGACAGTCATCTCTCTTACAGCCAGTTACTGCGATTGATTGGGGAGAGAGTGCTAGTCTTACTGCCGATATGGGTATGCTAATCAATAAAGGATCTTCCAGTCGTATAATAAGAAAGTAGTTTGTCTATCGTACTAGTTGTTTCATTGAATGTGTCGATCTGCATTCTATATAAGGAGTTGATTTGCATCCTTGTCTGGTAGTTAGCTAAGCGAGAAGCTGTGATCGAGAAAGCCACGCGCAGCAGTGCCTTTATCTACTAGTCCTAGTACTAGATACTAGATAGACAGGCCGGTCACCAGTGGCATAAGATCCTTTTATGCTTGTCTAACTCAAGCTATATAGAAGAAATCGCTTAAAATAGTCATGGAACACATGCAAGTCCAGATTGAAAGATAAGGAAGACAAGTGAAAGCAGAAAGAAAGCATGTGTTGACTTCATGAAACCTTAGTAGGATGGTTCACTGGAGATGCACTTTGCTCCGCTTTTCCATTTTTTCATTGTCTTTACCTCCAACAGTTTACTGGGATATAGCTAAACCTACCCTTTGTCTAATGACGTTATGGCACGAGATATTCGATTTGAGAATATTTTCTCATTGGGGCATGCAGGCAACCTTGCGACTGAGAACTATCTGGTGCGAGAGTAATCCATCGAGATGAATGCTTGGTTGAGTAGTCTATCGTGCCTAGTAATACAGGAATCCTTATTTCTTTGTTTTCAAATCTTATTGAATTAAAATTTTGAGATTTTCAATGCAATTGTTATCCAAAGTTGGACCTCGTTTTCCCTCTTCAATCTCTTCCCTATTTCTCTCAATATATATTTTCCTTCCTTTAATATTTTAGGGGATTTTTTTTTACACTATATTACTACCCAAAATATAGAGCATTTTCATAAAAAGATTTTATCTACACAAAGATATATTAAGAGCTGAAAAAGGCTTAGGTTTTTTTCGTTCAAATTAATTGGAGCTCGACGGGATTGGGTGAAGTTTCGCTTGTGGTGTAGTCATTTCTCTTCTCTCTTCGTTTCAGTCTCGCCGTTCATAAAAAGGTAAATGATTCTTATCTACATTACTTATTTATTCTCTTTGTGATGTAAATGCTTAAAATAATATATTTCCCATTGTTTTCTTAAGATTTCCTATTTTATCTATTATCGTTCTTGGATATTGATATAAGTTCCACCTCACATGTTACATCCTGAGGCATACCCTAGAATATATGGTACTCTCGAAGTTCAACCGGCGTACTTGACCTCTCAAAGGTCTCATACAAGCCCTTTTTATAATTCATCGCATATACATAAATGAAAAGTACTGCAGAATTACAACTTTTCACAACGTGTGTATAGTCTTTGAAACCTGTTTCATATAAAAACCATTGGAAATACTAAGTCTCATGTCATCAAATGTTAGACTCAAAAATATACTTGCGACACGGCCCATACAATCGAAATATAGTACTATCAAGTCTATTACAGTGCTTTAATAAAGAAACTCTAAAGACATATACGCCCTCGAGTCAAATGAGAACATACTTCAAACTTTCTTGAAAGATCCTATAATACAAGCTACGCTTCCAATAGCACCTTCACCTATGAATAACTTTGGAGATAGATAAAAAGCATGGAATTGTAACTCGTGTTGTTATGTATTGTTTTTGCTTGGGGTGCTAGTCTTGAGTCTATTCCTTCCTTTCAAAAGATTTTAGTGTCATTCGGGGATGAATGTTCCTAAGGTGGAATGTTGTAACACTCTGAAAGTCTAAGAAATGTTCTAAAGCCTAAAATGAGTGTCAAAAGGTTTAGACACTGTTTTAAGGTCATAAATAGTGTATATGAGTCATTTAAAAGTTTAGGGATCAAAACGTCAAAAAAAGTCCATGACGTCTGGAAACTAGTTCAATGAGGTCTTAGCATGCCTTAACCTATTTGACTAAGTTTTGGAGTGTGAAAAGATGATAGTGTTGTGGAAGTGCTTGTGTGTAGTGAACCATGTATTTGTTTTGAATCGTATGTTCATTGTTGAAACGTCCAAGTACAATTCCCCAAGGACCAACCAAGGTCCCTTTAGGAGGACCCTTGTGCTTGGGATCGAACGTTGCCTAAGTCCGTGTTTATAGATGGTTGCCACAAACGGTTCATGGTCCAATTGACGGCTCATAGATTGCCTCCATCGATGGACAATTATAATATTTGGCCAAGGGTGATATTTGACAAATCCCTGAACTAAACGATGGACCAATGATATACCGTGGTTTCACGGTCAGAATAATGACTTTTTCCTTAAGTTAGTGTGTCCGAGAAAAGCCTTTATGTGTTGTTTAATTTTCATATAATTTCTCTTTGTTTTGCAGGAAATCTGTCAAAAGCTGAATGCGGAGTTGTGAGCGGAGAAATGCAGGAAGAGACCAACTACGGAGCTTATGACGGTCGTCGTGCTTGGTGACGGTCCGTACGGTGGCACGTTATAGTGCCAGCTGCTGAAGGAAGATGGGGGAAGTTGAAACGTGTGGGATTCGAAGCTTATGACGGTCCGTTGTAGCTATGACGTTTGTCCTGCAAGTTCGTCGTGAGTTAAGAGAAGTGATCCCAGTACCCAGGATTCCAGAGTTGAAGTGTTTTGAAAGAAGACCCCTCGACGACCGTTGTGCCTATGACGGGGTCGTCATACTTCCGGCGAAGGAATGAAGAGGAGCAGCAGAAGAAAATTGCATAAGTATGGGCGATCGGAGTCCATGACGGTCTCGTTGTGACACGCGGTTCCGTTCGCGGTGGTCCGTCGACACAGCCGACCGTTTTGGCAGGCCCAATAGAAATCATTGTTTAATTAGGTTTTTGTTTTTTATAAAATAGTTAGAAAAAACCTCATTGTTAAGGTTAGACACCTGAAGTTAGACACCAGATGTTAGATATCATATTTATTAGACTCTTGTATTAGTGTTTAGACTTTTGATAATCATTGATTGTTGGTGATTTGTGGTGATAATAAGCAAACTTGGATTTTATTCTTTCCATTGAAGCAAAGACAGTGACCCATCTATCAATATATTTGGAATATTGTATTTATTGACATGAGTACTAAACTCCATCACTAGGGTTTGTGGGAACACATAGACAAATAAATGAGATAAACCCTAAACTAAAATAAGAATTCTAGAATAGTGTCTTGCATGTATTAATATTTCTTTCGCTTAGAAGTCTTTTTAAACGGTATGGCCAACTTTAAGACTCGCCTTAATGCTACTGCCTTTATTTTTTTTTTTTTGCAACCAAGGAGGTAAGATAATAGGAAAGAATTATTAACATAGATTAGTGTATACTATCAAATAGGTAGATTGATTGGTAGTACGAGTTAAGTAATAACTTAGTCAATATCAAATATCGATGCTTATATGAGGTAAGGATATAAGGGTTAGGATGCAACACACTTAGCCGGACCAAAGGTAGGAAGTGAGATTTTCTAGATGCCGGACCAAGATTTAGAAATACAGAAATTATCACTTTTTGCATGCAAAGTACTAGGAAAGAATTGTTATTAGTAGAATTATCAATTTATAATGAACCTGTGGGGACACGTAAAACCTAGCTACTTTGATTTATTGATTAAAATCACCAACATTCAAAAGCTTTGTTAAGTGTCTCTTGACAATTGCATTTATTTATTTCACTACAGTTAGAACTAGAAAACCACCCGTTTAATGTTTTTACTATCCAAGGTAGTATTTGATCCCATACAATAGTATAACAAGTTGTAAATTGAGTCTTAGGGAATATTTCCTGTGGGAACGATCCAAACCTCCACTAGGGTGGGTTATTACTGACAGACGCTTTACTCTTCTTTGAGAAGTAAGTTGTGAGGGATCACCAACAGGACTGGTGGGCCCTTGGCCGTACGATGTTGGGACATAAGTGGGTTGTGGATGTTTGTCATGGAAACTTAAACAAATCTTTGGATGGTTGTTTTTTGAAGCCTCGTACCAAAACGGAAGACAACAATACGTGGGGTCCCTTCTGGCCTTCGTTTGAGAAAAAGGACCTGTTTTGGTCATAGTTGTCTTGCTTTTAGTTCTGTGAGGTCTGTGGTGTTGGAGACTCGACGGTTAATTTAAGGAGTTAAACTAATAAATGAAAGGTAATTAAATATATGGTCATGGGGTTAAAGACGTCATAATTAAAGTTAATTTACAACCCGATTTATAAATACCCATTTATAAGATCCAATAGACTAATATATAATATCATATTCCCAAACCCAAATTCTCTTCCTTCTCTTTTCTTTCTCTCTCTCAAGTTGAAGAACACTATGGAATGCCAAATTCAAGGGGGTTAAACGACTTAAATCATCAAAGTTTCTCCATCAATCTTCATAAAATTCTAAGGTATGTGATTCCTTTCACCTTTGGGACTTCTTTCACCAAAGGGTTCCTTCAAAGTGATTTCCAAAAATTAGTTTTCATGTGGGTTTCTTACAATCTCAAAATTGATCTTTCAATTGGATTTGTGTACGGTTTTTTTCGATGTTACAGATTATACTATGATGAATTATTATTATATTACACTACTTATTGATGGATTGTTCTAGTTTGTAGGAGATGACCTTTTCCCATTGAACCTAGGTTGTGATCTTGAATTGAATTGTAGACTATTGTTGCAAGTGGTTGGGTTAGTGTGTGAATTACTATCCTATGTTGTTATTATGATAATCATGAGTAGATTGTGATATATCGTAATCCTATCATGCTAGTTCTTGAGTAATTAATCTAGGATGTGAAGTAGACTATGAACTTGATCTGAGTCTCTAATTCTAGACTATGAACTAGTGATAAGTTGTTGTATAATGATTCAATTGGCCTTGTCATCATATCTGTTACTATTGTACGAGGATATTACACCCATTGTTGAGTTAAGTTTGAGGGTTGATGGTAAAACCTTGATGTTGGCTTATGAAGGAGACTTGGTAAGTCTTGTGATCCCTATTCTCTATTTCAATTGTGGTTACTTGTTATTAAGTGATGATGTTGTATTGAAGTATACCTTATATTAAGATTGATAGGCTTGGTATGATGTTGAATTGAAATTTCTTGAATATGGTTTGTCAGGTGTTGACTAAGATGTAAATGTTATAAGGATGGTGATAATTTACCATTGTGCCTTATCATGAATGATTATGTAAATGTACTAACCTCGCTTATATGAATTGTAATGAATGGACAATAATGCAATTATTATTGATCTATGTTGATGATGATTATATAAGGGATAGACCCTATGACCTAAACTAATCTATGATTGTTAATAAAGGCTTAAAGGAATTTCAAAAGAGGACTCTAGCTTAGCACCGAGAGAACTTGACATTGGGAGGTGTTGACTTTCCATAAAGGAAGATTCACCCTATAGTTCCACATGAGGTGTTGACTTCCCTATGAGGGATACTCACCCTATGGATTCTCATGAGAGGATGCTCCAATTTCCAAGTGGTATGTAGAGAGTAAATATCTATCTCTTAGTTCCTTAAACTATGTTGCCCCCATAGGAAGACTAGCTAGTGGATCAACCTAGAAAGTTACGTTTATCTTTGGTTCTTCTTTGGCCAGTAGACCACCTTCCATCGGTGTAAGGTTTTACAACAACTGATTCCACACTTATCTCTTGCGGTATATGTCGGTTAAGACAAGTGTTTCCTAAACGAAAATGAAGTAATGAAATACAAACCAACTAGGGTGACTTCAGATTTTTGACATAGCCTAGATAGGGGTATGGGAATCTACCTATGCCTTGCACTAATTTGCCTTGAGGGAAGCCTCAGGAGGTTTTTCTTCTGTATATATATGCTTATGAATGTAAATGATGATAATATGATGATCTTATATGTAAATGACACTATGTGATATTGGTTACTCTTATAAACATGTATTTGGTCTCTATTGCTAAAGCATGATATTATGTACTCTTAATGATATGTTATGTGGATTTGGACATTTGTTATGGTTCTTTCTAGGTTGACTTGATTAATTAAGGTAATGGAGTATTGCTTAGTTATTACACAAGTGGACATGATGAGGATCATGAGTAATAGTCTTGCTTTGTCATAGTGTTATGAACTCTTATCCATGCTTGTGATGTTATGACTTGATGATAGAGTTGTATTTTATTATGGGTTCAAGTATGTTGATATGCATGTGACTTTATTAGACTTAGGGTGGTTTGGTCTTGTATAGTACATGGTATTGACTTGATGAATATATATTAAGGACTTGTGTTGGTTCTTGGATGTGCATAAGACTTTCCAAATATTAAAATGACATGTTTTTAATGAAATGTCACTTTTTAGTATGATTTGATATTATATGTGTGTATGGTCTCATACATAATACATGTGATATGCTAACCCCATTTTCTCCCTTTTCCCCAACATTTTAGGTTCCGGTCATTGAAGGGCTTTTGATAAAACTTTGAAGAAGACTTGGAATTTCTCAATCATCCAAGTTGGGTAGGTCCTCACTTTCCGAGGGCAATGCCAATATCAAGCTTATGAAGTTGTTTTAGTTTTAATACTTTTATGTTCTTTCCTTTTCATTTGTGTACTAAAGATGATTATATAGCCTATATGTGGCTTTATTATATTGATGTATGGGATATGCCCAATTGATATACTCTTGTTTTAGATTGTTATGAGATAAAACACTCTTTTAAGACTATGTTATATCTTATATATCTATGTGCAATAAAAGTATAAGTCTATGTAATCTTCCTATATTAAGGGTCTATGTATACTCGATATGAATATTATGTGTAGAGGTTTACGTAAACCTTAATGTAGAACTAATGAAAAGTTTTAAATTTTTCTGCATTTTAAACCTATGAATGTAATGATGTAAGCTAAGAGTATAGTCTTAGTCCTCAAAGAGGACGACGACGCCGGTTACGTCTAGGGGGTACTCCTCGGATGTGGCAATTCAACAGCCCATAGAAAACTATACTAGAATTCATAAGCATTAATACATGATCATCACATCCAAAATATTGCCAATTTGAACAGATTATGTTTTACATGGGTTCATCAAGAATTTAGTTTAGAATCACTTAATTAACATCAATTCAATCAATATTAAATGATCCAAAACCTTTTATGCAATAACTCATGGCTAGATCATGAAATTGGACAAGTACATCTTTAGAAGACTTTAGAAAATCACTTTGAAGTTGACTCATTGATGAAGAGAGTTTCATGGATGAAGAAACCGTACCTCACTGATGTTAATCCACACAATTTATGAACAATCAACAATCAAATCTCCAATCCAAGCTCTTCCTTATATTTTTGCTCCAATGGAGTTCTAGAGAATTTCTTAGAGATTTTGGGGTTTTGATTTGGAAGAATGAATCCATCTAGGTGTTTAGGTCTTACATATCCACTTAAAATACCTAAAATACCCCTAAGTAACCGTCCAAACCGTTATTTGGACGTTGGGTGAATTTACCAATTCACCCTTACATTTTACATAAATCGACAGGTGACACAGACCCATCGACAGAGCCCACAAACGGGGCGTCAGCCAGTAGACGGACCATCCTGGCTGGCCATCATTTGGAACTGAGACTGGCCATTGGGATCTTGAGCTCCCTATGGTAAGTCTTGACCCGCACCTTCCAACGACATGGTGCCGACCAGCCTACTGGTCATCGATTGCCTCAGTTGATTGGGGATGGACTTGACAACCTTTGGCTCAAAGATGGGTCCTTCCTCAAGGATCCATGATTGGTCCTTGGGGATGTTTTCCCAGATGTTTCCAACCCGAATATGATCCTATACGAGTTTAGGACCTCCCACACCAATTTCATTAAAAACGAGCACATAATACTCCACGAAACATGTCAAGACACACAAGGTCATTTCAAGGCAAACCTTTCGAACGTCATGGACGTTTGACCTCCAAACTTCATGAAATTTGACACACTACCTGTAAACATTATAATAACTCATTTTCTTATTACTTAAGAATTTCATATATGTGATGATATAGTATATGTTACTTTTCATACTCACAATCAATTTTGGACTTGTGTGGTGACATAGTAGGATGTTTACATGCCTAGATGAAGTAGCCGCAACTAATTTAATCATTGTAGTTTGGTTGGTTTATTTTGAATATAATTAGGACTAGTTAATACTTTAAAAACATGCATATTGTGGTTTGATGGTATGATACTTCAGCGTTAATTCATGACCATTTTGTCGGGTTATTTGTTAATTTGATTAGGGATAAACTGCTAAACTTTTTGCTTGTGTTTGTTATGTATTATGAATTATTCTTGCTCATGAGACTTTCTTTTCTTCACTTAATGATTAGTGATATTTTTTCTTAATAAAGTTCAAAACCTGGCATGATTATATATATCATATTTACATCCCTAAGTTGTACTCTCCAATAATCGATACAATAATAATATATTGTATCGATTTTTGGAGTGTAAAACTAGGAGATGCAAATATTTTCGTGCATCTGATGGATCGAACATGGTTCTTATGTAATTTTATTTTTATGCATGTAAATACAATACAAGTCTAATGGACTTCATTCTTTTCTTGTTCTTGAGTATTCTAGTGAAAAGGGAAACTAAAAAACGAGTTCTAAAAGTAAAATATAGGTCCCAAAAAGATGAAAATAGATTGATATACTAGAATATCAACTCGTAATAAAAAACATAAAACCTCAAGATATTTGATAAAAAGGATGCCAAACATCAAAGTTTCTAATAAAATCACGTGGATTCTTATAATTCATTGACTTTAGCACGAGAGTTCTTATAATTTATTGTTGCTACAAACTTCAGTAGAAAATTTAGCAGCTGCATCTTTCAACATTCCTCTTGCAAAATACATATTCGATAAAATTCAAGGATAGTTGGGTGTTCTTATACAAAATATTGTCCAGGAGATCAATATTAGAGCAAGTAAGAAGGAAAAACTAGCTACTACATTATGTTGTCAGATACCCATAGTTAGTGTGATTGTTTAGATACTCTGATCAGCAAGGCTAGGGGATGTCAAGACCCTAATTTTCCTTATTCTTACATGGCTCTTTTGGTAATAATATCTGTTATTTACTGACAATAAAAGATTAGAAGTTTCTTCTCTACAAGATGACTTAAATCAAAATACAAGATCCCTTATATAAAAGTTCTTGTGGACTCTATAAAAAGTAAAGTAATATCTCCCAAGCATGAGAAGAAAGATCAAAAGATATTTGTTTGACAAGTTCAAAAGCTTCGACTAGCATCCCTGATCTCCCAAGGAGATTTATGTACTATAGTGTTAAGCCTTTTGGATTTGTACTCCACCTTTTCTACATTGATATAAAGGAGCTCCTAGCCTCGTCCTCTAATCCAGAATGAGCACAAGCAGTTAGGATATCAAAAAATGTTGCATGACCTATTTCATAGCTATCTTGAATCATACAAGGAAAAAGATTGAGGCTTCTTTAATCGAACCATGACATGCTTATGCTACAATCATGCATTTCATCCTATTTTGTCTTCTTTTTTTTTCATATTTCTGAAAAGTGAGAAAGCTTTATATATAAATTCACACCTAGAATAAGTTATGATTTTTTTATTTTTGGAGGGTATATGTTATATGTGTCACTGCTCCAAAGTTCTTTACTCTCAACATATTTGGAATGCTTAGTACACAGTTTTTCCAGAATAATTTGTCTCGAGCAAGTTGTAAGAAATAGGCCAGTACACCTATGAAGGCTATTATTCAAATTTGGAACTTAAGTTGCACACAATAGATTTCTCAAATTTGCTAGGGTACTAAGAGAATGCCCCAATAATTCATGAGACTATTGAAAAGCATAGTGCATATGATCACTGGAAATTAATTTTGAATAAATTATCAAATATAAAACAAGGTTTGCTTCTGATAACCTTCTTGCACCCATACACTTGTTCAAGAGGATGATATAAACTAATGAATTACCTAAGACATGGTGTAACCTATGGAGAGAAACCAAATCTACCATCTCAACGACCCAGCTACTCTGTTCAGTACTCAAATTTTCTACAATCCATAAGTAAACAAAAAAAAAGATTACCCCGTAAAAAAAACTCTTTTTTGTAGGTAAGTTCAACACAAAGAACTGAAAAACTAACTATAGTAAAGGAATTCAGTTAGCTTTAGGCCACGGTTAAGCTCTCTGTCTTTTATATATTACTACTGGTATATGCTTTTGATGTACTCAGATAATTTAAGATTCCTAAACGAATTGATGAGAATTACACAAATAAGGATCTCTCTATTGTTCTCACTTTCAGTTCCTGAAGGTCTTAATCAGATGAATCTTCTTCAGGTAGTCAATAATGAAATTCTCAATAGGCAGGTGTACATACATCTGCCCAAGAGATACCATCACATATTTAAGAGAATTTCTTCTGAAAATAAAGGAACTCAGTGACGAGAAAAAACTTACCTTGATGAGAAGAACAGTCTAAGAATACGTAGTCTAAGAGATGAGCAAGCTTGATGAGATATAAGTCATGAGTAGTAACGAGAAAAGACTGAAGTTCTTCTTTTAACACATGCTACTGTTGAATAAATTTAAAACTTTATGCAATCTTCTAATTTCCTCTTAAATATATAATAAAGAAGATTATGTAATACTTAACATTATTATAGAGCATCATCTAAAAACTTAAAGGACCTAAATAGTACTTCATCATCCAATATCAGTAGGAAGTAGCTAAAGTAGCAGCAAACCACATGTGTTAGCAACATCTAAGTCGACAATACTTAAGGTGTCATAATACTTTTCTCATATGTGAAAGCAAGCAAACAACATGTTTTAAACTTTATTTTTTTTAAAAAACATCATATTGGAGGCACTAAGCAGAAGCTACATAATTGAGGCTAGTGGAAACAATACAAGTTACAATACCCCAACAAATGGACACACTACACTATAGATAGGAAAAATAGTAAACAATTTAATAAAGAGTGAGGAAAACAATGAAGAAACCATAGCATAGTTCAAGAACTTTTATTTAAGTTACAAAACACTAATTGACAATACATTCTCATTATCGTGACAGGACATTCTATTGGGAAAGACAAGGCACTACCAAGATGCCTGGACAGGGATAACAGCGGAGAATAGGAAGAGAATACCCAAGTCTATAATTTCCCTTTTCGATTTGAACCAAGAGAAGACAAACACCACACGCAATATGATAGTACGGCAGCAAGAATTCAACCAAACAAATATAACAGCATAATAACCAATCAACAAGACACCAAGATGTACGTGAAAAACCTTCGATGTGAGAGTATAAAACCACGGGACCAAAAAGCTCATATAATCACCAAGAGTAACCAATTTGTTCTCCAAATTTGGACACAAAAACAAGTGCCCACCAAAACAACGAGCACAACAACCAAAATAAGATTGCACAAATTAGAGACTTAAAGGAGCAAAATCACCAATTTCGCAGCAGCTACGTTCATGAAGCCAAAAACTGAAGCTGAGGCCACCAAATCACAACTCTGTCAGGTCCTAATCAAAGATTGAGATGAAGACACATGCTGTCCAAAAATCAGCTCATCGGACAAGAACGAAGAGGGAATCGCAATTTGAAGTTGTTGTTAGGGCTGACTGAAGTTTTGACTGCGAAAAAAAAAAAAAAACTGCTCATCCTCCTTTTATGGCTGCTTGACAACTCTTTTGTGTATATGAAAAAAGTACCTAAATAGGCTTATATTTGCTCATAAGACTGGGCATGGAGGTTTAAAAATGGGTTGGTCCAAATTGGACTTGTAGTATCCAATTATAGGCAGGGAAAAAGACCTATTAACCCACAATCTCCCCCTCACGACTATGTGGAGGACGACCGCCATCCGGCGACCATTTTGCAACAACTTCCAACTTCCCTATTGGCAAAGCTTTAGTCATCATATCACGGAACCATTGTCATTTGATGAATCTTTTCAAGCTCTAAGCAACTTAGAATCAAACACATCTCGAATCCAATGGTATCTCACATCAATGTGTTAGACCGACCATGGAAACGTAGAATTCTTGCCAAGATGTATAGCACTTTGCGCACAATAACAGCAATACTCTCTTGAAGCCAAACAAGTTCCCCCAAGGAATCCTTCATTCCAAAGCAATTCTTTACAAGCTTCAAACGACGCAATAAGCCTCAGCTTCTGTTGTAGTAGATAGAGCACCACATTTTGCAAACCTAGGATGCCAAGACACAGCTCCCCCACAAACGTAAACCAAGTTACATGAAGTAGACTTGCGAGTTATCAACATCACCAGCACTGTCGAATCAAGTTAAAACCACAACGAATAGCTCCCTGTTGTTACCAAAAACAAAACCCGACTAGAGGGCCACAAAGATATCCATAAAACACTTAACAGCATTCCAATGTTCTCTTCCGGATTAGAAAGAAAACGGCTAACAGCTCCAACAGCTGAGCAATATCGGGTCTTGTACAACCATCGCATCATCAAACTACCAACAGATGAAGCATACGGAACTTCTTCTCTCTTCACTTCTCATAATCATTAGCAAGGCACGTTTCGTGGCTCATTGAAGTGCATAGCTAAAGGTGTACTGACAACCTTAGGGCTTGTCATGCGAATCTGCGAAGTACGTTCTGAATGTAATTCTGTGTGATACTACCAATTTCTTGGCCTTTCTATCACGGACAATCTGCATGCCTAAGAATCTGCCTTGCGGCCTAAGTCTTTCATCGCAAAAGATTACTCAAATCTTGCTTCAAATTTGAATCCTGCAAGTAATTATGCCCAAAACAAGCATGTCATCAACAATAAAGCAAAAACAAAACTAATAAAGTCACCATCAGAGAACTTTGGCCACAAAAACAAATGGTCTCTGAGAAGTCTTCGTGAAAGCCCTGCTTGACTCATAAAAAGAACAAACTTACTGTACCACGGCCTGGGAAGCTTGTTTCCAAACCATACAAGTTATTCTTCAATTTGCAAACATAATTATATTTACCCTTGACTTCAACCCTTCCGGTTGTTCATATAAATTTCTTCATCTAAGTCACATGGGGAAAGCAGAGTTTTAACATCCATTGATCAACTTCTAAATCTAGACTTGCAGCCAAGCTTTAGAACCATCCCCAAGCCAAGGATGACAATCTTCACAACTGGAGAGAATATCTCATTCAAAATCAACTCCTGTTTTCTGATTAAATCCCTTGACAAACTCGATCTAGCTTTGTACGTGGAACTGGATTACATCTCATGTTTCACCCGAAAAACCACCTGTTTTCAAGCTTTTCTGTTATTAGGTAACTTAACCAAAATCAAAGTATGATTACATGCAGGATTATCTCATCTTCCATAGCATCAAACCACCTTTCTTTTTCTTCACTTTCATGTACTCAATCAGGACTCTCAGGTCTCCCCCATCAGTCAAGAGTACATAATCATTGGAGAATAACGAGAATGAAAGGAAAAAACAATTTTTTTTCTCACCACGATAGTCTGAGCGAAATCTCTGGAGCATTATAAATTGGTTGTTGGGACAAAGCACATCATCTTGCACTGAGCATCAACAACATTGCTCGAAAGGGTTCATTCTGAACAGATCACCATCGTCATTATCAATTGACTTTCATCATTTGCAAATTTTCTTCGGGTGCCACTAGTCAAAGGAACTGGATAACATCAACTAAGCTCTCACTACCTGAAAATCAGCCTTGTCAAAGCGTTGTCAAATCTTCAATTGTTTGGTCTTCACAAAAGAAAAAACATCACGGCTTCTACAACGTTTCTTCAACAGGAATATAGAAACGATAGCCAAAATTTTATCTTTTGACATAACCAATGAGATACACTGCCCTAGTTTTAACATCCAACTTTGACCTGTATCCTTAGGAACATGTACAAAGGCTTAACCCACAAGGACTCTAAGATGATCAAAGAAAGAAAATTTCCTTACCAGTCAAACTCTGTCAGGGCATCCACAATCTAAAGCAACAGCAGGAGAAAATTGAAACATAAGCAGCAGTATTAATGCTTCTGCCCAAAAGGAATTGACAGCTTAGCATTTGAAAGCAGACATGTAACCCTCTCAACTAGAGTTCTGTTCTATCCTCTCTGCTAAACCATTTAACTGAGGAGTCTTTGGAGGAGTTTTCTGATGCTAATACCCTTGCTCTTGCAATATCTATCAAAAAGGACCAATATACTCACCCACCATTATCTGAACGATGCATTTCAATGTCTTCCCTGTGTCTTTCAACCAAGGCCTGAAAAACTCTTGAACCATCACTCTTGGGATCCTTGAACGTCAAAGGGAAATACCCAGAGTTTGCGAGAATGATCCAATAAAATAAAACAAAGTAAGTGCACCACCATGTAGATCTTACCTTAAAATGACCACACACATATCGAATTACCAACTCCAGCAAATAACGCTTTCTTGAAGGTGGATTTTGACTCTGAAAAGAAACTCTTTTGTTACCGGCTAAGCAATGAACACATTTCTTCAACTTTGCTTGTTTCACTCCAGGAAGAAGCAAATTTTCTTAGCCCAACTATCAATCCCCTTCTCGTCAGATGACTCA
The DNA here is from genome assembly GCA_027704765.1 of Solanum habrochaites. Taxonomy (NCBI): domain Eukaryota; kingdom Viridiplantae; phylum Streptophyta; class Magnoliopsida; order Solanales; family Solanaceae; genus Solanum; species Solanum habrochaites. Next base: position 28,777,273 of record JAKWJA010002495.1, read on the forward strand.
CACTTCGATGCCATAACTTGATGAAGTATCTTCTCCACCAAATTTACTGAGTATCTAGATATGGAGCCCCTGAAATACATACAAGTATAGACAACTTGTCACACGGGGCCCCACAACCATCCAACCTCTAGTAAGCTTCCCACTGCCAACAACAAGTGTATTAACATAACCCTCATCATAAATGATATCAACAGAAATCAAATTCAAGCGAACCATCTGGAGAATGATTGACATTATTGAGAACTAGCTTGGAAACCATGTTACTTTCCAAACAAACTGTCCCAATGCCAATAACTTCAACTTCATGATGATGCCCATTTTCAAAGTTTTCAAAATTACCTGGAGTATAAGAGAAAATAATTCCTTCTTTGCCGTGAAATGACGAAGTGCACCAGAATCCACAAACCAGCTAGACTCACACGACAAAAATTAATGGCAATTTGCATCAAAGAAACAAGAAGATCATCAATTAGCAACAACAGCAACACGATGTTCATTATCGCCTTCTACCTTTTGTTGTTGTCATATCTTCTTGTGCTTGTAACAAACTATTTCATTGATATGCCCATTATGCGTGGAATAGTCAATGTATATTTTGTATTTAGACTTTGATTGCTTTACTTACCTCTACTCAATTCTGACATATGGGAATTGTTTCTCACTATCTTCAGTAACCCAAAACATCGGAGTGTTGAAGATGAAGAAGAGTGAGGCTTGAGATCTTTTCTCATTTCTTCATCAAGACACACCTAGTATATTTCATGGTTACAAACACTGGAGCAGAATAGTCAAAGTAAAACTCGAATAGTTTACCAAGAGGCTTGCAGAGTATTAAGAAGCAAAGTCCATGTATCTCATCATCAACTTTACACCCATTCCGGACAGCTGGTCAATAACACCACTGAAAATCATTAATATGATCAGAAATAGGAGTGCCCCTCTTTATTACATGATATTCATTAATCTTTCAATAGGAACAACTTTGTTTGCCGTCTTCGAAGCATAAGTGTCTCGAGCTGTCCACAAACTTTGGCAGGGTCTCATTCACAATTATGATTTCTAAAACATATCTTATCAACCATTGTCAATATAGCCACAAACTGCAACATGCTCAAATCCCATTTCTTATCATTCAAAAACTGAGGTATTAGAAGCCAAAACACAGGTAAATGCATCTTTTGACAAATCGAAGATCCTTTCATCTTGCCTTTCCAAATATAAGTTACTACCAGTAAACACACAATTTTGATCATTTTTCCTCCATCATTCAAAACGACAATTCAACAATAACCAATGCTCTGATACCACTTTGTTGGGAAAGGCAAGGCAACTACCAAGAATGTCTGACAGGATAACAGCGGAAGAATACTAAGTCTATACTTTCCCTTTTCGATTTGAACAATTTGAACCAAGAGGAAGACAAACAAACCACAAGCAATATGATAGTAAGGCAGAAGTAAGTCAACCAAACAAATATACAAAGGACAATAATAAAACCAATCACACCAGACACCAAGATTTAGTGGAAAACCCTTCGATGTGAAGAGTAAAAACCACCGGGACAAAAAGCTCCACTAACACCAAGAGTTACAATATGTTCTCCAAAATTAGCCACAAAACAAGTGCCAAAAACACGAGCAACAACAAAATAAGATTGCACCAACTTAGAGAATTAAAGGGCAAAAATCACACAAATTTTGCAGCTACGGTTCACGACGCAATAACTGAAGCTGCAGGCCACCAATCCACTCTGTCAGTTCCTAATCAAAGATTGAGATGAAGAAAATATTCTGTTCCAAAAATCAGCTCAATCGGACAAGAAACGACGAGCGGGGAATCGCAATTTGAGTTGGGTGTTAGGGCTTGAATTTTTGACATGCGAAAAAAAAACTGATCAATATCTCTTTTTGGTGCTGAAAAACTCTTTTGTGAATATGAAAATAAGACCTCAATAGGCTTATATTTGCTCATAAGAATGGGCCTATGGGTAAAAATGGGTTGGTCCAAATTGTACTTTTATTTATCCACATAGGAAGGGAAAAAGACCTATAACCCAACACATTCCATGGGAGGGGCAATGGCTGCTCTTTGTGGATTCGATCTCACAGTAAATTATGGATCACTGAGTCATCATTTGATTGGTTATTAACTACTCATTACCGAGCTTCAATTTCCCTGTTTAGTTCCCACCCTGAAGGTGTAGACATTAGCAAATAAGGAACTCAAGAATTAATATTTTACTATTGTAAGTAATGAACCTCCATGAGAATAGTGTGACTGTTCAAATCTACAAACCAAATAGGTCACAACTTGACCTAGCTACCCACCCCAAGCTTAAAAAAGCACAAATATTAATGTACTGGAACTAAACCTCTATTGTAAAGAAATTCATCTTAGCTAACTCAGTCTCAAAAGCTAACACACTAAGGTCTGTACAACCTATAAAAAGAGATAGTAACATATTCTCTCACCAATATGAGACATTCTAACACTCATGATATGCTTAAAAGACTTGCAAGAACAATCTACGCCCTATTTACTATCTCTTTAATAATTAACCCAACCCTACCTGATCTTCATATATCGAGCTCAAAAAATCACAAAACAATACAAAGTTAGAATAGATATCAAAGAATGTTTGCCCCCAGAGTGAGTATTGTATCTCCATGCTTGCTCAATGAATAATAAAATAAGACACTATTGCACATGGGGAGGTTTCAGATTCTATCTTAGCACATTGTCACTTTCTGTCATTTTTACAAGACTTACAACTGATACTAATATACTTCCCTAAACAAAAAATCCACCAAATGTGGTCCTCCACACCTATGCTATTCCAACCAAATAGGATAATGTCTTTAGATTTTGTGGCCATTAACCAACTCAATTTCTTAAAATATGTATGCTTCATCTAGCAAACTTACGACAAATTAGAAGTATACAATTACGATGTGATAGTTATTGACAGGTCGTGTATCGATTGAGACAAATCGGCTTACATGGGTCAGTATCTAATACTACACGATTATAAACATTACACTAATCAATATTTTAACCAGTTCTTGAATATTACCTGCCTTACTTCAACCTGATAGTGTAGCAATTTTCATAATATTGTCAGTGTATTTAGTTAATATTGTTAAAATACGTAAACAGAGAGAATAGTTTTTGTGAATTTTCTGTGTATTGCTATTGGTGAAAGAACTAGTACATTTATACAGGTAAGATGGAAAGAAATACGGGACCAGATAAGGCAGAGAGTATACAGGAATTATATTACTAATAATTAGCTTATTTTGTTCCTATAATGATTTTTCGAAGTATGGGTATTTTCGACACTCCCCCTCAAGTTGTGCACTCGGAATTTCAATGCTTCAACCTTGCGCAAGCATGCTGAAAGCTCCGTACTAACACCTGGTTAGGATGTCATGCCAGTTGATCGTTTGACGACACAAAGGAAGTTGATAACCTTGTTCTTCTAACTTGTCTTTGATGAAGTGTCGATCAACCCTCAACATGTTTTGTTCTCCGTTATGTTGGACAAGGATTTCAAGAAAATGTTATTGCTGCTTTGTTGTCGCAAAATAACTTGCAAGATGTTTTCTGAGGGAAACGAGTTGAGTTCATTAGTTCATACTTTAGCAGTTTGCCTCATCCCATAGGAGTTCAGTTATTCCCTTCACAATTCCTCTGAACTCAGCTTCCGCACTTGAAAGGGCTACAACCTTTTGCTTAGTTGCTTCTCCAAGTGACCAGATTCACCTCTACCAAGGTGAGTATCAGAAGTGGATTTCCTTTAATCCGGTCTTCCGGCACAATCTGGCACGGTGTAGGCAATATATCGAGGCTATCGTTGTTCAGACAGTAGATTCCCGTGATGCTATGTAACCTTTAATACCTCAGAATCCTCAATTACTGCTGTCATGTGAAGTATTTGAGTAGATGCATGAATCTACTCACTACCCCCACCTGCATATGCAATATCTGGTATTGTTGTGGGCTAGATAGATGAGTTTCCCAAACAATCTTCTGATATTGTTCTTTGTCAGCGCCTTTGCCCCTTCTATGACCTGAAGACATCGATTTTGCTACAATTGGAGTGTCAGCGGTTACTACTAACATCCTGTTTCAGTGTTAAAAGATCAAGGAATATCGTTCGTTGGTGAATAAAAAATCCCTGGTGTGGATCTTAAGACATTTTACCAAGAAAGTACTTTAAGTTTCTAGATCTTTCACTAAAATCTTGCCCCCCCAACAGCTTCCCTTTAAGGGTAAACATTTCTCCTAATAATTTACGGGTGGACAACATTACATATATTAATTAGGACAGGTTGATTTCTGATTTGCCCCCTTTTATGAATAAAGATGATCAGAATTACTTTATGACCCAAATTCTTCATAAGACTGTGAACCTTCCCAAACCAAGCTCTTGGAGACGGCTTAAACCATTACAGGGGTGTTTCTTCAATTTACATCCTTCTCCATTAAAGTCATGAGAATATCCTGGGGGGGTTCCATATAGACTCTTCATCAATGTTTCATGCATGGAGGAAGGCATTTTTAACATCGAACTGATAAAGGGCCAATCTTTATTTGCTCTATAGAGAACAATACTCGTTTGTGGTCTATCTTGGCTACTGGGAAAGAGGTCTCTGAATTAGTCGATCCCACAAAGTCTGAGGGTAAACATTAGCACCAATCTGCCTTGTACCTTCTCAAGTCCATTGGCCCGGTGACTAATGGAGAATACCCTCTACACCCTACCTTGTTCTTTCCCTTTGGGTAGAATACATTTATCCCATAGTGGGATCTTTTTTCAAGGCAACATATTCATTTCCAGGCTTGTCTCCACTTCTCATCTTCAAACAGAGTGAGGAACGGGGGATGGGAAGGGGGGGGGAGGACGGGACGGGGCTACTGGGAGGGAAGCTCCATATTTTCCGGAAAAAGCCGGTGTTGACAAGGTTTCATTGCTGATTTTTCTATGGTATTTGACCGTTGATCTCATATTCCGGGTCATTACCTTTTGGGAGGAAACACCAGGTATTCTCTGTGCTTTGTGAAGGAAGCTCAATCTGTTTTGACCAAATTATCACTAGACACAGAGTAGTAGGAACAGTACACAATTCGGAATTTACCTCAACTGATGTGACTCAGGGTGCCCTCAGTGGTTGTCAGGAGAGTGGTTTGAGGAGAAGGAGATGATACAGATGTATCAGAGTGACGTCGGTGGTATGGCTACTTGCGTTGGAGGATCAAGAGTCCATCCTTCTGGACTATATTAAACCAGCCTAAGGTCATTCATTCGTAGTCTCCCCCTGAGGCCTCAGGATGGTATGGGTTTTTATAGTATAGGAGTGTTCAAAAAACTCGCAGTCAAGGACTGTGTAGATTTTGTTTTGGACTGGGATCATAGCACGGTACCCTTTTGTGTAAACTCCATACCCAAATGAAAAACACATTGATGGCTCGGGGTTCAAGTTTATTTCTGATTCTTTTGGGAGATGAACATAGACAACACATCGAAAAACACCCGTGGCGGTAGTGGTTAGAGACATGATAAGAAGGGATGGACACATGGAGGAAGAACGCATGTCAAGAGGAGTTGGTATGCAAGAGGTTGAGTAGGTAGTCGGTTGGTTTAGAAGTGGCTTGGCCAATGGCTTCTGGCCAAAAAATGGAAGGGACAGGGGATTCTAACAAATGGGCTCTAGTATAGTAATCTCAAGAAGGGTTCGGTTTTTCGTTCAGGATCCCGTTTGTTGAGGGAGTATCCGACAGGTAGGTTGGTGGAATGAGGCCGATGATCAGAAATAAATTGTTTAATATCTAAGTTAGGTATTCTTCTTCCGTTATCAGATCGGAGAATTTGAGGTTGGGCAGCAAATGGGTACAGAATCAGTTGATAGAAATTGTACACACATCATATACTTCACGACTTTATTTTTTTAGAAAATAAAACCCAACTATTACGGGTGACAATCATCACAAAAAACAAAATAGGAATATTTATAAAAAACAAATCAGGTGCAGGACCCCAGACATCAGAATGATTAAGGTAAATGGCTTAGAAAACATGGTTGAACGGGAGAATAAGAATGGTTATGACTTTTTTGCAAGTAACCACCACATTCTTCACAATCCAAAACAAAATCAATTTCCTTGAAAGAGGGAATAATCGTTTTAAGGGATAACTTAAAGACGCATGACCTAGCCGTCTGATGCCCCATCCAGGATCTGTATTCAGGAGACATTTGAGCAAGCGAAAGAGTTACCTGTTGAAGTCACCTCGTTTTACATAGATAGAACCCCTCCTCGTTCAATACCACGACCAATGATCCGCCCCGTTGAGCATTCCTGTACAATCATCAGAGGAAGTCATTAGAATTGTACAGTTAGTGCGTGGCTTAATGACTAACAGATAAAAAGTTTGTGGGTAAGACTGGAATTAAAGACAATTTTTTAAATGGAGTTCTGAGTAATATCCAATCTACGGCTTGAGTAATTGGAATAAATTCCCCATGGCGGTTTTGAATATTCCTACGGGTAGTTGAGTGGAGGAGAGAAAATCGGATGGGTGCTATGACATTAGTGTCCGTGGGCCCCACAGTCAACAATCCAATTTGGACTTATTGAAAATTTGAGGACCCCCACTTTGTTTTTTCCTGGGTATTTTATCCAAAATTGGGCTTTAATTTTTTGGGCTCAAGGGATAAAGGGTCTGAATCTTTAAGGCCTTTTGTTTTTCCTCACTTTTCACTCCTAGAGGATGGTACTCTATTCTTCTTACCGTCGCTTCCTCTGTCTCCATCCATGGGGGGATTCACCGGAAATTTTGGGTGCAAACCCATCTTGCCAATCGACTGGTCTCCTTCGGTAAAGTTTGTCGCGAGACGCGACAATGGGACCGGCGTACCTGTTCGACCTGTTGGTGACAGTGTTTTGGCGAAGTTCGTGGTCGGTGCTCCTTCTCGATGGAGGCATTAGCCTTGCTGCCGGGCGTGTAAATGATGGTGGCGGCTTTTAAGGATTTTACTTGTATCCGGTCTTCCCACCATTCTGGTAGACGATGAGTTGAAGCATCCTTCCTTGGTGTGTGTGTTCCTCCGCAGTGGCTGCCATTTGAGGTGAGTTTTGTCCTCTCGCGGAGGAAGATGAATCTTGGCCGGGCTCATTGAAGAATCTGACTCGGCGTGTTGAGGACAAAGACACTTCAATATCTGGGGACAGCGTTTCCCGTGATGAGTTGCGGTCATTATGCCACGACGAGCAATTTCTGTTCTGATGGTGGCATATGCGGCATCAATGGTTGAAGGGGAGCTAGTTTAGGAGTCTCGCTTTTTCTTGTCAAGGGAATTCATTTACACAGCTAGAAAAAACTCCTAGGGTACAACCTTTAGCGTTGTATAAATGAGTAAGTGTGTATGTCTTCTGGCATTTCATTGGGTTCGGAATTCGTCTTATCTATTTCTTGCCAGAGGGTATTCATTTAATGAATAGACCTCATCGTGTATATTGCCTTGTTTCATAGAGGTTGCCTTGTGTTTCAGACATAGATCGCAGTTCATCTCTGCGATATGAGTCAGTTTCGATGATTTACTAATCTCGCGGCGTTTGTAGTCAAAGAATTGATTCACAGGTCTCCTATCAATATTCTAGATGATCCATGAAATGACCATCGATCTGTTGAGCCCATATGCTGGATTCTGGATCGTACTGGTGATGGTGAAACGGGGTTGACGATTGTGATGTGATTGAGGTTTCCCCGGCCCCCCAATTGCTATCCTGAATCAGTTTACACATTTGGTTGAGTTGGTAAATTAAAAGTTCAATTTTTCAGCGATCGCACTGTTTGTGGAAGTCCCTAGTTCGATGTTGGTTTGAGCTTTTGCTTGAGTTGTGAAACATTTGGAAACAGTTGTGGCCATTATGTTCCATAGAAAAGAGCTGGTGTGGTTTGGATTTTACTTGGTGGGTATGTCCGAGGGTCTTCCAGTTTCGGTAGATCCGGGTAGAGATGAGTACGAACAGCGTCGACGATCGACCTTATGGCTCTGATACCATGTTAAAATACGTAAAAACAGAGACAAAAAAGGGGGGGGGGGAAAAGAGGAGAATAGGGGGGTGGGCGGGGGGGGTTTTTTTTTTGGTGGAATCTTTCTTGTGTAGTGCTCTTGTGAAATAACTATTACAGTTATACAGGTAAGAGGAAAAGAAATACGGAACCAGGATAAGGCAGAAGAGTAGAAGATTATACAGAATATATTACTAACATAATTAGCTATTTTGTTACGATAATTATTTTTCTAAGTATGGGTATTTCTACAAATATAAACAACGAATCTATACCCTATACAAGATTCAAGGGTTTTAATTGAAAAGATGCAAAAATCTATTTTCTCATTATTTTAGGGCTTTCTAAGGTCTGACAAATAAAGAAACGTTAATTGCAATATAGACTTCGTCGTTTACAAGGGCAAGTAACGAAGAAGGGATCTAGTCCAAGGTGACTATTAATAAACCTTGTGGTACTTGTAATCCTTCCTTCTTATATATATCATAGATAGATATAGATATAGATAGATATATAGATAATATATTATATGTAGATATGATATATAGATCATATATTAGTATACTAATATATACACACACCACACACACAACAAAATCTAATGTTCATGTTTTCATTCGTAAAATAGGTAGTTGATAAAGCAATAATGTGCATGCAAGCATAAATATATTACCATCTGTTAACGGAGGTTGTTCAATCACTATAAAAGTATTTAAGAGCAAGCTTATAGTTTCATGGAATTTAGGTGACAATTTCTATTTCTATTTCATGGCACAAGTAACTGTAAAGATTAGACAAAATTGAAGTACATATTCATTATTTTATTGAGTTCAAGTTATTAGGTAAGAACTTATCTTCCTATTTCCTACTACTATACAAGTAAAAATACATCTGCTAATTGCTCCAACTTCGACTTCCAATCCATTCTAAATGAGATAAACATCAATTTTCTACAATTATAATCATCATCTCAACATGTTTTATTTTCAATCAAAGACACTAACAGGAGTGCTCACTGTAACGACCTGTTTAGTCGTTTTGAGCAACAGATTTTATTCGGGAAAAACTGGCAGAGGTTGTGTGAAAGGAGGGCACGACGGAACGTCACGGCACGACGGGACCGTCGTGGAGTGTCGTTTCAAAACACTAGAAAATCTGTGAAATGCGGTAATGAAAATGACTTCTGAACGTAGTGACGGAGTGGGCAGGACGGACCGTCGCAGGCGCGACGGCCCGTCACAGGCCATCACTCAAAAATGAGTTCTGTGGCATACGAAGGACAAGCAGGCCGGACAGTCGCAGGCGACGAAGGCACGTAAAGGTACGCATACCAGTTCGCGGGTCGGATTTATTTACACGTTTTAAAGGGACGTTTTTGACTTTCACTTGCTTTTAATTATTAAAGTTAGAGGGTTACATGTTAATAATCTACTGACTTGGGGGTTTTTAAAAAGGAGGTGGGAACCTTAAGTTAATTAGGGGGTTATTATTTGCCATATTTCATTCTTAATTATGATTATATAATTAGGTAAAAGAAAAAGAGGGTTTGAATAAGAAAAAATAGGAAAGAAAAAGACTAGAAAGAAAAGAGAGGAGACACGGTAGAGAGAAGAGAGACGAAGAAGATAGCAGGATTTGAGAAGATCGCTTGTTGATTCAATTTTCGGTGGGGTAGGTTAGGTTTATTGTTACGATATTTCATGTGAACTCTTAATAGTGAATAGTATGTGTTGCTATATTGTAAACCCTGCTATGTGCTTAAGGTGTATGCTTGCATGATTATGATTATGAAAGTTGTGATGCATTAACAAAGCATGATGAAGCTATTGAATCCCAAATCTTGAAAGAAACCATAAATTCGCTTGATAAATTATAAATGAGAATGATGATGCCCAGTATGAAAGAAGGCTTGATAAATTATATAATGAGAATGATAATGCCTTAGTGTTAAAAGGAAGGCTTGATGAATTAGGGGATCGGGTTGCCACGTTACTGGTACAGGATAGAATGATATGAGGGATCGGGTTGCCACGTTTCCCTGGTACCAGGATAGAATTGAATATGAGGATAGGAGTTCACGTTCGACACCAGGATAGAATATTGAGATCGGCTTGCCACGGTTCCAAGGTACCAGGATGAGAAATAGGATCGGAGGTCACGTTCGACACCAGGATGATATGGATCGGGGCCACGTACCCGGTACAGGATAGGAATATGAGGAGCGAGTGTTTCCGTTCCGAACACCAGGGATAGAATATGGATCGGGTGCCACGTTCGCGTACCAGGAGCAGTAGAATAGCGGATCGGAGTGCCACGTTCCGGCTCACCAGGCACGACGCGATCGCCACGCACGGCACAGAAGCGAGTGTCACGTACACGGACCACAAGATGAAGAAAGATAATGAATCGTGAAAGTATAATGAATATACTAAATCTAATGAACGTAATTCCCAAATAAGGTATGGTATGCGGGCTTGAGTTCTCATGTGTGAACTTTTGATTTTGTGTATGTAGGTATTGATGAACTTCATGTTGTTATTGCGACATGTTGCGTATTGTAGCTGGATTTACATTATGATTGATTATAATACTGTTCCCTATTTGAGTGGCCGAATGATAATTCAGACTCAGTACGGTGTGGTTGTATGACCCACACCCTACTTCATGTTTTCCTATTTGTTATGTGAAATGCGCAAACGTCTGTCAACTTCAACTCAACAGTAGATCTAGCAGTCTTCACTTCATCGGAAATTCATGGTGAGCTAATGTCTAGCTTGGACTGGGTCTTCTTCTTCAAGTCTTGATGCCTTGAAACTTCCGGCACATGGACTAGCTTTTTAGTTATTTTGTTCTATTAGATACTCTAAGTTTAGAATTAGAGAGGATGGCTTGTTTATGATGAGGACTTCCAGATTGTGGGGATAATAATAATAGTATTGAATTGTTTTTATTAATGAGTTTAAGTTGTCCGCCATTATTTATGTTGATATATCTTGAAAGGTTAAGGTTTAGATGGGTTGGTTCGCTCACATAGGAGGGTAAATGTGAGGGGGGGTGCCAGTCGCGGCTCGGTTTGGGTCGTGACAACTTGGTATCAGAGCCATTAGTTCATTGTTCTATCCACACAAGAACAGGTCTAGTAGAGTTCTTAAGGACCGGTAGGGGGACGCCTTTACTTTCTGAGAGGCTTAAGACTTTAGGAAAATTTCACTATTTCATTCTTCTTTCGTGCACTACTTTGAGTCCCATTGGTATCGGGCGATTTACGAATGGTATCTGACCATCTTCACTCTATTTCGCAGATGGTTAGAACTAGAGCCAATGAGCGCCCCAGCAGCAACAACGGAACGACAAGAACAAAACTGAGCCAGCCAATGGGGCGTGTAGCTCGAGGAAGAAGAGCACGGCAAAGAGGAAGTGGGAGTTCAGAGAGCTAGTGGGAGAGGTGTCGTGAGGACGTCCCTTAGAGGGAAAGAGGGACAAGCACCTAGCCATTATGATACTAGGGCGAGGTGAATCCTCCAGCCGACCGAGGAACTCGGGTGATAAGAGAGGGGGAGGAAGGGAGACCTGAACAAGGGCAGAATGAGGAAATTGCAACCCCAACCTACCCAGAGAGATCAACAAAGTACTGCTTATCTTAGTGGGTATCCGATCAGGGTCAGGCACTCCAGTAGGTTCGTACACCAACACCTCCGGTAATTCAGGGTAGACATGCGGCCTACTATGGGCTCCCAGCATGGATGCATCACTGGAATAGGCACATTTCCACGTAGACTACTGGGCTATTATGACAAATGATCCGCTGAATTGTTCAGTAGTTCTGAAATTGAAACCTGCCGAGTCTTTAAGGGGCGTAGAACTCAGAGGATGCCTACGATTTTCTGTGTTGATTGTCATGAGCTACTACACAAGATGGGTAAGTAGAACGGTTGGCGTTGAGTTGTGAGCTATCAGTTTCAAGGAACGCCAAAATGGTGGTGGCGGTCCACAGTTGAGTTGTCAACCAACAGAGGCCCACCACCTACGACTTGGGAATATATCATTCTCTAAACTTATTTATGGGAGAAGAAGTATATCCCAAGGACTTGAGAGATAGAAAAAAAGCGACGAGTTCGTGCAGTTTAGAGCGAGGGAGGATGACAGTTAACGCGTTATGAGCTTCTAAATTTCGCGCACTATCCAGATACGCCAACCAAACTCTGTTCAGTCCACAAGAAACGGATTGCTACGTTTCCGTTGTGAAGGGGGGTTGAGGTCAGAGTTGCGGATTTCGCCTTACAAAGTGCGGCACGGCAACATCATTCCAAGAGGTGGAGATTTGTGTGATAGACGTGAAGGAGTGAGCCAGACGACTTCACCACGACGTCGACATCGAAAAGGTTTCGAAGGGGAGGCGAGTTTAGTTTAATGGTTCTCACTCTAGAGGACAGGCTCCGGAGGTTACTCAAGTCGCCAAATTAGTCTTCACTACAGCCTGTAGTTGGGGGGTCCAACCTCAGGACGGTTCAAAAGACTCCGAGAGACCTAGGCATGAAACCCCGAGAGTGTTATGGATGTGGGGAGGATTGGACACACAAGATGGTATTGTCCAAAACACAGAGTTACAGAACCCACTAGCTAATGGTAGAGGTAGGTATGGTAGAGGCGCTTTTCTGGAGGACGTTGGTCGAGGTAATGGGGTCATCACAGACGGCAGAGGTGAGGGGCCAAAATGAGCCACTACTACGCAAACATGGTTAGGGGCCAATGGGACAGACAAAACGAAGGGCCCATGTTACGCTTTCCCTGGGAATTGAAAGCGGGCGTCTGACTGCTGTTTATCCAAGGTAATCTTTTGGTTGTGATTGCAGGGCATCTGATTTATTGGACCTGGGTCCCGTTTCATATGTATTCATCATTTGCTAATGGTCTAAAATTGGCATTGGAATTACTGACATGGGCTATTCAGTGTTTTCTACACGGGGGTGGTCGTGGTAGTTGAATTGAAAAGGTACATAGGTCTTGTTTGGTGAACTTTGTGGGGAAGCACACCTTATGTAGATTTGGTTATTAGAAAGGGTTGACTTTGATGTAATTATGGGTTATGACTTGGCTTTCTCCCAAATTTTGCGAATCTTGGATTGTAATGCTAAAACTGGACATTGTCCAAGCCTGGGACAGAACGTTAGTATGGGAGTGACTACACTTCAATCCGGTGCGGTATATCTCATTTCTTCGTGCTAAGGAAAATGCGTTATAAAGGGGTGCTAGCTTTCTTGGACACCTCTCAGGATGGACATACCCAAGTACTTCGATTGAGTCGGTTTCGGTGGTCCGTCTGGTGAGTTTTTGTATGTAATTCCCTGCAGATCTTACTGGTATGACACGATAGGGATATGACTTCGGTATCGATCTGAAACCGGGCACACGCCCATTTCTGATACCCCCGGATAGCATGGCTCCCGCGGAGTTATTTTAAGAAGAGTTGTTAAAGGCGCAACTTAAAGAGTTGTTGATCAAGGGCTTCATTAGACACGTGAATCTCTTGGGGTGCTCCGGTTTGTTTGTGAAGAAGAAGGATGGAGTTTTCGGTGGCAGTTCGACTACGACAGTTGAACAAGGTGGTAACTATTAAGAACAAGTATCCCTGTCTCGCATTGATGGAATTATTCGATCAATTACAAGGTGCTGGATGTGTCTTCTATAAGATTTGCTTGAGATCCGGTTATTCAATTGAAAAATACGGCAACGGATGTGCCAAAGACTGCTTTTAGAACCAGGTATGGGCATTACGGAACATGGGTGATGCGTCTTTTGGTCTACGAATGCCATGCCCGAGGTTCAGAGTTTGATGAACGGGTTGGGAATTTTTTTTTAAGCCACATTTAGTTTTATTGTGATCGTATGTTATAGATGATATACAGGTATTTCTAAAAAGTAAGAAGTAAACTGAGGAGCATTTGAGGAATGGTATTGGAAACGTTGAGGGGAAAGGAAAAAGCTTTACGCCAAGTTCTCTTAGTGTGAGTTTGGCTAGATGCAGTGCTCCTTCTTGGGGCATGTGGTTTCGAAGGATCGGGGTGGTGAATGGTAGATCCTTCTAGATCGAAAGTAGTGAGAATTGGGTTAAGACCCACGACTTATTTGTCAGAAATACGGAGTTAGGTTTTGTGGGTTAGCTAGATACTACCGCGCTTTGTCAAAGGATTCTCTTATTGCTTCCCAATTGACGAAACTGACTACGCAGAATGTTCCATTGTATGGTCAGCTTGATGTGAGGAAAGCGTTCAGAAGATTAAGACTTAGTTTGGACTACGCACCTATCCTCACTGCCGGCGGTTATAGAGGGTAAGAACTTCATGGTTTTTGTGATGAATCCTATTCGGGTTTGGTGCCGTGCTTAATGCAAGGAGAAGAACGTGATCTGCTTATGCCTAAAGACAATTAAAAGTGCATGAACGTAACTATCCAATCATGACTTGAATTGGCCGAGGGTAGTGTTGGCACTAAAGCAATTGGAGGAACATATTTATATGGGGTTAAGTGTCGAAGGCAGGCGATATACGGGGATATCGTAGTCTACAGTCTGTCTTACTCAGAGAGATTTGAATTGAGACAGAGGAGATGGATGGAACTACTGAAGGACAACGACATCACTATTTTTGTACATCCGGGCAGCGGAAGGCAAATGTTGTTTGTAGCGGATGCTATAAGAAGAAAGGCGGGGAAGCATGGGGAAGTCTAGCTCACTTGCAAGGCTTTAGACGCCCATTAGCTAGGAGAAGTTCAGATTACTGGCTACGACCTAGAGATTAAGAATAAATGAGAAGGAGAGGATTTTAGCTGTGTGGAGGCACAAGATCTTCTTCTTGATAAGATCACGGGGAAAACAGTTTGATGACGAGAAACTAGCCGATCCGAGATAAGGTGTTGCAAGGAGAGGCTAAAGAAGCGACAATGATGAGGAAGGTGTTTTGAGGATTAAGGGAAGGGTAGGTGTACCTCGCGTGATGATTTGATCAACACTATTCTGAAAGAGGTCATAGTTCAAGGGTATCGATCATCGGGCGTTGCCAACCAAGATGTCTACCGTGACCTACCTAAAACACACACTCTGTGGAGAAGAATGAAGCGTGTATTGGGATATTTATTCCACACGTCCATAATTGCAACAAGTAATAAAGTATGAACACCAGCGGCCCGGAGGAAACACTTTCAGAGACAGGGCACATTCCGCGAATGGAAAGGGAGAGAATAGCAAGGGACTTCGTGGTTGGGCTTCCAAAGACATGGGAAAGTATGACTCTATTTGGGTGGAGTTCGAAATAGGTTAACGAAGTCTGCTCATTTCATTCTCCGGTTAAAGCGTGGGGACCTTACAAATGCAGAGAAGTAGAAGGTAGACCAAACTTTAACATATAGACGTTGTGCGATGATGGGTCTCCACTATCCATCATATCAGATAGAGGTACGCATTTATTCTAAGTTTTTGGAAAACATTGCATTGCAGAATTGCGGTAATAGGTTGAGACTTTAGTACAGCGTTCATCTCAGGACCGATGGTTCAGTCTGAGGGAACGATTCAAGTGTTGGGGAATGCTCGCGCATGGTGAGTAGAGTTTTGGTCGGACATTGGATAGCTTCTACCTTTGCAGAAGTTTCGTACAATAATAGCTATCACTCCCAGTATTGATATGGCTCCATTTGAAGCATTGTATGGGCGGAGGTGAGATCTCCCATTGAGTGGTTGCTGCATTAGAGGTAGACATTGGGGTACCGATTCGTGAGGGAGTCGTTAGGAAAAGGTGTGCAAGGGCATTCAAGAAAAGCTTCTGCGGCGCAAGTAGACAAAAGGAGTATGCAACCGGAAGGTTAGAGACTTGAAGTTCAGGAAGGTGAACAAGTCTGTTTGAAGGTTTCACCCATGAAAGGGGTTTGATGCAGGTTTGGCAAAGAGATAAGCTAAGTCCAAGGTTATATTGGTATGACCCCCCCATTTTGAGGTACTAAGCGAATAGGGGAGGTGGATTATGAATTAGCCTTACCCACAGGACGGGGTCTGTCCGGAGCGTGCATCGGTATTTCATGGTCCATGTTGAAAAGATACCATGGAGTGGAAACTACATTATCCGTTGGGACGCAAGTGTTGTTGGATGGAGAAACTGACTATGAAGAGGAACAGTTGTATATTAGATAGAGAAGTTCGCAAGTTGAGGATCGAGAGAGAAGATGCATCCATCAAAGTTCATGGAAGAATCGACCGGTTTGGTCTGTTGAAGAAGCAATTGGAGGAAGGAGGCGGATATGCAAGAAAATACCCACATCTGTTTAAAGATACAGGTACTCCTTTTCGCCATTGTTTCCTTCTTGTGATGTTCGGGGACGAACGAGTGGGTAAATTCGGTATCTATTGTTGTAACGACCTGTTTATCAGTTTTGAGCCAAACAGTTTTATTCTGGAAAAACTGGCAGAGGTGGAAGGAGGCCACGACGGACCGTACGGCAAGCGGCCGCGTGGAGGGTTTCGTTCAAAACACTTAGACAATCTGAAATGGGTACTAAATCGAAATGTATCTGAAACGTCGTTGGACGGATAGTGGCAGACGGGACCGTCGCAGGGCGCGAACGGCCCGTCACGGCCATCCATCAAAAAATGAGTTTATGTGGATACGACGGGACAAGAAGGACGGACCGTCGAAGGCGCGCAAGGCCCGTCACGGGCTACGCCAATCCCAGTGGGTCGGATTTCTTACACGTTTTAAAAGGGACTTTTTGACTATTCTGTTTACTATAAGTTAGAGGGTTAATGTTAATAAATCTAATACTGGGGTTTAAAAGAGGTGATGGACTTAAGTTAATTAGTGGGTATTATTGCCATCTTTTCATTATTATTATAGATTAATTAGGGTAAAAGAAAGAAGGTTTGAATAAGAAACATGAAAGAACAAAGACAGAAAGAAAAAAAGATGAGGAGAAGCAGTAGAGAGCGAGAGAGACGCCGGAAAGATAGCATAGATGTTGAGAAGATAGCTTGTTGATTTAATTCTTCGGTGGAGGTAGGTTATGGTTTATGTTACGATATTCGTAGGAACTCAATAGTGATATTATGTGTTGATAATCTTGTAAAAACTCTGACTTATTGTGCTTAGAGTTGTTATGCTTTGATGATATGATATTGAAATTGTGATGAAATTAACAAAGATGATGAAGCATTGAATTCCCAAATTGAAAAGAAACCCTTAATCGATGATAAATTATATAATGAGAATGATGATGGCATTGTATGAAAGAAGGATTGATAAATTATATAATGAGAATGATAATGCCTTATGTGATAAAGAAGGCTTGATGAATTAGGGGAGGGGTGCCACGTTCCGCGTATACAGGAAGAATATGAGGGATCGGAGAGGGTCACGTCACGAACACCAGGACTAGAATATGGATCGGGTGACAAGTTCAAAAGGTACCAGGATAGAATATGAGAGATCGGAGTGTCACGTTCCGACACCAGGATAGAATATGGATCGGGTGCCACCGTTCCGGTACCAGGATATGAATTGAGGATCGGACTGTGGGTACGTGTCACGTGCGACACCAGGATAGATATGGATAGGGTGCCACGTTTACTGGTAAGAAGGATAGATAGGAATATGAGGATCGGTAGGGCCACGTTCTCGGCACCAGGGATATAGAAATAGAGGATGGAGTGTCACGTACCGCCGGGACACAAGAGGCAAGAAAGAATGATCTTGAAAGATAATGAATTACTCAATATAATGAACGTACTACCACAATAAGTGGGTATTGGGGCTTGAGTCCTATGTGTGAACCGTTGTAGGTATTGATGAATCTGTTGTTATTGCGTAATGTTGAGTATGTAGTTGATTTTACATTATGATTGATTTCTACTGTTCCCTATTTTGAGTTGGCCGATGATATTACTCAGTTACGTGTGGTTGTAGGACCCCCCTACTTTTCATGTTTTCCTCTTTGTTATTGTGAAATGCAGCAAAAGTTCTGTACCAAACTTCAACGTACAGTAGGAATCTAGCCAGTCTTCACTTCATCGGAAATCAGGGTGAGCTAAGGCGTCTAGTTGACTGGGTCTCTTCTTCAAGTGCTTGATGCCTTGACCTCCGGCATGGTGACTAGGCTTTTACTTTTTAGTTATTTTGTTCGTGAATACTCCTAGTTTTTAGTATTAGAGATAGATGTTCTTGTGATGATGACTCCAAGCATTATGGTGGATCATTAAACGCACGAATAGCTGTTGAATCGGTGCCTCTTATGGAGGGGGTGATTATGTGTTAGAGTTTAAGTCTCCGCATTAATTTTCGTTGATATATCTGACATGTTAAAGGTTTAGATGGGTTGGTTCGCTCACATAGGAGGGTAAATGTGGGTGCCAGTCGCGGCTCGGTTTTGGGTCGTGACACTCACATTCGTACGTACAACACAGATGCTTACAACTAATATTACTTAAGTGCATGCACGATAAAAGAGGAAATAGTGATCGAGATAAAATCATACCATGCAAAATAAGAAATTGGGGCAAAAATAATAGGGCAAAACCAAGCATTTCAAAAAGCAATCCATAGTTATAGTAATAGAATTTTACCTTGAAGATCTAGAAACTCCAAGATCACGAATTATATTAATAGCATAGGTCACGATAAGTAGTAAGAAGAGAAGACTAATTTCGTTATTCTTCCATCAGACAAAAAAGACCTACATTACCTCTTCATAAGTTGGAATATTAAGATGTGCTTTTCTCAATCTACTGATTTTCCTCTAACAAACATGCGAGAGATGCACAATTGTGTGTCTCTACTTTGCTAATTTTAGTCTAACGAAATTGCGAGAAGCATCTTTGTCCAATTTCCTCTAAGTCAGTGGTTTGCCGGACTCTCTAAGACTCTTACCATAAAGTGAAACTAGAAACATCGAACATCGCTCCATCAGACATGGAATATCAACTGTCGAAGTATTTTTTTTTTCATGAAGGGGAGGTGTGGGTGCACACAGAGACGTGTGTGGTTAAGAAAATTAAAGAGGAAAATTATCAAGTATAGAAAAAATAAAAAGGCTATTATTTAACTTAATTAGCACCTTTAATTTATTAAGTTTTCTTTAACAATGGGATTCTAATCTTTTAACATCCGGATAGTATTCTATCACTACTATTTAATGAAAATTGATTTCACGATGGGAAAATATGTGTGTGACTTATCATATACTTGTAACGCTCTCGAATTGATTCCCTCAGTAAGAATGGTCATTGAAAAAGGATTTTCTGTGTGTTATGTAGTATTATGTTTAAAGTGTATTGATATGCTTTTTGGCTTTTAGGAGGTTTCTTGTTGTTTGTGAATTCTAAAGTTCCTTCGTGACGAGAATTGTTGTACGAAATAACAGAACCCTTGCGAATAACTAATACTCGCATCACCTAATCAACAGAATGTTTCGTTATCTTGGTAATAGTGACGGACACTCTGCTTTGATAATTCAATTTCGATCGTCATCTGTGATGGATCTGGATGGTTAGAGGTGCATAGAGGAAAGTGAATATCAATTAACACTGCTGATCCACGGGCGCTTGTGTGTAGTGGCTTAAAGACCAATAGGTTCATCCAGCATTAGGGTGGTAGGTGTAACACTGTAGTGTACCGTGTCAAGACACTCACAACAGGTGGTAAATTTATGGTAATCACTGTCTGACATCCCATCGATCTCCGTCAACGCCGATTCTCGGCCATTTCATTTATCTGGGCATTCGTTCCTGTGTCACCTCTACTCGATACCACATTGTTGATTCTGTGTTTATTCGTTGTGGCTTCACGGTATTAGCCGCACGGTCAACCTGTATCTTGCCAGTATGTCCGGACTTCACACGTGTCGTTGCACACGCAATTATACTCACCGTGTAGGGTGTCTCAATCTGCTGGTTCCGTTTAGCTATGGCTGGATTACTCTTTCACCTAATTAATTAAAATGTTCAAAGTGAGACTGAGTTACAATATTTAATTGGTATCCGGTTTAAGAACATTTGATGGTAAAAATGAACTATTTAGTCTCCTTTGTTTTGGTGTACGTAGACAGTTCCAAGTTGAATATGTCAGTTTTATTGGAATATCTCTACCATTCGGTTCTTTTTTCTCTTTTTTTTGTTGACGCTGTGGATGATATAAAGACAAAAATCTCCAGAGCTTTTTTACTGTCTTCCCCTTTTTTCCTTTGCTTTTTTTCGAGTTTTCGCTCGAGTTGGTTGTGTGTGTGACATTTTCTTTGGTTGTTGGTGTGTTTGCGGTGATTTTTCCCAGTTTCCCAGTGAACAATTGACGTATTTCCAGTGAAAGTGTGACATTTGTCCAGTGAAAGTGATGACTATTCCCATGCAAGATGTTTGTTGCGGGAGGGATGTTTAGTTATTTTTTTTTTAAAAAAAAACAAGGAGGAATAATACGTAATCTTTGCATATGTTGTCCTAGATGGGGAGGATAGGTTGTCCTGCCCTCTAGTCCTTTATAGAGTGTTACTGAGGACGTCCGTTGAGGAGACACTTAACGTTTGCGAATAGAGCACAGTCATGAGCATGCTCTTTTTGAGGATTTATGTTTTTTTATCATGTAAGAGTCCATTCCTAAATCGTCCACGCCAAGTTAAGAAACTTAAATTGATACCTATAACTTTAGCGGTGCTACGAAATTAGAACCAAGCAATATCATCCTGTCAATATCATCGTATTGTGTTCTCCGCCAATATACTGACCCTTTAAATCATTCACCTCTACTAGTTGACATGAATGCCATTAAAGTCTTTTTTTAATAATAGACTAATTTAATTCATTAACTCATTTGACTAAAATAATGATTATATTATTTTTAAATTATTTTGAATCAATTAAGAATAAATTTTCATGCGTAATTTGTGTTATCATAACTTAAAACTATTTGTTTTATGTTATGAAGAAGACATTTGAAATGTCTATAATTTTACTCCCAATGTTTGTCACCCAAATACTTATAAAACATACATTCAAAAAAACATATTGATATAACAAAGCATTACATTAACCACTAATTTATATTAATTAATCATAAGTTGTATAATTAAATCAATAAGTTAAAGGTCGATAATATAAAGTAATTAGTTGGGTGCTTTGAAATGCATATTATGGTCTACTAGTTTGTCTGCCGGCTTGTAAAAAAAGAGGATGGAAGCAGGATATATGGAGTTCAAAGAACCCAAATTACTTATCTTGTGACTTAAGCTAAGCGACCGGTTAGGCCTGTTATTATTGATTTATTATACAATTTCTAGTCCACTAATTGAAGTAAACTAGGTTCATAAGTGAGTTTTATATCAATACTATTTTGAATGTATGGTTTATAAGTATTTAAAATTGAGTGAATGAGTATGAGTACTTACGTTTAAAAAAGACATTCTTCATAACATATTAACAATCAAATTAAAAAAGTTTAATTATGATAAAAGATTTAAGTATTGAAATTTTGTTCTAAAAATCTGATTCTAAATTTTTTTTTTTTTTTAATTGCGCGGTAAGTTTGTTTGATACCGTGTGTATTTATTAAAACAATTTTGATCATCATTTAATGAATAAGTTGAATGAATTAAATTAGTTTATTATTTAATTAAAAAAAGACTTAATGACATATTATGCAAACTAGGAAGAGAGTTGATGCTTTGTTGGAAATCAATGTAAGTAATTTGCGAGGCTAACGGAAGGAAATATATCAGGAAAAATAATAATGTTGGGCCTAATACTCTTGATCCTAAAGAACTTTATAAATGATATTTTAAGGCGATTTTCTTCACTCTGGGGTATATTTGAGGAAGGGACGCTGGGGGCGGAGAGCTAGAAGCAGACGAGTACGGAGACGTAGACCGACGGAAGGGAAGAAGAGGAAAGCGAGGCAGGGGGGTATAAGTTCGCAATGATCCACGGTGAAGGGAGGCTTTATTATTGATGTGAGTAAGGTCATTTTATTCCTTTATTGAATTAGGTTTTTATTATACTTCTAAAATCAATATAATTCATTTATTATACACTTATAGTTTAAACGCAATTTTTGATATTATATGATGTATTTTGTAAGAATAAAGTAGCAACTTAAAAAGACGTGTAGGATTTTTGAAGTAAATAAGTGGGATGTAGAACATTAGTTTGTTAAAACTAATTGTAACAAACAAACTTGTCCACATTTTTCTCTTGATGCATGGAGTGCTTTATCATCCTGAATTGAGGGAGGGTTTATTGTGTGTAAGACCATTTTTTGTTTTTTTTTGAAAGGAGTGGGCGAAATCGACGACGGCGCGGACGATGAGAGGGACGCTACGAAGAGCTTGCGAGGAAGCGGCTATATTGAAGGCTACAAAAACAACAAGGTGTTTGTAAGCGATTCTGCCGGATTGTTGTGCCTACAATGCCAAAACCAGCGGACATAGGGCATTGCCGGGGAAAAAAAAATAAAAAGGGATCAAAAGGAAAAAAGAAAAAACAAAAAACATAAAAGCCAACAGAAGGGGGAGATTACGAGGAGGAAGAGAGACAGGTTCAGAGGGGGGGGTGCGGTGATATATTGGCTAAAGAAGGGGGCTTGGAGGTGTGGCCCTAGGGCTTGGCTAAACCCAGGCCTAGGAGTTTCTCGCAATCTCCAGTACGGCTTTTCATTTTTTTTTTGGTTCTTGTTGTTTCTTTTCCACCAGCAGGCTCTAGGCCGTACCTGGGGGTTGTGTTCATGTGTACCTTTTAGAGTGTTCACATGTGGTGTGTGCAGCACCCGCGCACGGGCAAACGCACCGAAGGGGGCGGCGGGGCGGAAATAGGGAGGCAAGGGGTGGATGGACGTAGGACGGGAGGGAAAGGGACGCGAGACCGGGGCACAAGGGGAGAAGTGCTAGATTAAACTTACGCACACTTCCCCCATTCACTAAGCATACGCTTGGTCTCGGCATATCATTATATCAAGTATGATCAGACATTTTTATTGCTTATGTATCTCTCAATATAGCTTAGCCTCATGTGAAACTACATACCTCTCACAATAATGTTATGCATTCACATGTAGCCTGCAAAGTTGTACAAGCTTAAGCATCTTTCAAAGGTCGAGCTCGTAACTAATGATCCAAGTGGCTGTACATTCATGCTGGTAATACTCACACCTAAATTATTTTCCAACTCCACCTCCATCTAATATATGGACCTTATTCTTCATACAGGGTTTCGATAATCTCAGAAGTCAAAGTGTACTTCCACATCAGTGGACCAACAAGCAACCCCAATGCGTAGTAATGCGTCCAGGGGACGAGAGCGGGGGGGGGCTGGAGGGCGGGAAGAAGCACGCGCTGAGGGCGAGGAGGCTGAGAAGCACGGGCGGGGGGAAGAGAGGGGAGGCGCACCAAAAAGTGGGGCAGGGGCAAGCAGAATGACAAATCTCAACAAGCGTACGCCAGGCAAGGACCAAGACCTGGGCGGCGCGCAAAAAAACGAAAGGGGCCATGCGTGAACGAAGGAAAATCGGGGCACCCCGGGTTAGGACAGAGAGAGTGGTTAGCAGATAGGCTTCTGGGTCGCGGTAGAGTGGGGGTTATGAGATGGCTCTGTTGGGCATAGATCGGTAAGGTAAAAATAAAAGCAAGTTCCACCCAGCTATCTTCTTCCACATGAGCATAGCCCTCACTTGCGAGAAACTTGGCTTTGCTTCATTTTTTGATTACTCAACAATGTCAATTATTTGCTAACGGATTTCATTTAGTTTGTTCTCGTATATTATTCATTAGCAGACGTCTGGCCACAGGTGGGCCGGAGCATCCTTAGGGCGCTAGAAGACAAAGAATATAAGTATTTCGTAGCCGCAAAGAAAATCGTCATATATCAGATGGTCCCCTTGGCAAACGGTAATAAGTACACGCATTCCCGTGGTAGATTGCTCCACAGGAAAGCGGTGTGAGTACACATCTCAGAAAACTATGCCAACAGCACATTTGTTTTATTTTGGAAAAATGAGAATTAGATAATGTGCGAGAATACATTCTACATCTTTCATGGGTTGACAGCTGTTAACAGTTATCCAATTCGCGAAATGTGGGGCTTGTGACATTTGAGAAAGGCGAAATGTTTCTTTGTTTTCAATGCAAGTTTTGGGATCATGTGTTTGTATGAAGGAAAATTTTCTTTAACATTTTAGTCGACACGAAAACAAATCGTTTTCTTTTTGCTTATTTTCTGTATTTTGTACCAAAGTTGTGAAAAAAACAATATCTCAGAACACCATTTATATATAATCTAGCCAAAAATACGTTAAGTGGTTATAATAGGGTAGGGATACGATCAACCCCACCCACAACCTCACCCACCCCCCCCCCCCCCCCACCACACGCCCGGACGGCCCCCCCGGGCGCTGCGCCTTCCCCACTGAGATCTAGTCGGTGGTGGTGATGAAGTACTCTGGGGAGGAGGGGAGAGGACCAGAATCGGAGTGGCGACAAAGAAAGACGAGAGAGGGAGTGGGGGGGGAGGGAGGGAGACAATTAGTACTGATTAAAAAGTTTAATTAAGTATGAATACAAAACCTATGTGAAAGCTTAGATGTTTTCCATACTTCCTCTCACTTTGGGAGTGGTAATTTACCTTAATGCTTTTTTAGGAACTTGTTTTTGCTAGAGAAAATGATCTTTGATTCTGTCTAAGCAAAGATTTGATTCAACCAAAGTTTATTTGGGATTGAGAAATGTACCGCACCTCACTGTACCATACAAGCAAAACCTCCTGCTCACCCTATATTTTACAGCCGTGAGAAGTATGACACTCCAGACCAGAGTATGTGACCCGTTTCGTTACGCCTCTCGCGAGATTGTTGCAGAGGGCCGTCGGGCCCTGTCCCTATGTGTGTCCGGTGCCATCTCTCTGCACACTGTTTGCACAAGTGTGTAGTAGCCAATTTAAAAAAAAGGCAGTTGCAGTGCGGCGACTTTTCGATGTCCGTAAACGTACTTTATTTGTTGAGTATTCTTGTTACGGTTGCTTTTAGGCCCTAATTTGGGGTGGTGAGTAGGTAACTTGAGCGAAAAAAAAAAGAAAAAAAAAAAGAAAACAAGAAGCACATGAAGCGTTGATGTCGTGATGGAGTTTCCATACATAAGCACAAAAATAGTTGTCGCTCCCATGTAAGGTGTCAGCGGCATGAAACAAAGGTAGTCGCCTGTATGTCCCGCTGTCAATGAACTATCTCTCCCGATTTCCGGGCAGGGCTCATATACCCGTAGGTCTGGACGGGGGCTTGCTGTGTAAAAAACAAAAAAACAAAAGAAACAATAGTCTCGTTTGTTTTCCGATTAGTTTGCCCGTTGTGCTAAGCAAGCATTAACTTTCTTTATGATTTGTTAATTTATTGGAGAATTAATCTGTGTTATTAAGGCAATATAAATACACACAAGCTAAGAGAATGTTTGCGATACTGTCTGTGCTTTGAACTACTAGCAAATTTGGTCTCCTAGCTTGAACTACCCAAGAAGGAAATATTTAGACCACCAACGAATAAACGAACAAACCACTAAAGGCAACAACCAAATTTCTATCTTTCTTCGGGGATGCCACTTTGGCAGGTCCCCGTGAGTGTACTTGCAACTGGAGTGAGTGCACCGTAATATTCACCCCATCTCATGGTAACCGTGACCGCACATTTGGTCCCGCCTGTCTCTTCCGAAGCGCTTCCTTACATACCAGTATCTAATGGAGGACCATATGTACTTTGCGATAGGTTTTAAAGTAAAGTGCCTTTGACCTAAAAAAAACAAAACAAAAAGGAATAGAGACGCAGGGGGGTTACTAGCGGAAAGGGAAGACAACGCAACAGAAAAGCCAGAAGCGAATGAACGAACAAGGAGGACAAAGGGGGGCGGGGGGGAAGAGAGGAGAGGAGAAGATAAGAGGAAGAAGTGAAGAAAGAAGAGAAAGAGCAGAAGGGGGGGGGAGCGGTGGGGGGGCTTGGGGGCGGGAGGCGACGGGGGCGGGGGGTGGGGGGGGGGTGGGGCGGGTTTTTTTTTTTTTTTTTTGTTTTTTTTTTTTAAGAAGGTATTTTATGTGTATGTAAACAAGATGCCATTGATGCCAATGGGCATAAAAATGGAAATGTAAGGGATTCCTTTCATTGCAAAACAACTGCCCAATTGTCTTTTTGGGTGAATATGTCACTATATTGCATTCTTGGTTTGTGCTGGGTAGTGCCAAACCCCAGCCCCAAACAAAAAAACCACCAAAGGAGGTGTATGAAAAATAGCTGGAAGGAGATAGGGAGAAATGAATCATGGAGTTTATCTGGAGAGACTGGAGATGAGAAGTAGACAGAGCAGCAAGTATAAGATCTGTCCTGTTGGGAATTAATCCCAACATGACATGGCTTGGTGGGCTTGTGCGAAAGAAAAGAAATGCAAAGATGCTTTTGCAAAGAGAAAAAAAAACAACATTCATAAGCGAGAGTGATTAAGATCATTGAATTGGCCTCAATCTTCTTTATTTTTGGTGTAAACAAGATATGGTGGGGTATATAGAACTTTTTTTTGATTTCATAGGAAACTTGTAATCTCTCATACGGTAGTTTTTGTTATGCTTTGATGAGATTGTAAGTGGCCTATGCTTTGATGAGATTGTAAGTGGCCTATTCTCATCATTTGTTTGATGATGATTTCTGTTGTGAATACACAATTACCTTTGCCTCCAAAAGTATATTTTTCCATAAAACATCAAGCCCACCTTCAACTCTGTATATACAAAACTTGAGATATCAATACTTTTATTTAATCCCAATGCCATGATTATATGACTACCAAAATCATCCACCGCTTTGTCACAGGTCCCATCGAACCAGAGAAGCTAGGTGGTTCTGGCAGTTGATTAAACTCTTGCCTCTTGTCTTCCTCTTAAAATCCCTAATGTTTCCACTTTTGTAAATTTAGTGTTGTATCTCCCCCTCTGATTTTAACTGCACAACAGGCATGTGAATGAAGTGATAAGGTTGCACTTGAGATAATATAGGTCTCAATTTTGTTTTTTTCGGTTTGGATTTGAGAAAATTTTTATGCGAATCTTTAGGCTGATTTATAGTCAACTCACATTAGTGCGTAGGCTAAAAGATACGAACATGTATTGTGTAGTTTCTGAAGATGGACTCAGTAAGTGTCAAGTTTCTTCTTCTAATCTAAAATTATCAATTACATATTTGATAGAGCTAGTTATCTCTTTTTTTTTTTTTTTTGAGCAGAGGTAAAGTGTATTCCTCAGCAATTAGGTTACTTATGGCAACCATTCAATATAAATACTATGCAAGTAATCAAAACTTAGAGAGAGAGCCTGGAAGTTACTAGCTGTTTTCCTCATAATACCTCTTCTACACCACAAATTAACAGTATTAAGCAGTTCATCTCCCCCCCTCACTTAGGCATTGGATGTTTGTATAATAACTATGTTCTCAAACACATCTTTATTTCGCTATCTTCCAGAATCTACCAACCGTATTCACACAGCAAGAAGGGACTAAGCCCGCCCCTTTTTTCTGTTTTTTACTCCCACCTTCCTATCCACCAGGTAGAAGATCTGCTTATGCTCAGGGGATCACCCATGGTTTTTGGAGGAGATGCGAAACCTATGCCAAAAGTGTGCACCCCATCTTGAAGAGACGTACACCGTAGTGACACAATGTGAAAGAAAATTTTCCCCCCCCCCCCCGAATGACATGTTACGCTCCTTTGTGGTAGCAAAATGCCCCAAGTGTCACACACCGCTGGAGACAACTTCACAAAACCTCTCTTTCATCAGTTTCACGCGCGTAGTCAGACTTTGCTCTTCTACGTTTATACCTCGCCCATGTGAAACACTTGATCTTGGTAGGGGATATCTAGATTTATATTTGTTTCCAACGGTCCATGGATGTTCCCAGGTTGTTTTGAGGACACAAATTTCTTCAGTACAATCTTCCAAACTGTAAATTTTCCATCCCTCTCATGTCTGAATTTATTGTATTTTCGTAGGTGCTGATTTAAACAGCAGGAATCCATTCAATCTTTGGCACGTAAGTTGGCCACTCTCTCTCCCAGTATTTTGAGAAGCCTCCTAAGGAGATATTTCCATCTTTAGTTAGTGCCAGATCCAGCAATAGAAAATATATCTGGAAAATTACTCCTATGAGTAATTCATGGCTGATCCATTTCGG
The DNA here is from genome assembly GCA_027704765.1 of Solanum habrochaites. NCBI lineage: Eukaryota > Viridiplantae > Streptophyta > Magnoliopsida > Solanales > Solanaceae > Solanum > Solanum habrochaites. The sequence continues at coordinate 28,805,557 of JAKWJA010002495.1, forward strand.
CTTTCCAGGAATTAGAATTCAAGTCCCCGACCCACGACTCCTTATAACTTATGCTACCCGTGACAAATTTTTTACGGGCCAACAAATATTCGACAGTCCTTCCGANAATAGATGGGAATTTAGAAGTTATTAAATTGGTTTTTATTAATGAGTTTAGTCTTCCGCATTACTTTCTGTTGATATTACATTGAAATGTTAAGGTTTAGATTGGTTGGTTTGCTCACATAGAAGGATAAGTATGGGTGCCAGTCGCGATCCGATTAGGGTCATGACAGTTCTAAGTATGGCATATGCAAAAAATGAAAAAAGGGACATTTAGTAAAATAAACTTTCATGACATAAGTAAAAACATTCATGATTTAAGAGTTGAACTAGTATAGTATCATCGTTTAACACATAATAAAAGAATATCATAATTTTTGAATCAAGGAACACATTACAAGTAACAATGAGGACATTACGGTGACTAGTGGTAATGTCACAGTTTAATTGCACAGCCCAAGTCATGTGAACCCTTTTTTCCTAGAAGTTTCCCTAACCCAAGTTTATTAAGATTCCCTAAGGTAAGCAAAGAAAACACTCCCATAAACCCCTTTCAGGCCCCAAAAGCGACCCATACATCCACGAATCATAGACTTACCTCGTATTGAAATCAAGTCCACACTCTTGGTTAAGAAGGTCAAACATACATTCATACAAATTTATTAAGTATCCTTCTCAATAATACTTATAGGTCACACTAAGTTCAATGTGAGAGTATTATCACAAATAACTGTCCCATTCCAAAACCACACCCTAGAAGTTAGAGGCAATCTCACATCATAAAAAAAAGAAAAGCAAGGACTTACCCTGATCATCATCATTATTCTCATCCATCTTTGATTCTCTTGCCCGGAGTGCATAGAAACGAGCCTTTCCCTTTGGAACATTAGGAGAAACTTGCTTACCCTATTTTCCTCTATAATCAATGTTAGGACAATCTCTCACCTTGTGTCCTTACTTTCCATAACCATAGCAAATCCCGGTACCCCTTAGACACTCACCATAATACCTCTTTCCACAAGTGACATATGTAGGTTTTCCACTTTGATAAACACCTCATTTTTCCGATTTCTCCTTAGCACTCTTAGGTTCTTCTTTAGATTGAGCCCTCTTGTTAAACCTAGTACATTCTTTTTCACTACAACCACCCCTTTTCAAGTTTCTAGCCATCGTCCTATGTTTAGACTCTTCAATTGATTATGCATACACAATGATTCTAGCTAGGGTCAAATCATCCGGTAGCATCGTCGTACGACATCCCTCCTTCACAAGATCGGCTACACAAGTCACAAAACGACTAATTTCATCTACTGGATTAGACACAAGAGAAGGGGCATATCTAGATAACATTGAGAACTTCAAATATTATTCCTCAACACTCATATTACATTGCTTGAGATTGATAAACTCCTCCACCTTAACTTCCCTTCTCTCAAGGGGAAAGTACTTACCAAGAAAAGCATCATTAAATTCTTCCAACTAAACTCGACTTACGAGAATCACACAGCCCAGATTCTGGACCCCACCAACCTTTCTCCCATCCCGCTCTAACCTTCTCACCTCCAGCATCCACCCTTTCATTTCCCCATTGTTTCTTCATGCCTCTCCAATGTGACATCGGTACACTTGGGTTCACCCCCATTCCTTATTAATGTATTCGCTTACTCCATCCGTAACGTTATGTCCTTCCACCCCATTCCCCGCCTGGATGGCCCCCCTGACCTTATATCATACCCCCTGACCTGACTCCTACCCTGCGCGATCCCCGTACATCCCTAGTAATTTTTGCACCTTCTCCACTTCCATATCCGTCCCCTTTACAGTATGTCTACCTACCATCAATCCCTCTCTACTAACTCCGGCGTCCCCACTCTCAACCCACTCATTTTGTCACCCTCTGCACTTCCCACAGCCCTCGCCCACCCCGCCCTCAATCCTTCAACCTTTTCACTCCTCTTATTGTTATCCCCAGCCCCCCTACACAACCCCCAACTATTCTCGACCCTACTTTCTCTACCACTTACCACGCCCCCCCACCCCTCCAACACCCCCCATGGCCCTAACTTAGTATCCAGCCACACTTCTACTACCCACCTACGATGCACTACCCGCTCGTCTACCTTCCCTCGCTCTTCAGCCCCCTATTCTCGTAGCCACGTTATTCTTCGCTCCTGTTCTTTTCTCCACTCACACTCGTATACTTCCCTCCCCACTATATCACACCCTTCCTAACCTCCCTTTCTTCTTTGTACTTACTCATTGGTTCTTCCAACTCATACTGGACTGATTCCTCCGGCCTATTATACCTCCAATCTGTCTACAATATTTGAGAAACATCAGTCAATTGATATGAAGCCAACTCCGCCTTCTCCCTAGATGTAACACCTATAGCACTCAACACCTTATACACTCCATCAAGAAACTCTTGGGGATCCTCTCCCACCTTAGAGACAAGAAATATAGGAGGATTCATCCTCACAAAATCTCTTAACCTAGACGTCATAGTGCTATCCAGAACATTCACCCTGGGCATGATACTCAATTAACTTGAGTAGTCATGGGCATAATCTAAAGAAATCAAAGACTCTCTAATATCCCTATCACTCAACTCCCTGGGAACCACGGTACATCATTACCTCTACCACAATAGGTACTTGAGCACCTTGAAAATCCTAGTCAACTCCTCAACTTGAGAAGGGATCTCCTTTGCACCTCATTCTCTTCAACTTGTAGGCGGTGTCTCCTCGTAATAATCTATAGCACACAGGAAAAACAATAAAAAGATACTCAAAACTTTTACCTCTATGACATGACATAGGAGTAGAAAAGAATTGAAACTCTATATCATATAGCCTCTTGCCTATAGATATGTCATGACTAACATGAGTGGAACAATACCAATAAAAACATAATTTAAGTCCAATTAAAATCAAAATAAAGAAAATAGGGCATTTACCACCACATCATCTTCAATACCTCAATCCAAAGTCAAATTACCACTTTCGATATCACAAGGCCCTTATCCATGGTCATAACAACAACTCAATATAATTGTAACAATATTCATTAAACTAGGTCCAATTAATACATATTCATCAATCCAATATCACCAATATATCAATTTACTACAATTATTACATCATTAGACAACCCATAAAAATCTACACCATTATTCATAAACAATAGGTCAATATAAAGTAACCCATAACTTAGTCAAAAACTAGGGTTCATCCAATTAGTCAAAAACTAGGGTTCATCCAATTCATGGGCTTATAGGTAATTTAGGTTAAAATATCAATAAAATTACAATTTAATCCATAATAAATGTTTTAGAACAATTGATGCAAGAACAAATGGTCGAATCGTGCAATTGGACAATTCAACTTTGAAAACATTAGAAAACATCTTGAGAGTTGAGATCCTTGATGAAGAGAGTTTGAAGTACGAAAAAACATACTTGGATGAATCTAATTCTTCAATATAATTAAAAATATCCACTAAATTCGTCACTCCAAGCCCTTCCTTGAATTTTGACTCCAATGGAGTTCTAGAGAGAATTTTACGGGATTTGGCTTTTTTGATTTGGAAGAATGAAATCTTCTAAGTGTTAAATACTGTTGTCCACACTTAAAATACCCAAAATACCCCTAAATAACCTGTAATACTCCTATTTGGAAGTGGCGTGAAATTCCCATTTCACCCCTCACTTAACAGTGACCTGCGCAAGAAAACACAGATCCATCAACGATTGCCCATCGATGAGGCGTAGGTCCATACAAGGGCCGGACTTTCCTCCTTAGATGGGATAAGATGCTTGGTATTGGTACCTTATCTCCCCAGTCTAAGTACCAAGTGGCGCCCACTGTAACAACCCTAAAAATGGCTATGTTGAGTAATATTATCCCCAAAATCTTGAAGTCATCACCATAAGACCATCATGTAACAATTACTAAACGAAGAGTATCTAAAAAGCCTAAAATAACAAAGCAAGTCCATGCCGGAACTTCAAGGCATCAAGACATGAGGAGAAGATCCAGTCCAAGCTAGAAGCTTATCTCACCCTGATACCGAGAGTAATGAAGACTGGCTATAGTTACTGTTGAGAGTCGAAGATGACAGACTTTTCTGCACTCACAAATAACAAAGAAACATAAACAAGTAGGGGTCAGTACAACCAAGTCCTTGGTAGGTATCATCGGGCCAACTCAAATAGAAAGCAATAATATCTCATCTAACATCATACACTCAACTAATATTCTTACATGTGATAGCAACCAGTATAACAATCATTTATAATTATCACCTATCATAATCTTATGAGGACTCCAACCATCCATAACCATACCTCTTTTTGGGAAAACACATTTTTCTTTCGATTGAGTCTATTAGCATCTTTCAGATTCCTTATCTATATTTATCTTTTGTCGGTACTGACACTTCGTCCCTTGTTAAGTCTTTATTCGACTTGTGTCGGTAACGTGACCCTCCCGATCCCCTACTACTATGTGTCGGAACGTACGCGCCCGATCCCCTGAAATCTACTACGTGTCGGTTTCGTGACCCCATCCCCTAAATCTAACGTGTCGGTTGTGCCACCAGCCGATCCCCTAAACTATGTTCGGTTTGTGACACCCACGATCCCCTAAATCTACGTTCGGTTCGTGACAGTCACCACGTCCCCCGTCCAACTAATTTTACGTTTCAGTTCTTGACACCTCTCCCCCTAATCTCATTCTAATTAGTAAATCCTAGCTTCTTTATATCCGGCAATCATCATCTCATTACTTTAGTTCATCAAGAATCTCTTTTAACAAGGCATCATCATCTAACAAGGAGATTAGGTTTTTTATCAAGATTGGGTTCAAATAGCTTCAGATCATGCTTGTTTCAATCACCAACATCATATATATAAAATCACATCATGCAGACACACAATTACGCTATAGAAGACTTTATAATACATACCACCCAACACATAATCATTCGCTATTAAGAGTTTTACTACGAGTACATAAAACCATAACCTACCTCCACCGAAGAATTCGTGATCAAGCAAGCAATTCCTCAACTCTTGTTTGTCATCTTCTCTCGTTGCGTACCCAATCTACTCTCTCTTTTCTGTCTCTCTTTGTTCTTTCTATTTTTCTTATTCAAAACCCTCTTTCTTTTAACCCTATAATCATAAAATTAAGTATAAGAGCGATAGACCCAATAACCACTAATTAACTTAAGGTTACCTCTTTTAACCCCCAATTAATTTGGACTTATAACATAACCCAACCACCTTTATCATTAAAAGCAGGAAATATCCAAATGCCCCTTAAATAAATTAAGAAATCCGACCCAGCACCTGGTATTAGCGCAGCCTGTGACGGGCCCGTCGTTCCTGCCGACGGTCCCGTCCTTCTGTCCTTCCACACGATAGCAGAAACTGATTTTTAGTGAAGCTGTGACGTCCCGTCCTGCATTCCGTCGTGACGTTCAGTAGAGTCCTCTCTCATGATATAAACCCGATTTGTCTAATTTGCCTAAGTGATTTTGAAACGAGACCCCCCCTCGAAGACGGTCCTTCGTGCCCATGACGGTCCGTCGGGGGTCCGTTCGTCTCAGCCGATTTCCTAGAAAATAAAATCTTCTCGCTGCTCAAAAGACGAACACGGTCGTTACAAGACCTTGTTTTGCACTAACCGCGGCATACTTCTCTATACTATGTATAGGTTTTGGAATAAAGGTGGAAGACTAGAAGTTGAAGATTGAAAATGTTCTCTCCCCAAGGCAAAGTCTGTCCTCATATATTTGAGGTATAGTTTTTTTTTTTAGTTTATATTTAAAGACTTTAGTTAATGTACTTCCATTTTAATATAAGGGATGGTCCCAAAGTTATTATTTTCGTGTATTAAGTTGGCTTTGTGCATTATGAGATTCTCTAAAATAATTTTTGAAAGAAATAGTTATTAGGAAATATCTTGAAAAAAGTTTTTTAATTTCCCCTACTTTTTCATGTCTTACTTTATGAATTATTCTACTTAAGTAAAGGGATTTCCAAGACCTTAAGGGTCAAGCACGACCTTTGCCACGACTGGGGTTCCTCCCTACTTATAGGGGTACTTTCGGGTCGTGACAATAGTCTACTAAAACTATATCATTTTACTAGAAGATTCATCGCTTTGACTTCACCTATACCATAAGCATTAGATCTTCATAATATAACAATACAAGTGTATGAACATGATAGTATCATAATTCATAAGTTATGTCCAAGAGGCCCTCATTTTCACAATTATTTACATAACGGCAGCACCGCCCCCACATAGTGGTGGACCATACAAACATTCACATCAGCCTACTTACCATATGATGGAATTTGTCAACATACCATCACTCCATCAAGAACACCTCAAATACATACCTATTCCAACCAATTCAATTAACCAAGGCTCTTACCAGTTGCCATACACAGAAATTCAATCCAATAATGAAACTACACAATCAATCATAATAATACAATAAAAGAATGACTAATTTGAGACAACCTATATACAATGTTAATATGACTTTACATAATTTAATAGCCTAAGATAATCTACACAATAATTAAACATAATAAAGCCTTAATCAAATCACCCATATTAGAGTCAACATAAGGAAATCATGATTTTCATATGTTTTTAGATGTAACACCTCTAAAATGAATTAGATGAAGCTAGATCCTAATATGTGTGTCATGAGATTCTAAAGTTCTTAAATGGTTTATAATGATGATTGTACTCAGTGTCTAAAGTCTTGTGATGTTTGGAGGTCAAATGTCCAAGAACGTCCATGATATTTAAAATTTAACCTTGAAACGTCTGTGTGTGCCTTAGTGTGTTTCATAGTTTTACATATTTGTTTTGGATAAAATTGTTTGAGATGTACTTAACATGTGTACGAGTATATTATGGGTGGAAACGTACAGGAAAAACATCCCAAGGACCAACCAAAGTGTCCTTGAGAAGGACCAAACTTGGGAGCAGAAACTTATCAAAACTATCATATACGGAAGGAAATCAACGCCCAATAGATTAGTCGACGTCTCATAGGTTGAGGGTGCAGGTGGGGACTTGGTATAGGGATGTTAATCTCCCATTGTTGAGTCTTTAACTCAATTGGAGGTTGCCAGCACGACCTATCGATGGATCGACGCCTCGTAGGTGTGGCCGTCGTTTGGACACTTGCAGTTTTCTCTAGGGTCATTTGTGGCGGTGTTTATGCATTATACTTGTGAATGATGTGGATTGTTTCCAATACTTTATGAATTGCGAAACAATGTGGCCTCGTTGGCATTACTTTATGAAATCTGTTATTATGATGTATAACTTGTCTATGTTATCATAATGAAGGTCTATATGAGTTATGTGTATCTATGAAGTCATGTATGTGTTCTCCTAAGTGAATATAGGTGATACTGATAGGCTATAGTGATGCCTTGTGTGTGTAGACTTGATGTTGAAGTGTAAATCTCCTTAGTTGACTATATGTACCTTATGATGAGTTATGTTGATGATTATCTAGATGTATGTATGTGGAGTTGCAAGTATACTTCCTTATCTCTATGTGCTTCTTGAATATATGTTATATGTGATTATAGAAAGTATATGTGCTTGTTTTGGTAGACTTGTGTCCCTTACTTGTAACATGAAGAATATGAATATGAATCATTCACCTGTAGGCTAAAGAACTTTTGTCATGAATGTATATGTATGAATGGAATATTATCTTGAATAGAGTGAAACAGGTATAGTGTCCGGACCCTCACATTAACTAGAAATTAGGTCAATTCGATCGGGATGCGGTGTACTTGGCCTCTTAAAGGTCTTGTACAAGACATTTTATTTCATTCATCACATATACATAAATTAAAGTAGTGCGGAATTAAACTTTTCACAACATGTGAATAGTCTTTCAAAATCTCTTTCATATAAAAACCATTAGAAATACTAAGTATCATGTCATCAAATCATAGGAACAAAATATTCTTGGGACACGGGCCATACAATCGAAATATAGTACTACTAAGTCTATTACAAAGCTTATAAAGAAACCTAGAGGATTCCATTAGAATAAATGAAGATATACTTACCTTGGCTTGAAAGATCTATAACCAGCTTCTCTCCCTAAAATCACCTTCACCGATGACTACTTAGAGCAGTAGATAAAAGATAGTGATTAGTACAAACACATGTACTAAGTATGACATAATGCATAAAATCATGATAACGAACATTTAATAGAAATATGCTCGTTTTGATTAATACACCATAATATAAACATAAGAAAAATATTTAACATCATAGAAACACATAATACAACACATAGACATTTTATCACAAATTAAGCACATTACAATGAACGATGTCACTATTACAATGAACTACTTCCAATTTACAATGGTGTTCTTCAACTTCACTGGGAACCATTTTTAGTATGCAACCTTCTCACATTCATAAGTCAAATTTTAGTGAATATGTAAAACATTTTATTTTATCTACTTGGAGGTTTACATATACCTCTACATACACATAATATATACATCGAGTGTACATAGACCAATAATATAGAAAGGTTACATAGCCGTCTACTTTTATTGTACATATACATATATAAGATAGAACATAGTCTTAAAGATTGTCTCATCTCATACCATCTAAACGAACAAAGCAATTTTGATATAGCCCTACATTAATGTAAAGAAGACACATATAGGATTATATAAATCGTACTAAAATAAACATAAAGTAAACATAAGAGTCTTATAAAAACAAGGCAACTCCTTAGCTAGATATTTGCATTACCCTCGAAAAGTAAGGACCTACCCACTTGTATGGTAGAGAATATCCAAGACTTCTTCATGTTGTCTCGAAAGAGACTTCATCGACCATAACCTAAAATGTTTGGGAAAAAAAGGAAGAAATGGGGTTAGTATGACACTTGTACTAAGTATGAGACCATATGCACATATAAGATTAAATCATGCTAAAAAGGGGCATTTTATAGAGCATGCATTTTTCCCTTAAAACCATTATGCACATCTAACAAGACCACACCAATAAAAATTTAGTATTTTTTAAGTCATAGACATGTTCCTCACAATACTACAACTTTCAAATCTATTCAAGTCAACCATTCATATCATGTAGATCTGTAAACACTCAATTAACTCTATCACCAAGTCATATTTAACAATAATAATAAATAAGAGTATATGTCATCATAATAAAGAAAGTCAATTACCCATGAACAAACTCCTATCAAGTAAAAATGTGCAATGACCAAACAAAGCCCCATAACCTTACTCAATTAAGCAACCTAACAAAAAATAAGACTAACACCCTACTTCACATATCATGACATTTAAATATACATTTCATCTTACTTTAACAATTTAACCCAACACATACTCATAAGTTAACTAATCAACATATAATATCAACAATAAAAAAGTTCACATATACATATCATATAACATTATAAGAATAAACATACATAAGAACATCCTTCTAAGACTTCCCTCAAGGCTAACTAGTACAATGCTTAGGTAGAGTCTCATACCCCTACCTAGACTAAGCTAGACCCCTTAGGTTACCCTAGTTAGAGTTCAATACTTTTATTCATTTTACCTTTTGGGAACATGTTTACCTAATCGACATAGACCAGATGATCTAGTGTAGAATCCGGTGTCATAAAACTCGACACCGAAAGAAGGCGGAAATCACTGTCCAAGTTGTAGTTACTAAACATATAACAATGAAAACTCGGTGGATCCACTAGATGTATTCCTAGGGGGAACATAGTTCAAGAACTAGGAGCTATACGGACCTTCTTATGTACATGCATTGTGTCCAAAACATAGTCATCACCATCCTTATAACACGTACAACTTAATCAATCTCACAACATAGTCAAGAAATTTTGAATTGAACATTATACCCTCCTATCAATCCTAATACAAGGTTTACTCCAATATAACATCACGAGTTAATCACAATTGGAAGTAAAGGATAGAAATCATAAGACTTACCAAGTCTCCTTCATAGTTTATCATAAAGACCTTACCATAAACCCTCAATTGAATCTAATTTAGGTTATACAACATTATAATTCAATAATCAACATGATAACAAGGCTAGAAGAATCACTACATCACAATTCAGTGCTAGATCATAGCTTAAGACACGATACTTAGGTCAATTCACTTCCTAACCTAGATCATCATCTCAAGCACTAGTATGAAAGACTACGATTCTCTCAAGTTTATTAATTATCAATGTAACAACATCAATTAATAGCAATTCAACCAATCACCAAGTCAATTGAATAAAGTTAAACCTAATTCGTGTCAATATCAAACCCAGGGTTAAGGTTTAAGGATCATCATCTACAAACTAATTTAAATGATCAAGATATTCTACAATAAAGTTAGAATACATTTTAATATATTCATTTTATCTATTTTAAAACATAACAATTCAACTACTATCCTAATTTTTTAGATTAAGAAATATCCACATGAAACCCAACTTTTGAGAATATTTTGAAGGAACCTTTTGAGGAAAGAGGTCTTAAAGGTGAATTAGATCCCATACCTGACCGTTTGGTGAAAAATTGATAGTGAAATCATCCCTGTCCATCCCCCAAAACGCTTCTCTAGCTTGTTCTTCAATGGTATCTTCCAATAGAGAGATAAAGTAGAGAGAAGGAAGAGGAATTTTTTTGTGAGTTGTGTTTACTAAAATTATGGTTGGGGTCTTTATATTGGACTTTAATTAACAGATTTAGACTCCCTCAAACCAATAATTAATAACCTAACCCCCTTAACTAATTAAATAAAACTAACTAAAAAGTGCAGAAAAGTTGAAGGTCCATCGACGAGACCTCGTTTGACAGGCCATTGGTCCATCGACGAGACCTCATTTGACAGGCCATTGGGGAGTCATACCTTGATGTTTCGACCAATAATCACCTTATACAACTATTAAATAACCTTCAACAAATTTTTATGGATTTTTAACTTCTAAAAGCTCGTCAAATAGGTTTAGGCACGCTAGTACCTCTAAGAAGTAGTTTCTGAATGTCATGGGTGTTCTTCAACGATTTGATTTCTAAACTTCATGAATAACTTATATTCATTAAAATAGGTCTTAAAACAGTGTTTAGACCTCATATCACCTATATTAATCTTAACAACTCATCTTGAATTTTTGAAGTGTTACATGTACCACGAGTAATCTAGGATCACTTAGACTTATATAATGAAAATACATGCCAGGGTTACTTTGACAATGAAACAAGGTTTTTTAAACCTTCCCCCCCCTTGTATGGTTAAATTGGAAAAGCAAAAAACACACAATAGGAGACAAACTCATAAATAGAGTTGCTCACTTTATCTGTAGGAGTAATGAACAAAATTTATGATTAGCACTTACAAGAGCACATAATAAGTTTACAAGTGTTGGATTCATTCCAAGGAAATAGGAAATCGAATAGACTTACATACCTTGCTGCACAATAATGGATATCACAATGAGTTAACCATCTTTCTTTAAGATTATTTATGTACAAAGGAGTAATTAATAAAAAGTAATATTTTTTTCTAAACAAGATTGGGCTACTTTATTAGACTAAAACAGTAATTTACAATATATCTATAATTGATCCCATCCAGAGTTTTTCCCATCGATTTTCCCCTCATCATTTTTATAAGGTCGTTTGAAACACCTCAGGCTTCATCACATTTAAAAAAAGTACTAAAGGAATGGCAAGAAGTAATACAATGCAACACTCAGTGGTGTATCACTACACTTTGAATGGTCTATCCTCTAACAAGTTTTCATCACTTCTATACATATCCATCCAGACCCTCTTATTTATATGATACACAAAATAGTATCTAAGCCTCACAATGTGGAAATAAAAATATGAACTCATGACTTCCGAGCAACATCCGGTGAATTCCAACTAACATTTAGATTCTCGAAACAAGCACACAATCAAAATTAATGGTAACTCCACTCCATGTTTGTCCCAAAAAGAACGTCCTTCCTGAACATTCACAAATCTCACACCATACAGAGGTAACACTCAACACTTCATTAATATATACAAAATTTTAAAAATAATGTAAGAATAAGAGAGGGATGAAAATTTCCATGGCTTACCTTGCTAGACAAAAACCTCAATAGCAAAGACTTGGATTCTTTAAGATTTAGGTTGTCCTCTTCCCTTTACCTTGATGTTAATTCATATTATTCATTGGAATTCCTTAAGATGTAGATGATATACAAACTTGTACTTTAACAACACCTACTACCTGCAGATTCTCATGGTGAAGCTGTAGAACAAAACTTTTTTGAGCTTCTATGGCTTTCCTTGGGAGTAATTTTCTTGAATATAAGTCATGAGGGAGAGGTGATAAGATTGGGTGCTTTAGATTTTTCTTTTAGACGTTATAACTTATGAAATTGGAGAAATAATATGGTCCTTTACTTTTAAGCAAGAAGGAGCATCACCTACTTAGTTTTTACCACATGTTAGCTACATCAACTACTTGCTCTTTTCACTTATATTCAGTCAATTATTCTAAATAGGTGCATCACCTACTTGATCCTTTAAAATTGAGTCCACTAATTCTAAGTATGTGCATCACCTATTTGCTACTTTTAACTAAAAATTCAATCCACTATTTTTAAGCAGGTGCATCACCTACTTGCCGCTTTTCACTTAAAATGCATCCATGAATTCTAAGTGGGTGCATCACCTACTTGTCACATATTTATATATTTTAGTCAAGCAAGCACCTCAATTATTCTACACCATTTTTCCCATCTTAAATTCTTTACAAGACCGTAGCACTAAATATGCACTTGACCACTTCGACTTTTATATCAAATACCACCTTTTACTATCCCGAGTTTGAATTATTTTTAGTTCAATTATTTGTATATGTGTTTGAAGGAATGGGGTATTACAACTTAAAACATATAACAAGTCGCATTGGGAACCGGGTGTATAACTTTACCACAAGGAAATTTTTAAGCGACATATACATAGAACTAGTTCATGTAGAATATGGGGTGTCACATCCTCCCCTTCTTATGATCATTCGTCCCCGAATGATGGGTGATGCTTATAGTTTGGTTGACCTGGGAATTTCATTTGTATATTTGTGAGTGGTCCCTCATAAATAGGACTATGCAAAATTCATGGAATAATCTAAAACATGTATAGACAAGTCTAACATGAAGTCCAATATATATAGTTCATAAAATAATAAAATGACAAATTAAAACCCTTTCCTAATCATATAATTCACTGATGATACATAAATATAACTCATACAAATAAAGAATTTAATACACCCAAGTCATGAAAATGATATATCAAATGAACAAATGCTAGAAAGACTTATGATCATATAAGAAGATCACATGATCTCTGATCCTTATATTGATATTTTTAATGAGGAGGGTTACTTATGATCTCTACCATCTTCTATTCCCAAGTATCTTTTGTCATATTCTATTCCTTCCCCAATACTTCAATAGAGGTTACACATATTATAAGCTTAGTTTCCGGGCCTTAACAGTCAATAGTAATTATAGTAACTCACAATTTTTTGTATGTGGAATGGACACATAATATCATAGACCTAACCTATTGGGGAAATAATTTGCCTTCTCTTTAATCTCATGACGCTTTTTTGAGGCTCATCTTATAGGATTACCTAGCTGTTAATATAAACTCTAAAGTTTTATGCCACACCTTTGAATAGGGCATTATGCTAAGTTATATATCTATGGTTTATTAAATATACATATATATGTCCAACCTTCTCTGTTCAAAATCATCACAACATAATGATACAAGGAAATGTTATCTTAATTTTTTTCAGAACTCAAATCAGTAAGAAAAAAGAGGCATAATATATAGATGAATAAGTCATACTAGACATGACACATAGGCAGACTAGCCCAAAAGGATGTGTACAAGGTAAAGGGCATTAATATATAAAAATATATGGTGTACGCGTGCATATGAGCTATAAGGTAGCATGTGAGAGAATGAACTCTAGTGAATGTAGGAATGGACTTGATGATCACATGATGCATGAGTACATAAGCTAAGATATAGACTTTATGGCATGTAAACATATAAGAAAATGAAATACGAAACATAAATCAGATTGAGCAAGTGTGTTGTATCGCATAGATAGGTCGAATAACATGGCAAAGAGTAAACATATGAAATATGAACAAGCGAAGCACATGATACATGTCCAGAAAAGCTATAAGGCCTGTATTGTTTAAGTAAGTAGGATACAAGGCATGTAAAATATATAGAAATGGTTTATGATGCATATGACATGTCAACGACTGGTATGCGATTAATATAACTCAAGAGCACTAATTTTACCCATATCATATGATCAATTAGCTTGCAGTTCCCACAAAATATGTATAAGTTAAATGTGTAAAGTAACCAGTGCAATAAATAACATGTAGGGAAAGGTCCTACATAACATATGACAATAAACAACGGTGATCCAAAGCGGATAACACCTACATGAAAAACTTTTCTATGTCATTAGGTAACATGTGAGAAATTAATCCGTTAAGGACGAATGTCATACAAATATATAAGTTATATAACATGTAGCATATATGATTATATATCAAACCATCTTTGGAAACATTGAGATATCCTATAAAACAACTCTTTATATTAAGGAAAAAAACCCGTCCTAAAAGTTAGGTTATAGGTTGGATAATTCTTCTCATATTCCTTACTCACCTCAAAGCACAAACAATTAATTTCCCCATATACTCTCATTAATATCCTTGGAATTCCTACAGATTTCCAACTATTGGGACTTTTCTTACCTCTTGGTTAATATAAATAGCCCAATTAAGAAAGAAAAGAAAATCCTCAATAGTTAATTTTTAGAGTAGAAGTCACAGGTCAACTTTGCCTTCATTACTAGCTTTTGTTATATAACGCTCAATGGCTGGTGCCCTTTGAGGGTCGAAATATAAAATAATTAGTAAAGATTGAAACCACCATAAAAAGGAACACTAATAACATGTAAATGTCAGGTACCTAAAAAGTTATATAATGATTCATAAAATATTAGAGTTCTCCCTTTCGGCTTAACTAGATAGAGGTATGGCCATACCAATAGTTTTCTTTTTATAAAAAAAATTTGTTAGGGTGCTCCGACTCTTTTCTCATGCAAAATAGCAAATATTACCAACTAGTATAGGATCAATTGTCCCTTAACTAGAGTATAATTGATGAATTACTGCATGGATATATTAAATGAATCTTGTAATCAAGCTCTATTCAATTTGATGGAAATCTATACATGTGTATGATGCTCTACTTATCTTCGGTACTAATGATGTGGGTGAACTAAGACCATGTATCTTCGATATAGAAAACCTTTCTATTAACCTTTTTTCTTTTTTTATCAAGACTTCCATCAATATTAAATTGACTACTCTGTCTACCAAAGTTTCACAAAGTTGTTCCCAGGTACACTATGTTAATCCGTTAGAGTTGAAAAAAATTGATAACATTTTCTTACCTCATACTCTTAGAAATCACTATTTCATAACCACCTATCTTAGTCCCTCCAACATTATCATATCACTCTTACTCCTCTGTTTATGGAATTTAACATATACCATCTTTCAACTTCATTCTCACATTCTTCTTTATCGAAAAGTACCTTTGATCAAAATGGTGACTTATGCCTCTGAGTACCATATGTATGGATTTACTAATTACAAACTTTGGGTCCTAAACAACAATTTCTTCGTTACCTATCTTAGTCAATTCTGATTCTCTATAGCCAAAACATAGATCATAATAGGAAGTTTCATACATATATCATTATCAGCAATTGGCACACTTATCATAAGTTTTATAACCATGAAAAGATACAATGTTATCAGTACTTATTCGAGGTTTTTGGCACATACTACATAAATGCCAAACATTAACATACTTGGGAGGACATATGGTGATAATTTCAGTCTTGCCAGTCAATTAGTGATATCTCTATTAATGTTGCACTGATACATCAGCCTATAAAATTGAGAAACTGGTTAACTACATCAATTTTAAGAACATGTGTAACGCTGAGAATTCTATGTATATCAAAGACTAAGAACAAGTGTTCTCCATACAAATAGATCATGTAACTATGGAGGAAACATAAAAATCAAGAGCTGGTTACATTTTCCTAAGAAGATGTGCCTGGAAATGCTAAAAAAATATATATGTAATTAGGTAAAAATCATTTTTGAACCAACATGATGCAAATGTTACTCATACAACTTTAGATGCATATAACATAAAAGTCTTTACAAATGAGATGGTTGAATAAAATGAGCTCAATCTCGCCAAACATTTGGTAACTTGAGGTCCTTTTTGCATGTCACATGCTGACACTTTAACAACGGTTAACCTTAACCATCCTTAATGAGTAGCATTATCCGTACAACTAATAATTGGTTTCTTAACGTCACTCCATTGCACTATCAATATTATGAAGGAAGGTAACTTTCCTAAATGTCCAAGCATCCCACTACTTATAAATGTGGCACGCAACACATTCATAACCAAGGTTCACTAGACAATGCTTTGTAGTTCCCTAAGATGAACTGCTCTGATACCACTTTTGTTACACCCCAACCCTAGGTGAGGCAAATAAGTACCCTATGAATACATGTTTTACAAGAAACCTATGATGAGAAAGTAAACTGTTATGCAGATTACTGATGAAAAACTTTATATACAACACATGTTGACTAGCTGAACCAATACATGTGACAAGTGAAACTATAAGTTCTGATGATAGCTTTTGAATGTCTACAAAGACTTTATTGGGATACATGCTATGAAAATACGCATATTAAGGACTCGGCAAAGCCCCGAATAAACCTGGATCTCAACAACAACAGTTGAGTATTCTTCTATAGGGGAGATCTACTTTTGAATACTTGTACTTGTAGCATGAAATGCAGCGCCCCAATAAAGGACGTCCGTACGAGAGAATGCACTGAATATGTAAGGAATAATACAACTATATGTGACATGAGATCTCAAGTGAAACCAAATATCAATAGATAAGGATTAGAGACAACCTTTGCTTATACTTATGGAATTGTGTATGTACACTCTTTTCATTACTTTTCTATGCGTTATAATTTTTGTAAGCCATATGATACAAATGACTAGCTGATTAGTGGTAGGAGAGAATGACCCATGTTATGCATTTTAACCCATGGGATGAGATACTCATAATTAAACTAATTGGGATTAGCTCATGCTAGGCCTTTACCCCTGAGATGTCACCCTTCCGTACCAATTTGGATCAACTCATGCTAGGCTTTCTCCCTTAAGCGGCCACCCTCTTATAAGAATCCGGATCAGCCCATTCTATGTTTTCACCCACAGCTGTCACCCTTCTATACCAATTGTGATCAACCTATGCTAGGTTTTGCCCCTTGGTTGCCACTCATAATTATACAAATTTCTTCATTTAGATTTTTTAACTATTCTTATTGTTTCTTTGATGTTCATCACTCTTTTGAGATTGTGTACTTTGTAAAATCATAACTTTTTGGGATTGTTCTTTTCATTTAGGATTGATGTTTTGGTGGTCATAATCATTACAGAGATTTGGAACTGTGAACCAGTAGTAGAACAAATACGAACATTGACTAACGATAATAACAATGATGTGGGAAGCAAATGTGACACCAACATTATACTTCTTCTATGACTTAGTACGCATTTTTGACATCTCAAATTGAAGCACATACGAAATGAAGACATATAACTTTCAGACAAGAAATCTTAACTCTATATGGTAGGCAAATACTCACCAACTAATATCAGAATGTGGAACCAAGGAAGAATGTGGACAAATTCAACTTAAGGATGGATATATATTACAAGTAAGTACATACATATAAATGTACAATAGAGAAAGTAGATATCTCGTGAGGCAACATAATAGTATAAAAATGCGGAGTAAAATAACAATTAAAAAAGGGACCACACATGAAATGTGAAAAGATGAATATATGATGGAATTAGATTGAAGCAAGGTTGGAAACATATGGGCAGGACGTGTATCATTCCACTAAATATCGGTACCATGTTTAATCTAGGATCACTCTGACTTATATAAGGGAAATACGTGATAGGGTTACTTTGACAATGAAACAATTTTAAACCTTGCATGGTAACACTTGGTAGAGAAAAAACTCATATTTAGTAACAAACTCATAGTAAAGTGCTCCCTTTAATTCTCTAGGGAGTACGAACTGTATTTTTTGATAAATCACTACCAAGAGCACTTAGAAAGGTTACAAGTGTTGGATTCATGCCAAGGAAATAGGAAATCGAATAGCATTACATACCTAGCTGCAAAATAATCAATATTAGAATGAGTTAACAATCTTCAATTCAGATTATTTCTCTACAATGGAGTAAATAATAAAAAATAATATTTGTTTCAAAAAAAGTTTGGGCTAATTGATCAGACCAAAACATTAATTGGTAGTATATCTATAATTGATCCCATCTAGAGTTCTTCCCATCCATTTTCCACTAATCTTGTATAAGGTAGTCTGAATCCCCTAAGGCTTCATCTCATCTAGAAAACTCTATTAAAGGAATGGAAGGAAGTAAGCTCATGCAACATTTAATGGTGTATAACTACACTTTGAATGTTCTATCCTCTAACCAGTTTCCACGAATTCTCTACATATCCAGCCAAACCCTCTTATTTATATGATTCACAAAATAGTCCCTAAGACTCACAATGTGGAAATACCATTATGAACTCCTAACTTCCGATCAACATTCTATCAATTCCGACTATCATTTAGATTCTCAAACAAAGATCACAATCAAAATAAGCGGACTCCACTCCATGTATGCGACAATAAGCACCTCTTTCCTGAACATTCACCAAGATTACACATACAAATTTTTACAAATAATGTAAGAACAAGAGAGGGATGAGAATTTCTACAGCTGACCGTGCTAGACAAAAACCTCAATTGCCATGACTTGGATTCTTTAAGATTTAGGTTGTCCTCTTCCCCTTACCTTGATGTTAATTCATGTTATTCACTTTAATTCATTAATATTATGATGTTATACCAACTTCTAATTTAAAAACACCCGTTTTCTTCATTTCCTTATGGTGAAGTTGTAGAACAAACTCTTTGGAGCTTCGATGGCTTTCCATGGGAGTAATTTTCTTTAAAATAAGTCATGAAGGAGAGGTGATAAGATTGAGTGCTTTAGAGGTCCATTTTGGGACGGTTTCACCATAATGGCAGATAAATATATGGTCCTTTACTTTTAAAGAAAGAGGTGCATCGCCCTTAAGTTTCTGCCACATGTTTTTAAGTAGGTGCATCAGCTCTTTATTTTTCACTAAATTCATCCACTTAGCTAAGTTGGTGCATCACCTACTTCATCCTTTAAAATAAGTGCACAATTCTATGATAGGTGCATCAACCACTCGTTTCTTAACTTAAAAATTCAGTTGACCTAACTCTAAGTAAGTGCATAACCTACTCTTACCTTTTCACATGAAAATGCAGTCCACTATTCTAAATAGGGGAATAACCTAATGTCATCCTACTAGCACAAATTTAGTCAGACAAGAAACCTCACATTATCAGCACCATTTTCCTATGTTAAGTCTTCTACAGAACGTATCACAAAGAAAACTTGACCACTTTAACTTTTATATCAAATACCACCATTTAATATCCTAAGTTTGAATTTTTTTTTTAGTTTAGTTGTTCGTATAGGTTTTCGAAGGAATGGGGTATTAAAACTTCAAACATATTTTGTCAATCGCATAGGAAAATGAGTCCATAACTATACCACAAGGAAATATTTAAGCGACCTATTGATAGAACTAGATCACGTAGAATACAGGGTGTTACATTAATAAAACACATAAAGAAAAAAAACAGAGTCAAAAAATATAGAAAAGAACATATTTTTATTACATCATGACTCTCCCTAACTAATTTGAGTACTTGGCAGTAGGATTTTGTTTGAAAAATCCTGACAAAAAGTGATATGAAAGATGACTGTCGTAAAACTTCTAGCAAATGAAAAATAAGAAAAAAAAATTATTTACAAACATTCAAACATATATTGATTTAAAATATCAATTCTTGTTGAATAAGTAAACAAAATTGATCGATAAATAAAATTAATGAGAGAAAATCATAGAAGTCTCTTGGTGATGATGGGGTTTTCACTAATACCATGAATCTTAAATTGAATTTTTGAACATGGAGTGTTTGAAGGGATAACTTGAATGTTTACCTTGGAGTAGTACATCAGAAGCGTTGTGGTATTTGAGAGACGTGATTTATTGAGGAAGCATAAAGAATAGGGTTTTGTTTTTAATTTTCCTTTTTAGAATTGGAGGGAATAAAATTGTAGGGAAACCTAAAAAATAAAGAAAACCTATGTTTATTGGTATATTTTATTAACTAATATTATTTCAATTGTCACTAAAAACACCTTTTACTAGCTAATTATTTTTATAGTCGACGAAATTATACTTTTTCCCGGCCATTGTTCATATGCCAAAAATATTTCAGCTTAAAGAATTCATTAATTCCCGCTAAACAATTGCCGTAAATATCACATTTTGTAGTAGTGTTATAGTAGAGATTAATGAAAGGGAATTTAAGACTTCAACCACTTACCCATTTCCATGTCTGATCTTCCAGTTGTATAGAGTGGGAGAAGTCCAAATTTGGAACTATGATGCACTTCGGTGACCTGCGGGGATAGTGGATATAGGTCAATGTTACAGAACAACACAGAGTTTCCAGGATTGGGGTTCCACCACTGAGTGAGAACTTGGCGAACACTATGGAGCTAGCCCAAGGATCTAAGCCTGCCGCACCAGAGTATTTTGACCCCACTACGACTTCTTCTTCTATATATCTGGCTGGGCCCCAGTTTTATCACGATCCACGCCACATTTGCATCATAAGTCCGAATAGCGCAATTCTAGAAGTTAGAGACACTGCTGGACACCCTGCTCCACGACATTCATCCTTGCATGTAGAAATCCATTAGGCAGACGACTACATTGACAAGCATGTGGCCAAGTAGGTTGAGCAGTAATTTAAGGTGGTCCAAAAAATGACTTGACTTTTTCTAGTTACTTTTTCTGGATATCTAGCCCCTTTCATTGAACTCACTATAATTTAGGCTGAGCTTGCTCGCTTAAGAGCTGATGTTGATGCACTCTTTTATATTCGGGGAATTGAGACATAAAGTGCTGCCACTGCGCTAGAAGATGACATAGTGCTAGTGGCCTTGTTCAAGGCTGGTACTGAGCCACAGTCTGAGCATCGAGGTTGTACAAAGAGGCACCATTATAACCACACCATTGAGGTCGGTAATGAGGCCCATGAGAGAAAGAGAGAGAGGAAGAATATACAGCAAGCTAGAAGCGCCTTTTTTGTAGATGAGGAGATACGCCAGAGGAGAGAACTAGAGACTCCTGCTGGTGCATCAAGTTTTGTGCCGATGATCGCTGAAAGGAGCACTACTTATGGTGCTTAGTTTGATGTGGTCACTACTGATGGTAACCCAAGTGATGATCTTGCGAGTTCTTTGAAGCTGGACCCACCTTCATGTTGAAATTTCTTCGTCGCTATGCGCCACAGGTTTGCTTCACCTACCTCTATGTATCTGTTATTTCCTATGCATTGGGGACAATTGCATAATTTGTTTTGGGGGGTGGGGTAAATGGAATGTGAGTGTTAGGGTTAAATGTGAGTAGCCCAACTTACATTCCACTCTTAGGGCTTTCTTGCATGTGTTCTTTTCCCCCTAGAGATTGCTTAATTTTCTTTTTAACAGGCATGTCGTAGTATTTACAAGTATAGAACCAAGAATAAAATGAATTATGATGGCTAATAAATATTGTACTTCATCTAGGATAGTGATTGAATGTATATGTAAAGATAAGTTTAATATGTTGTCTCTAAGCATGATATAAATAGGTACCCACTGCATGACCTTAAACTAAAACCTGAACTGGGAAATATAACAATATGACAGTGTAACAATATATCAAAAGAGTGTGAGGATTTTTGAGTGTTTAACTGTTGGTACCTTACTATAACTTTCCCGATTATACCTACGAGGGGAATATGTGTTAGAAGCTAGGAAATGATCATACGCCCTTTTTGGAAATAAACAAATATCTAGTCTAAAAGAAGATAACAAAATGAAATAATTGTTCCAATTGATCCATATATGTTTAAAGTGGAATAGAAAACTTTTATTTGATTCGCAAACTCACCTTCCCAGGGTCTAATTTTCGGCCAACTACCTCCTTGGACATGTGCACCTCGACTTCGTCCAAAAGCCTTTGTTGAGGGTGGATAATGCAGAAAAGTAATCTCATCTTGGGCATGACCCAATTTTGGATTGTGTACCTCAACTCATCGAAAAGCCATGAGTTGACGTTGGCTATTATGAGTAAGCACCAAAAATGGGTATGAAAAGTGTTGGATGTTGAAAAGAGAATCTTAATTAAGCGAAGGATGGAGTTTCAAAGTGTTCAAAAAAAAAAGGGAGGTGAGGATTTGTTGAGTGTTAACTGTTGGTACTGACTATAACTTCCCGATTAACATACGAGGGGAATCTGGGTCGAAGCTAGGAAATGATCACTAAGCACTTTTTGGAAATAAACATAATATCTAGTCTAAAAAGAAGATAACCAAAATTGAATAATTGTTCCCATTGATCCATATATGTTTAAAGTGGATAGTCGAAAACAACTTTTATTTGATTCGCAACTACCCTCCAGGGTCTATTTTGCCAACTACTCCTTGGACATGTGCACCTCGACGTCGTCAAACAGCCTTTGCTTGAGGGGGAAATGCAAGAAAGTCAATCTCATCTTGGGCCTACCATTTGGATGGTACCTAAAATCCATGGAAAAGCCCTGAGTTGACGTTGACTATTATGAGTAAGCAACCAAAAGGGTATGGAAAAGTGTTGGACTGTTTGAAAGAGAATCTTATAAGCGAAATTCAATGATGGGTTGCTAGAAACATAATAGTAAAAGGGTTTTAAAAATGCCCCCTCAAAGTTCAAGTCCAAATTTAAAAGGATAACTAAGGCAAGAAGAGAGAAAAGAGAACACCAAGGGTTCCAAATAAGTGAAAAGAGTCGCAATCTATAGAAAAAAACAACATCAAAAACCCCCCCCCCCCCCCCCCCCCAAAAAAACACGAGAAAACCGGTATATCAAAGAGGGAAGAAGCTACTAAGTATACCCAAATGTACAAAACCTAAACCTTAACCTACGTTACAAGCCATGAAAGTCCTACCATCATCCTAGAGTCTGGGTTAATGAACCTAAATAGTTAAAATAAGGGCAAGCCTATGACGTACAATACTAACTGAATTTGAACTTGTTCTTGAGTGCGAGTATTGTACAAGGATCCTTGTACCTAAAAGCATAATAACTGTGTGAAAAATGAGGATTTCTTTTGAAGTGAGGCCACAAGTTGCGGTATAAGAAAATTGGTACCATTTTGAGAGACAAGATAGTTTGAGGTGTCTGTTGCACGATGAGTTTGTGTCGTGATATGATCCGCATGATTTATCATTGTTTTATCGAAAAATGATTTTGAGAAGGAAAGTTTTTGTTTTTATGATTTTCATCGTATTTCGAATTCTTTAGGAGTGGCACGTCACTTAATTGAGAAAAATTAAAGAAAACTTAATTCTCAAAACAACTTAAACAGAAAAATCGTTTTGAAAATATTTTAAGGGTTCGAGATTCCTATTAGCGTCTTAGGAAGGTTTTGTAGGCACCTAAGACGCTCCGTTTAATACGGTTATCCGGAGATTAACAATTTGACTATTTTATTTTAACTTTTGTGAATCTTTTGTTATTGAACTTATTTTTGTTTTACTCATACAAACAAGTTGGAAATATTTATCGCTTTAAGACTCAGTTTTAGTTTTAAATTTGAAAAATAGAAGGGCGTTTCAACGGGGTTTGGAGTTTTCTAATCTTAAACTATCGGCAGTTTTTTTTTTTTTTCGGCAACATTTAAACAAATAGAAAAGAGAGAGAGAGAGAGAGATTTTTGGGTCCAAATTCTGTTCTATTCGCCTTGACCGCATTTTGGACCCACCTGTTTTTGGATTTTCGACCCATTTTTCACCTGTCCTAATGCTAAACACTAAAAAAATAATACGAGAGGAAAGTAAAAAACAACACCAAACAGGGCTTAATGCCCATTACAAATAAACACATAAATAAATAACTAAATAAATAAAAAATAAAGAGTCTTCTAATCCACTTGGGATCTTCTGCTAACTTTGACCTGTACGCCTCTCTTAAGGTTGTATTGCCTGAAAAAGACTATGAGTTTTACGACTCTCTGAGAGACAGGAGAAGGACAATTCATCGTTGAACTTCCCACACCCCGCTTTTTACAGCACAAGTAAACGAAAGGGAATATTTACGGAATCATTCAACTGACATAATGCCAAGAAAAAAAAGTAAACTAAAAAATACATATTGTACTCCAAGAAAGATGAGGCATAACAAACAACCTATATGATTCTAAATGAAAATTGCAAATTCATCCTCACACATGAAAGGAAAGCATAATAAATTCTGTCACATTTCAATACAAAAAAAAAAACTATTATGCAAAAAACTAAATCAAATAGAAAGAACAAACAAGAAGATACTAGTTTCTAAGGTTAGCAACAACTTCAAGAGATAATTCTATTAGGAAGATTGCATACAATATTGTAACGGATTAAGTATGCTATTACAAGAAATGGACAACTAAAGAACATTTGACATTTTTTCATTGCTTTCGATATTATCGAGATTTGTTTGAAAGTGTAGAAGACAGAATCGGGAGGTAAATTAGTTGCGTGACATAAACTCATCACCTAAACAAACTCATATTCAAAACTACAGACCAAAAACATTAGATTCGGTTACATTTAAATCTAATGTCTTCTAAAGGACAACAGCTGTGGGGGGGGAGTCAAAGCAGGCCACCGAATAAAAAATAAACCCTGCCTCTTGTAACGTCAATTACAGCCACCACGACCACAACAAAGTATGCTGTCTACAAACAGCCTAACAAGACCGAAACGCTAATATTCAATCGAGTGAAAACATAAATGATCAAGACGAGAGCCAAACAAAATCAGAACAACAAAAATAACAAACAACCAAGGCACTACATTCGACGCTTGAAGCAAAACGTGAGTATAAGGGGATATAACCTTTCTTCGGGCAGCGATAGCGACGAGGATCTAGCCTAGCAAACAAACAGTAGCTTCCACCGACAACGAAACCTGGGGATCGAAATGAAGTCTAGTCGGATGAACAACTGTCGACCCCTCGAAATTTCTCTCGCCTCCCGTAACACTTTCCGTTCTCGCGGAAAGGAACAAACAAAAAAACTCAAGGATTTGCTCTCGATTTCTCTCTGTAATCAAGTTCTCTACCACCAAAAATTCAACAAAAGTCTCTAACCTAGATTTTTTCCCATAAAAATCCAAGTTTTCAACTTCTAAAAATTTCAACCCTCAAAATTCCAAACTTCTATAATTTCCTTAGTCTAAACCCGTAATAGAACAAACACAAACAAACAGAGGGTTTTCTTCCAACAAGATTTCTCAACCCCGAAATTTCCTCTCTGAAATTTTTCAAACAAAAAATGTCCAACCTATAATCTGAAGAGGGAGGGGGTTTTTATAGAAGATTTTTAGGGTTTTGTTTTCGGATCCCGTCCGCCGATTTTCGGCCCATCTCCGAGTTTGAAATTCAAATTCCCCTTATCCAGAAGGAAGATTCGAGCGGTAAGAGAGGTGGAGGGTCGAGATGGATTGGGCGTCCTTGTGAGGGTCGGCGGGTCGCTCATTCACGCTACCAAGGGACGAATCCGCAGCGTTTTTAGCGAGCGAAGCGTACGCGAGTTGAGAGGGCACGTTGAGGGAGACACAACAGAAACAGCTGCTACCGCAGGTTTCCAATGCGGATCCCTTCCGCCCACGCGACGGGATGGAGAGGGAGAGGAGGGATGGAGGAGGGAAGAGCGATGATGGGCGTAGGGGTGGGGAGACACTACGGCGTTTTTGAGGCGCGAAATTGTCGCGTCTTCTGGGAAAGAGCTTGAGGAGTGGGGGAAGAGGATTTTTGGTTTCTGTTTTGCTGGTTCTGCTCGCGGGTCGGGTGAAGGGATTGAAGAAAGAGGTGCTGGGTCGGGTTGTATCATTGGGTCGGGTTGGGTTTTAAAATTAAAACGAGTTGGGCCAGGGGTTGGGAATGGAAGCAGGTGGGGAACGGAATTTGGGTAGGAGGGGAGAAATGGGCCGCCTGGATATTGGATGGGAGGCCCAAATGTGATTCTTTATGTTTTAAAAGAGAGTGGGTTAGATTAAAATAGGGCCAATTTTAGTTAAATAAAACAAAATTAAAAATTGGCTAATCCTTAAATAAAAGATGAATTTGTACTAATTAATTAACGAGCCTCCTTAATTTAGTAAAATAATTATTACAATCGTAAAAAGTGATTCAAAAGTATAATTATAATTTAAATTAAACTAGTTTTAATAAAACATTTAAATGTATATTTTTGATGGTTTTTTGATAATCGAAATATACTATTAATTACAGAATTACTGTAAAACCCTATTATCGAAAGTTATGTTACCCGGATTCGAGTAACATAAATTAAGTGTGTGATATTTATTTAATTTTTTTGCAAAATTTATAGAATAATTAATTAAACTAATTTTTTATAAATTAATTCAACTAATTTGGAAAACCTTACGAAGCTCGATAATTAATTTACGCGACGCTGGGGTCAAAAATTGCGCGAGTCCAACAACGTCCCTCATTTTGACTGGGTGATGCAAGCAATTCAAGGAAAATGACATGGACCAAACCAATTTTGACCCTACACCTTCATTTTAAGGAAGGATTCGACAAGGGTTTTGGGAATTATGGCAGAACATTGCCAAACGAGGTTTCCTCATATCTCCGGCCTTATGGAGGAATTCAGCCACTTGTTAGTTCAATAAGCTTGATTTTACCCACACGATTTGGAAGAATCGAAGCCACCTCGATAACAGAATTATGAAAGGTCTCAAAATGCTCGGAGAATAGAACGAGAGCGAAGCGATGTTGGAATAGAGCTCTGAGTTTTAACATCAAATCGCCTACATATCCTTAGACCTTCGGAATAAGGCTGGTGTGTTCGGCACTCGATCAGTGGAAAAGGAAATCTATATGATAGACAAACCTGTGCTTCTGGAAAGTGACAAATTAAGAGTTATAAAAGGAGGCTTTGTAACCTCTTTAGACATGAATGTGGCGCGCTTCAACCCACAACTAAGACTTACACGGGACATTTAATTTCCCAAAGCTAATGAGCATTGTCAACTCATGATTGGAAAAACTTGATTCCGATAAAATAAAACTTCCGGATGCGAGGACTGAAATACAGAACTAAAGAAAAACTCGAATCTGCATCGAGAGGGGTGGTTCGATTGTGGTGGAGTCGACCACGACTCTGCTAGATCCTAAGGTTGGACATTCCACTGGACTTTGTTCCCAGTTCGCTGCTTAAGAAAAAGTTCCACGTTGATGCACCTTTTTGATGCCGTCCCACCTGTGGTTCTTGGGACGAATCATTCCTTTTGGATGACTCTCGAAAAAGACTGAGATAAAAACTGTCAGCTTAAAAAATGCAATTAGGTGGAGAAAGTGCTTGTACCGTGTTGACATTTATTGTTTCCTCATCTTCGACGTCGACCGATCGGTTGCATCCAGCAAATAAAGTTATGGCCTTGTGTTTTGCAATATAATCTTCAATGTACTCTCATTTGATGCTTAAATGAAATAAATAAACGCTGAGCGGTCTTGATATTCTTCTGTCGTCATCTTCGATGTCTTTTGACGTTTACATTTTATCCAAAATAAAAAGAATGTCAGTTGAGGCCGATGGATACAATATTTGCTTTCGAGATACACGATTTCCTATTTTTTTCAATGTTATGACCTCTTTTGCGGGCATGAATATTCGCCCGCGATTACGTAATATTCTGGAGGTACGAAATCTTCTCGCCAGTGCATAAACTTTTGGCGAGGGCATGAAATCTTCTCGGACGATGTTTGTGTGCAAATTTCAACGAGGCATGGATTCTTCTCGTGATTCATTAAATTCGGCACGGTATAAAACCGTCTCGCGATATACAATTTGATGAGGCATAAAATTATTCATCGT
This sequence comes from Solanum habrochaites, assembly GCA_027704765.1. NCBI lineage: Eukaryota > Viridiplantae > Streptophyta > Magnoliopsida > Solanales > Solanaceae > Solanum > Solanum habrochaites. The sequence goes on from JAKWJA010002495.1 coordinate 28,833,987, forward strand.
CGTGCATAAATTCAGCGAGGTATAAAGTTTTTGCGGTATATTAAATTGGACGAGGCATGAAAGTATCTTGTCGAGCATAAATAACTCCCCAAGCGAGGTATAAATTCTTCGCGATTGGGTCTAATTTCAAACGATGATGAAAGTCTCGTGATGTATAATTTTGACGAGTCATGAAATTTTCTCGTCTCCAAATTATTGACTCAGCGATGCATGATTACGCGAATGCAGGATTTTTGAGGAAATTCATGATTTTCACAATGCATTATTTCCGCATAAATGATTTTCTCGAATGCATAATTGTGTTAACCGCAGTGCCCTATTTTCAACGCGATGCAAAATTTCTGCGGTGAATGATTTCCACGATGCATGATTTTCCGCAATGCTCATTTTCGCCGATGACATGATTTTCCGCATGCATGATTTTTTGCGGATGCATGATTTTCCAAAAGCATTGATTTTTCGTGAGCTGATTTTTGCGCATACATGATTTTTCCGCGATGCATGATTTCCGCCATGATGATTTTTGTGATGCATGATTGTTTTGGCGAGGTATAAAAGGCTTACCGCTATGCATACATTTGACGATGCATGAAATCGTTCGTCCTGCATACTTAGTAACTCTGCGATGCATGATTGTAAACGAGGCCGATGGATGGATCATGTTCCAATTGTAACGAGGTGGATTGCTCGATAATGTCCCAACTGTAAAAAGGTTATGGCTCGTTAAGTTCAAACTGTTGTCACCGATGGATGGCTCGATAATATTCCAACTTAACGAGGTGGGGATGTCGCGATAATGTGCCAAATGTAACGAGGTGGATGGCTCGATAATTGTTCAACCGTAACGAGGTGTATGTCTCGAAATGTTCCACTGTAACGAGGGGTGGATGTCTCGATAATAGTCCAACTGTAACGAGGTGGATAGCTGATAATATCCACACAAAAAAACTGTAACGAGGTGGATAGGCTCGATATATTCCAACTGTAACGAGGTGGACTGGATCGATAATAGTCCAATGTAACGAGGGGGGGGGGGGGGGAGGTTTCTTTATGCTCAAAATATTCAACTATAACGCGGTGGCTCGATTAATAGTCCAAACTGTAACAAGGATGTGGATGACTCGCTCGATCAAATATCCAAACTGAACGAGGTGGATAGGCTCGATAATAGTCCGCAAGGAAGAAGAAAACTTGTTATAAATCAATTGAGGCAATATAAAGAAATAGAGATTAAAATGAGGATAGGAAGATTTCTAGTTTTTTGAGGAGTCCACGATGGGGCAAGTGAAGCCTTTCTGTGCTGACAGCTTTATCTAAGCCATTTTTTTTGACTTCAATGTCCTGCATCCACGAAAAAATTGTTGTCGAAAGACCGATTTGGTTGGTTTTGTTCCATGCTCCTTCTTGCCAGTTGGGATGCACGCTCGCCCGTCTTTGTATGACATATTTGATGAAATTTGAGGACCTGCTCAAAAATTGATCCCGGTTTAAAATATAAAACTCTCATACTTGTTCAGTTAATTATGAGGTGCGCATTCTGGAATTTTGAGAGTCCCTCATCAAAATTTGTCCAAAATTTACTTAATAAGTAAACAAATACATTTGTGGATTTTTTGAGGAGATCATTTCAAAAATTTTGTCCCAGTTGGCAAACTAGATTGTCGTTAATTTTTGGAGATCACCCAAGGCTAATCTCCGTAGAAATTTGGTCTGTCTGTTGACTTGTTAAAGAAGTCCACCTTCAAATAATTTTGAGATCCTCTCTCAAAAAATTCTGTTACAGTTTCCATTATGAAGAGAAATGGACATTTACGGGTATATGACGAGCCGTGTGGCGCCTACGTAGTCTCCTTATTAGAATTAGGGGACAGTAGTTTCCGACATAGGTAGAATAATTGGTTTTCTATTTACTCATTAACGAGTCCCACTTCAAATTGAATTTTTGAGATCCTCTGCAAAAATTATGTCCCAGTTTCCATTATTGAAGAGAAATGGAAATTTCACTGGGTATATGACCTAGCCGTTGTGGCGCCACGTATCCCGTTGGAGCAGGAATAGTAAACGTGTTCAGACCGTAGAATTTGGTTTTCTGCTTTTTTAACTCATTAAAGGACGTCCACTTCAAAATGAATTTTGACATCCTCTCAAAAAGTGTGTCCCAGTTCCATTATGAGAGAAATGGAAATTTCACTGGGTATTATGACGAGTGTTGTGGGGCGGCTACGTATCCCGTCGTGGCATGAATCAGGTGGTAACAAGTAGTTCCGAACTAGAAAATGTGCGATAATTCAAAGAAGATAAACAAAACAAAAAAAAACCCGTCCATATGCAAAAATTTGGCCAATGTTGCGGAATTCTCTCCCGACATTGTGATGATATCTTCAAATGACTCGTTCGAACATGTTTGTATATTATGGAGGCACAAACAAATGTCCCCTATTCAGGTGATTTCATCTCAATATTGATCAATGTTGTTGTCGATCATGTTTGTTATCTTGTGCTTCAGGAGTTGAAAATTTCTCTGTGTCATGTCCAACGGCTGAATGATAGACATCTGTGGTCATCTCTGTTAAAAATTTCTCAAAGGATTGGCTGGTCTTCCTTCTTATGATGAGATACCAGTGCTTTCAACCTTCATCAAGTGGAGTTGAAGATTTCCTTAATGGGTAAATACTTTAGGAGCCTTCCTAACTTTTGGCGAGAAATTTTTACTGATGACATTATATTTGCTATTTCCTTTGAGAAGTGACCCTAATATGAGTTGTAGGATCATACTTACCTCCTCCCCTTTCCTTGGATTTATCCATATCAGTACTTATGGCAAGGATTTTCCTTAGATCGCAATGCGGTTTACATTGGTGAGCTTTCAGTCTTGTAACCATATTTTAAGCTTCTCCCACTTTGACAATACCTCGCCCCCCAATTTGGTCCCATCATCCACAACATTTTTTATAGTACTAGGATTTGGAGTCGAATGAACATTCAGTGATATCATGTTGTCAGGGCGGTTGAATTTGCAGGCATTTTTTTCCAACGAAGAGCGTACTCCGATAATTTTCTGTAGACTTTGTCCTGAATCTTGTCACAAGTAGTAGCGATCTAGCGGAAATCTTCGATGTTATGCCAAATCTTTTCGTGAATTCACTTTGCGAGCCATTCCTAATTTTCCATTGTTCAGATCCTGTGATGTAGGCCACTCTAGAGCTTATCCACATAAACTTCGACTGAAGAGAAGCATCAATAATGCTTAGTTTTAACAAACTCCCACAATTGATCACAATAAACTTTCAGAGGTGAAGAGGATTCTGTTACGTTAAAAAGTGCAAAACTTGGCACTTGAACCTTCCGGGTGGTCGAGATTCGGGTGGATGCATAAAATCCTTATAGCTCAATCAATCGACTTAAGAAATATAGTGACAACTCCTTCATGGCTTTCCTGATCTCTTCTTCATATACCTGATACCTCTTTCTTTTTGACCTCCACTTCTCTCTGTTCTTTAAGTTGACATCTCGGTAAACAGTTGGCATAAGGTTCATTGGGAATTGGATTTGGAAAGTCGCTTCTGAGGTATGGTGGAACAATGGAGGATTTTATGAGTATTTTGAGCGCTTGATAATTTTGGGAAAGTTTGAGCTCAGTATTTTGGTTTAAAGATGGGGGAACTTTTTGACCTTGTTGTATTTTGGTTTTGAGGGAGCTGGAGGATTTCAGGTTAGTTATTTGAGGGATGCTGTGGTGCTTGAAACGATGTGGCGTGACAAGGATTGGGGGTAGTTAAGGCAGGTTGGAGGATTTTCTTTTTGTTTTTGGGGGAGGATTTTGAGTGGGTTATAGGGAAGGTTCTGACCTTGTTCCGTGCTGAGGGAGGAAAGTGGAGTGGAGGTCTTCCTCTCTTGGGGGTGAAATATGAAACGATTAGACCATCTGCAAGTCTCGTTCATTTCGACCTAATTTTCGGCATTGTTGATCAACTCATAATAGCAATTCCTTTTTATAGCAGGGCGGAGGGTGAGCCATGACAACATACATTCACGTCAATCTCCTCATTGTTATCCCCAATTGCGTCTTTAACTTTTGCAAATTGACGGGGAAAGTAAACTTAGGGGCTTGGACATTTGAAATAAGTATGATCACCAACTAAAACAAGATCAGTTTACATACCTGAAAAATTGAAACTTCAAAAGTCCAATATGTAGTGCGCTGGAGGTGATAAATAATACAAGAATCACATATGAGGTGTAAACACATATAAGAGTGCTTATTAGGAGATAAAATGGCTCAACAATATAGAAAAATGACCAAATAGACAGAAATTTATTCTTGACTTTGGGATTAGTGAATAAAACAATATCGACTTGAGTCCGAGCATTTAAGTGCCGGTATCTTTTACAATATGCTACTTTTCGTACTTTGATTTTTTGATTTGATTTTTGTAAATGTGTAATTTCTTGTGAGAGTCGAATTATATCAGATAAAATTTTTATTCAAATTAATGTCTTTTGATTTGACATGATGAATCATTTTTGGTATTGAGCGTAATAATGAAGAAAAATGATCTTCTTTTAAGTCGCTCGTTTTTTTTTTGGATACTTACAGACTCGAGGAGTTATTTGTGTTATCGATCGACTTTGGTAGTAGTGACTTGATATTTGTGCTTAGGGTATCTTTGATAAAGTATTTGAAAGAAGAGGCAGCTAGAACAGCCCAGATATTAGTAATTTTAACATATTCACATTATAGCCAGATTTAATATCAAACATATTCCCTATATAGATTGGTCTAAAACCCAATATACAAATATTGCTGCGTTCTTAAGCAGCATATGTGACCCTTTGTGCAAGGGTGGGTACCCTAGCGGTTAATTTGAGGGTTGTATGCATAAATTCATTTGTGAAAAGGGTTTTTATGCACATCTTCAATAATTATACACAAAGTTTTTTATTGAATCGGTTTTACCATTTAGGACTGTGGGGCCGTTTCGGACTCAAGGTGGTCTTCTTAGGCAAATGCAACATTTTCGGGATTTGGTTTGGTTTATACTATGTGTATAGAATGTTTTTAAATTGAAGGTTACCCGAGCGACAAACATTGGGGTGGAGTTACCAACCAAACGCCCGGATGACCGCATTATGACTATTTGTTTGATATCCCTAACGATTTCTGGGTTATATCTGAAGAAAAGTCGCGGTAAGCCGTGTAAATTTCGTTTCCTAATGCAAACTATTTGCCGTTTAGCGAAAGTATGCCATGAAATGCAACATTTAGAAAACTAAACTAACTAAGAAAATAAACAGCTATCACAAATAGTCAAACAAGTTAACCTTAGGGTTAGAATCCTCCAAATACTCCCAGCGGAGTCGCCATTTCTGTTTTATCGAAAAAAAATTTCGAGAGGAGTTTGTTTTATTATTAAAGATATTTTCGACTTTTAGGAGTCGCCACTTAATTTTGAGAAAATTAAGAAAACTAATTCTCAAAACAACTTAAACAGAAAAATCAGTTTGAAAATATTTTAAGGGTTCGGGATTCCTATTAGCGTTTTAGGAAGGTTTTGTAGGCACCTACGACGCTCCGTTTAATACGGTTATCCGGCGATTAAAAATTTGACTATTTTATTTTAACTTTTGCGATTCTTTTGTTATTGAACTTATTTTTGTTTTACTTATAAGAATTTACAAGTTGGAAATAATTATCGCTTTAAGACTCAGTTTTAGTTTTAAATTTGAAACATAGAAAGGCGTTCACGTGGGTTGGAGTTTTCTAATCCTTAAACTAACGGCATTTAAGCAAACATGTAAAACAAATAAACAAGAGAGAGAGAGGAGATGAGAGTGAGAGAGAGACTTTGGGTCAAATCGGTTTGATTCCCCCTTCTGTCTCACTTTGACGAATTTTAGAGACCCACTAATTTGGGTTTTGACCCCATTTTTTCAACGGTCTAATGCTAAAATACAAAAATAAAATACTACGAGAAAGTAAAAACAACAAACAAGGGCTTATCCCATTACAAATTAAAACACAAAAGTAAATAAATAAATTTACAAAAAAATAAAGAAGGTCTTCTAATCCAATTTGGATTTGTTCTTCCAACTCAGATTGTAAGCATCTCTTAAGGTGTGTCTTGCTTGATTTAAAAGGACTATGAGTCCTTTATGGACCTCTCGAGTATGGAGAGGGTTTCATGGTGAAATCAAACGATTTTACATGCCACAAAAGTACGAAAAGGAATTAATATAGGATTCAACAGACATTATATGCAAGAAAACAAAACTAACTTAATAACAATAACTATTTTATCAATGAAAGATGCAGAATAACAAAAACCCTATATGATTCTAAAATGAATTGCAACCATACTACAATGAAAGGAAAGCATAACAGAATAGGTAGCCACCCCCCGCACTTTTGTTGACTATTACAAGTAAACATGCCATATCTAAATAAATTATTGTAACTATTTTCAATACAAAAACAAATAGTATGGCAAAACTAAATCTATACAAGAAACAAACCAGAAGATTCAACAGTTTCTAAGGTTAGACAACTTCTGATAGACATTCTATTTATGGAGCTTGCAACCATATTTTAACGTATTAAGTCATGCTTGGCGGAAAATGGACAACTAAAAGAACAAGTTTACATCGTCTCTGCTTTGAATATCGGATTGTTGAAAGTGGAGGAAGACAGAATAGGCGAGTAAATAGTTTGGTGGACATTAAACTCATCACCTAAACAAACTCATATTAAAAACTAACGCCACACAACATAATTCGGAGTGTAACCTGATGTGAATCTACGTCTTCTAAAGGACAACAGTTGGGGGAGCGGGGGGGGTCAAAGCAGGCCACCGAATCAAAAATAAACCCCCCACGGCCATATAACAAGATAAATCGAACCATCTATATTATAAGGTCAGGCACAAATTAACAAAGGTCGCATATACTGCTGCTCGTTCACAGATAGTCGTAGCAATGAACAAATCAACGAAGCTTGCCTCTCGTAACGTCAAATTACAGCCACCATGACAAAAACAAAGTATGCTGTCTACAAACAGCCTAACAATACCGAAACGCTAATATTCAATCGAGTGAAAACATAAATGATCAAGACGAGAGCGAAACAAAATCAGAACAACAAAAATAACAAACAACCAAGGCACTCCATTCGATGCTTGAAGCAAAACGTGAGTATAAGGGGATATTACCTTTCTTCGTGCAGCGAAGCAGGACGAGGATGAGCAGCAACAACAGTAGCTTCCACCACCACGAACGCGGGATCGAAATGAAGGTCGTGGAATTGAACAACTCGTCGACCCTTTCAAAATTTCTCTCGCCTCCCGTAACACTTTCCGTTCTCGCGAAAAGTAACAAACAAAAAAAACTAAAGGATTTGCTCTCGATTTCTCTCTGTAATCAAGTTCTCTCCCACCAAAAATTCAACAAAAGTCTCTAACCCAGATTTTTTCCCATAAAAATCCAAGTTTTTCACTTTAAAAAATTTCACCGTCAAAATTTCAACATTTATAATTTAATTAGTCTAAACCAGTATAGAACAACACAACAAACAGAGGGTTTTTTCTTCATCAACAGATTTCTCAACCCCAAAATTTCCTCTCTGAAATTTTTCAAACAAAAAACGTCCAACCTAAGAATCCTGACAGGGGAGGGGGGTTGGCCCCGGTTTTATAGAAAATTTTTAGGGTTTTGTTTTCGGATCCCTTCCGCCAATTTTCGGCCCATTTTCGAGTTTGAATTCGAATTCCCTTATCAGGAAAGGGACGATTCGAGAGCGGGGAAGGAGACCACCCCCGTGGGAGGTATAGATGGATTGGGCGTCCCTGTGAGGCGACGTGTCGTCAGATTCCGCTACATGACAAAGGTCATTGGTAGACACTGCGAAGTGTAGCTAGAGTGAAAGGACGTTGCGGGAGAAACAACAAGAAAAAGCTGCTACCGCAGTTTCCATTGCTGATCCCTTCGACCCACGCGCGATAGAGAGGATAGGAGAGATGAGGGAGAGAGTGGAGAGGGCGCGGGGAGACGCGAAGCGCGTGAGGCACTGGAAATTGTCACGTCTTTTCTGGGAAAGAGCGTGAGGAGCTGGGGAAGAGGATTTTCTAGGTTTCTATTTTTGCTGGGTTTCGGCGTGGGTGAAGGGATCGAAGAAAGTCAGAAAAGAGGGGCTGGGTGGGTTTTTGTAATCGTGGGTCGGGTTGGGTTAAATTAAAAGAGCTTGGGCTGGGGTTAGGAATGGAAGGCGTAGGTGGGAAAGGGAATGCGGGTTGGAGGGGAGGAAATGGGCCGCCTAGATATTGGATGGGGAGGCCAAATGTGATTTCTTTAGTTCAAAAGACAGTGGGTTAGATAAAGAGGGCCAATTTTCTTTAAATAAAACACCCATACAAAAATTGGCTAATCCGTAATAAACGATTGAATTTTATTATTAATTAACGAGCCCTCCTTAATTTAGTATAAAATATTACGTACGATCGTATATAAAAAAGTGTTCAAACGTATAATTATTAATTAATTAAACTAGTTTTAATAAAACATCTTAAATGTATATTGAGGGTTTTTTGAATAATCATAAAGATAGATACTTATATACATTAATTATGTGGTAAAACACCTATTATGAAAGTTATGTAACGTATTCGAAGTAACATCTAAAATTCATGATTATCTATTTATTTTTTGCAAACTTTATAAAATTAAGAATAAAATAATTTGGAAACTTACGAAGATCGATAATTAATTTACGCGACGGGGTCAAAAATTGGGTGTGTCAACAATTCTCGATCATTTAGAGCATAAAGCCTTGCATAATAAGAAAAGAGTCGGGGCAGTATAGCCATGTGATTTTCTTAGGGTATTAAAAGGTTTATACTTTTGTACAAGTGTTGTTTTGAGTCATAGTGTATCGCTTGAGGACAAACAACAATTTTAAGTTGAGGGTGTTTATGTACCGTGGTCTTACAATATTTTCAATGCATTTTACATAAGAGTTGTTTTTCTCTAGATTCTTTTTGAAGTAGCTTTAACAGGTTACGTGTTTTGTTTTGCAGTAAAGATATCTAGGTTGAGAGCGTAGAAAGAAACTTAAAATTGTAGAAGATGACCTATTAAGGTCATCAATGATCCGTCATTTGATCGATGGACCGTAGTTGGTGACCGTTACTGTACAGTTCAGGCTTTGGGAAAAGATCAGTTTAATCTAATTAAGTATGGAACCACGAGAGAAAACGATGGTTTGTCAATTGACCGATAGACCATATCGGTAAACTGTCGATTTGTTAAGAGAAGATTCCAGTACCTGATTTTTAAGATTCTAAGTAAAGAGATACATAGGAGCATCAATGGATAGTAAGTGGATCGATGGACCGTACTGCTGGTCCGTCGCTTGACTCAGAGAATGTGCTATCTAGTGGAGTAAAATATTTCTAAGTCTTGAATGATGGAGAAGTCGACGGACCACTTATCTATAGACGGTCGATCAGTGTGGTCGTCGATTCATAGTTCGTCCGTTAGTGCAGTCGTAGATTGAAGCCGCGTACATGGATAAAAACATTCCTTATTTCAATTCATTTTTATTTAGTACTATGTTTTCAATATACGGGGTATTAAAACATCATTTTTGAGGTTAGCTACTATTACTATTGTTCTATTTTTGTGTTAGAGATTGGGATTTTTTCATACTTGAGAAATTAAAAAATTATTGAATTTGTTTTGAATGTATGTTTCTTACAATTTCAAGTGAAGATTTCTCAGTTTATTCTTCTTGTAAAGTAAATTCTTGATTTATTCATCTAAAATTACGAATTGTGATCTTTCTAGCATGGATAACTAAATCCATAACTAGGTTGTGTGAACCATGAGTATAACAAAATAAGACTAGCAACTAAGAAATTCTTTCATTTAGAAGTCTTTTTAACGGTGGCCAATGTTAGATCTCTCCCTATTGGTACTTTCTGGACCAAGGAGATAGTTAATAGCAAAAAAATATCGACATAGATTTAGTGTGATACTGTCTAATAGGCTAGTGTCGATTGGTTCGAAGTTATAACTAATTCATACATTGATTATTATATCTAGTATGCGGTAATGGTTAGTGTTAGTAAATTATACGCGTGTATCTGGGACAAGGTGCAGGGTGAAATTCTCTAGATGTCGGACCAAGGATTTAGAGATACCAAACTTATAGCTTTGCATGTAATACACAATGAAAGGATTGCTATTGCCAGGAGTACAACGTTATGAACCTCTATGGAACACAAATCACATAGTTAGTTATGACATCTTGATGAAAAAAATTAAAACCTTAATTGTGTCTAAAATTGTAAATACCTTTTCTGATACTTTTGTTTCACAACCCCCCCCCCATGTTTACTTACTTGCATCAAAATTACATTGGCTAAATTGACGTCATTGTGAGCTAAAGTTAAGTCTAAACCATTTTCCTTGTGAGATCGACCTCAACCTCTTTCTTGAGTTCTTTACTGGATAAAAATCTCTTATACTTTTTAGGGAGGTGTAATTTGAGTGTATCACCCCACCCCAACCCCGAGGACCACCCTAGGGGTCTTTGAGGAGGACCCAAAAAATTGACAAAAAGTTGTCAAAAAATGCAGCCATCCACGACCCTCTTTGATGGACCGTCAAGGGAGTGACGGGGTGTGGGTTGAGACTTAATCTTCTCACTAAATCCTCCCCAGCGCCCCTCTCTAATAGGAACTATGGACACACAGTCCGAGGGCGTCACACCACATACGGTCTATACGTGGTCGCCATGGTTTGTACAATTTTTTGAATTTTTATTTTTATGTTAGGGGTCTACTTTCGAGATAGTTATTGTCACTACCCGAAATTACCTCCTAGATGTTAGGGAGAACCCTTATTTCATGGCAATGAGTAACTTTAACACCTTTGTGTCTTTGTACAGGCCGTATAAAATATCGTTTCTTACATAGACATGAAAAAGTGTGCGAAATTAAAAACTTTCTACACGATTAATAACACAAAAAGGAATACTTTACAAATGACTTACAAAATTCAATCGTCAATGACAAACTTAAAACACGACATAATACACTTAGGGACACGACCTTTACATTGAAAAAGAACTACAATAATAAGCTTAACATAATAAAGAAACTAAGACGCTAGGAGTTATTCCCTCGAATATATGAGGCCACAGTTGTCTTGTGAGAAAATTTCCCAACTTGTCCTTCTGAGAGTTCAACCTTGCTTCCAAAACCTAGACATTTGATAGTATTATAAAAGTATGGGCCGATAGCACAAAACAATGAGCTGTACGTATGTCATAGTCAAAAAATGTTCAAGAGGTGGCATTTTAGCTTCAAAATAAGATTTCAGCCAATTAGTAAAAATTCATATATAGGAGCAAACACATCATAAGGAAACCTACAACACTTTAGAGACGATTTTGAATAATTTAATCCGAAAAAAGGAATATTTATATAACCCACAAAATGATACAGTGACTCAATTTGAACATTATAGTCAATTACAAGACTCCGAAGTAGTGAACTTCCAAATTTTTACAATGAGGAATAAGTATCATTTCCATCAGAGTTTCCTTTCTATGGTCATCCTAAGACACAGTAAGGTAAGACATGAAGGAAGTACACATATTCCTCCTTCAATACACACCAAATAGACCCTAACGACTACCTTACTTTTTGGCATACTCACCTCGGGAGATAAGCACCCACTCAATGGAAATACAATAGAATCACACCAAACAACACCAAGAATCCCTTTTCTGAATATCTATATAGTGCAATGAGCAGATGGCGTCCCATACCACCACATATCCTATGTAGTACATTCTTTAGAAGACTTGGCACCAAGACTCCCCTTTCAAAAGGTCCTACCTAGTGCAATGAATATAGAGCCCAATGCCACCAACTACCCTAAGTAGTAAGTTTTTTAGGAGACTTAGTTCATTTAATTTAAATAAGTGTCACCAAGACTCCCCTTTCAGAATTCCTCCCTAGTGCAATGGATAAATAGCATCCAATTCCACTACCTATTCCAAGTATATTACTCCTTTAGAAGACTTAGCACATTAACTTTTTTTGTAGGAGTTAGCTTAACTAACATAGACCATGAGAACTACACATGAAATTTTGATATTAACCCCTATCGGATGAGGGATCCTCACTTGCCTAGAATGATTTAATTCTCTTAGCTTTTACATGGATTAACCAATATCTATACCTATGCAGGTGCATAGTTAAGGGATAAGGAGATTGCTACTAAGTAACACATTCTCTACTAACGAGCAGTACTCATCTCAAGACTTACATTGGAATACAAGATCACGAAGTGTAACCACCTCTTCTTCATATCCTCTCAGTTCTAGGCATAACTTCCCACGGATTATAAACATTTTAAACTATAGGTTAAGGATAACTAGTGAACACCACATCTCAACTCACATAAAACATTCATCCTCAAACCTATCATAGAACGCTCAAAGGATGTAGTGGGGTTGCCACTTAACACTTCATCTCAACTCACGAACAGTGTTCACCCTGAAACTCCCCTTTAGGACTTAACCTAGCTTCATTCTTTCATTCAAGTGTGAGTGTGTGTGTACATGTGAGCACACCTTGCACATAAGCATCACATCATTTGAAATTAACTACTATACATGCTTAGACCTTCATTAATAACATCACACACTTTACATGCTTCACATAATTACATAATTCCTTTACACATAATCCTTAGCATGTTTTTTTAACAAGATTCATAAAGAAATTAATTAGAATAACTTTATTTGAAGATACACTCTACCCTACTTCACATAATAGCTTCATAAGGAAAATTTAACAAGGTTAACTTTATTATCATAATACTTCACATAACAAGCCTTCAAGGATTCATTCATAACAAACAAGTAACTTCATATACATACAATTCAAGTAAACACAACGACCAAGAAGGTGGGTCGTACCACTCAAGAGCATTTCGAAATTAAAGCTAAAAAACATAACAAACATACCCTTTAATCCAAGATTTCATTGCCTACAAAATTTTACTTAGTAATTCATAATAATAAAGCCCTTGTGGCGGTATCTAAACAATAATAACTAACATAAGAAACCAAAGTTGTAAGACTACTAATTCATGCTCATTTACCCATTTCTTAAGCAAAAATTTGATGAAAATCATTGACATGATTTCATTGAATTCATTAGAAATGTTTTCATGCAAGACCCATATTTAGATTTGAAGATAGAAGAAACTAGGGTTGAAAACTCTTTCTGAAATCTTTTAGAAAGGGGATCCTTGAATCAAAGAGAGTTCAAGGATTGATACCATACCTATATTTAATGAAATACCAATGATATTTTATTAAGAAATACCACCACGAACATTCCTTGTTTCTTCTTGACTTCTAGCTTCCATGGTGACTTAAGAGAGTCTTCTAGGAGAAAAACACTCTAATATACTTAAATAACCCTAAAAATAACTTCCTAGGTTCATAAAAGTCTTGGGGTGAATTTACCAAACACACCACGACTTGGCAGAAATTTCACATCTTTTTCACAGGATCAATTGACAGTTGGGGACCAACGGACCGTCTGTCCACCAACGGTCCATTTGTTAGGTCTTATCGTTTGTTACTTGGATTCATTTAGATCATCAACAACTTCCTTGAGGTTCCAATCGACGCCCATGGTCGACGGACCGTTGGTTGAACAACAAACTATCCTTTGGGTCTTCATTTGGTCACTGTTTTTGACAGTTTGGTCCAAGTCTTGGTCCCTACTCTAGGGATCCCTTGTGGGTCCTAGGTGAGGTCGTACCAGAATGTTAAACCCCTAATCTAAGTCATATATGTCTAAGGAACATTCCACATCAGTTTCAGCAAAAACGACACGTCAACTAACTCCAAACAACATTCAGACGCACAGTACTTCTACGGCACACATTCCAAAAGTCATGATGTTCAAGTGAATTTGACCTCCAAAATACATAAACAAACCTCACCCACTACCCGAAATAAACACAATCTACGAATTTTAACTCAAATTAACCTCAAAACAACACACTTACGAGGATCTAGTTCACCTTAGTTTGTTTTATGGCGTTACTGTTATATAGTTAGGGGTTAAGAGGTGTAATTAGTGATTTAATCACCTAAATAAACCTAACTATAGGAACCCAAACCCGATACCCTATTACATTCTCACCAAACTCTCAAAACAAAGTCAAACACTCTCAAAATTCTCTCAACTCATGAATCCATTGAAGAACAAGATCAAGCTTCTTATATGGATTCAAGAACAATACTTTAATTCATTTATCCTTAAGGATTAACAACGTATGGGAGATACTCACTCTCCGGAATACTTTCCCAAGAGGTTCCTTCAAAATTGATTTCAATGTTCTTCTAAATTTCTAGGTGTTACTCTATTTGGAGGGTCTCTTTCAAACATGACTTATTTGGTCTAATATTGATCAATTATGATTGAATAATATTTTTTATGAATAAATTTAAGTATTGGTTAGGTTTTTGACCTATCCTCTAAAGACCCTATGAATATTACTTTTTCGAAAACCCTAAAATCTTATACGTGTTGTGAATGTGATTAGAGGTTATGCAATTTAGTATGTTTGTGTGGTGATTTTACGTAGTTGATGGATGAATATCATGATTTGTAATATTATTTTTTAGGAATAATAGTTTTGGGAAATGTTTTGAATTTCCTATGAATAATAATAAATGTTCTCAAATGAGAAATGTCTATAAACTTCTGAAAATAAGGTACATTTTTAGAAAAATAAAAAAATGATGGGGTGTGATTATTTATTGTACCACCTCATATTTCATTGGAAAAAAATATTTTTCCATAGGTATTGGGTTAGATTGTAATTCTTATTCTGATCCAATCCCTCTTTTTAAACAACAACCACGCAGACGAATGAAAGGAGAATCACGAAAAAGTAAAGAAAGGAGAAAGAGAGTGTCTCTTGTTGGCCCAAGCTTCAAAAATTTCTAATTTATATCTTTGTTGCCTGAAATGATATATAAATGAAGGACAAGGAATAATTGTACTAAATTTGATTTGTACATAATACACTTATGTCAAAAGTTGTCAACAACAACATACCCCTTAATTGGGTGAAATTATACAAGGAAATTGAGGTTTCCAAAAACAATCCTCGTGTCATGAAAAACTACTAATTAACTATCAAATACTTGTTAGCTCCTTTTACTCCAAAGACCAATACCTTATCTGGCTTTCATTGGTTTTATCATTGGACTTGTGCTATGTTTATTTTATAGGTTCGGGTATTTGACGCCATTTTTCATTTGAGGCATCAAGTAACTTTAAAAGAAGAGATTTCATCTCCAAGAATATTGAGATGGTTGACAGAAAAAAGATGTCAAAAATAATCCAAATCATTTAAACCCTCATAATGCAATACATTGTTACACTACAAATTTGAAATTATATCATATATGTCAAATATTTTTATAGATGAGGCATAAGTTGTTGTAGATGCCTCATATGTTGGTACATATAACACATCTATAGCAACATGTAACCCAAGTGCTTCTATAGATGATTCATATGTTGCTACAAATATTGCATCAGTTGCAACATGTGACACAAACATTGCTATATATGACTAATATAATGCCACAAATGAGTCATATGTTTTTATAGATGATGTATCTGTTGCAACATGTTAACCAAATATTGCCACATGTTGCCTATATGTTACAATATATGTCTTATTTGTAACAAAATGTGGCCTATCATACAAACATGTGACCCAACTGTTGCAACAAATGACTCATATGTTGCAATAGAAGAAGCATCTATTGAGACATGAAATACAAATTAACACGACCCGAGAGCACCCCTAGTCTCACCGGTCATATTTCTGACCTAGATGAAAGTCTTCTTACAAGCCCCTTTAGAATTCATACTCATACAAGATATGAATGTAAAGAGGAAAGTTGACAATTTTAAAATGGATGTTAAATTTCACTTCAATATATGAAAATAGAAAAACTAAACTTGTCTAACAATACCACAAGACATAAAGAGTATGATGTTTTTGGAACCTTAGACTACATCAATTAAAAAGACTTTATAATATAAATACAACATAGTCTTTCAATAAGGAAAATGAAATTAGATTGAGAATCAAAGCATCCATCCTCGGACTTGAGGATTTACAACTTACGAGTAGCAATCCAAGTTTCTTGCAGAATGGACTATAATCACCTCAATGGGCCGAACCTACACTTATGTTGAAACATGGATTAAATATTGGTTACTACAAACAACATGTATTAAATATGTAAACTATGCAAGTAAAGCATTTGAAACATGCACAAAGGGGACATTTAGCTAAAGACATGCTATATTAATTTTCAAAACCTTTATGCACTCCAAGAACACATAAATAAGTCCATACCATAAGAAAAGACATAATCATAATCATGAGTATCATTATAATAGAGCCATCGTTAGATATTTCATATTTGTGTTCATTTAATCAATACCTTATAAGACCATACTCATAACCGCAATGCAAGTATAGGAATATAATGTATATGTGAGTCCAATTACCCCACACTACAAAAAAAAAAAACCCATAAAAAGATCACCAAAACATAAACCACTGACTTCATAAAACCTCATAACAAGGAAAAAAACATCACATCATGTCAGAAACAATAGCATAATTAAACCCACCCTAGAACCCCTCTTAGGACTCACTTGTGCACATTAAAGTAAAAATCATAAACCATTACTAAGTAAGTAGATCCCCTTGGGTGTCTAGCTATAGTTCATATTCTTACTCATTTCCAATCATTTTAAAAGTTTGGGAAAACTTTGTGATAAACCGACATAGACCATGTGATCTACATGGAATGTTTCACATCCCGAAAACCACACAGGAGAAATAGGGTCAATATCACAAATTTGCAACGGCAACCTTGCCTCTGGAGGTCCTTGTAAAGCACTTAAATCATTCATGCATAAACATAGTGAAAAGAAGTGCAAAATTAAAACTTTTGACCACAATATAGTTCATAGTCTTTTAAAACCTATTTCTATAAAACAATAGGAAATACTTAATTCTCCAATCTTGTTAACGACCTGTTTTAGTGTTTTGAGCAGCAGATTTATTTCTGGAAAATGGCTGAGCAACGGGACCACGACGGACCGTCATGGGGCACGACGGACGTCGAGGTAGGGTCTCGTTCCAAAACACTTAGAAAATTAGAAAATCTGGTACTGAGAGCGACTATTGAACGTCACGACGGAATGGCAGGACGGACTGTCGTGTCCACGGACGGGGACCGTCACAGGCCATTCACTCAAAATAACGTTTCTTTGTTATCGTGTGACGGACAGAGGGGACGGACCGTCCAGGCACGACGGCCCGTCACAGTCTGCGCAATCCCAGGCTGGGTCGGATTTATGTTAGTTTAATTTAAGGGCATTTTGGACTATTCCTGCTTAATTAAGTTGGTGGGTTGGTTAATTGTTAATAAGTCTAACTACTTGGGCGTTAAAAGAGGTACCTTAAGTTAATTGTGGGTAGTTATTGCCATCTTTTATACTTAATATATGCTAATTGAGGGTGGTAAAAGAAAGGGAGGTTTGAATAAGAAAATTAGAAAGAACAAAGAGAAAGAGGGAGAATCGAACGAGAGGAGGGAAAACACAAGGCTTGGGAAATTCTTGTTGATCACTAGTTCTTCGGTGGAGGTAGGTTATGGTTTTTATGCTACTCGTAGTAAACTCTTACTAGCAATGATATGTGTTGGTTAGTATTATTAAAGTTTCTATAGCTTAATGTGTGTATGCATGATGTGTGATTTATATATATATGATGGACCGAAACAAGCATGATGAAGATGATCCCAAATCTTGATAAAAAAACCTATCTCTGTTTAAATGATGATGACCTTGCGTATAAAGAAGGCTTGTGAACTAAAGAATGACGATGACGATTGCCTTGATATAAAATAGACTTGATTTACTAATAGAATGAGAGTAGTGGGACGGGGGGTGTGGGTGTCACGAATTGACACATAGATTTAGGGGAAATGGGGGTGTACGAACCGGACACGTAGATTTAGGGGACCGGGTGTCACGGAACCGACACGTTAGATTTAGGGGATCGGGTGGTCACGAACGACACGTAGAAGTAGGAGCGGGGGGATGAGAGTTGTCCATAGTTCCGGAAAACATAGTAAGTAGTAGGGGATTCGGAGTGTCACGTACCGACACAAAGAGGAATAAAGACTAACGAGGGATCGGAGTGTCACGTTTACCGACAAAAGAGAAATATGATAAGAATTTGAAAGATATAATATACTTGAATCTAAATAACATTGTTTCCCAACAAGAGTATGGTGTGGAGGCTGGAGTCACTAGATATGAATCGGTGGTATTATAAATGATGTTTATACTGTTGCTATCACCCAGTTATAAGAATATTAGTGATTATGATGTTATCTGAGATATATTGCTTTCATTTTTGAGTGGCCGATGATACCTACTCAATACTTGTGTTTTGAATGACCCATTACTTTTAGTTTCTTCTTGTTTATTTGTGGGTGAAGCAAACGTCTTGCGTATCCTTCGGACTCAACATAATCTAGCCCAGTCTTCATTACTCGGATATCAGGGGTGAGCTAATGATTCTAGCTTGGACTGGATCTGTTCCCTCATGTCTGATGCCTGACAGTTCCGGCATAGGATAGCTTGTATTTTTAGCTTTTTTTAGAATACTCTTTAGTTTTAGCTAATTGATACTAGATGTTTGGTGGTGCTGGACTCCAGAGATTTTGGGGATAATAATAGATGTTTGAATTTTAGAAATTATTAAATTGTTTTTTTAATGATTTAAGTCTTCCGCATTAGTTTGTTGATATTACATTGGAAATGTTAAGGTTTAGATTGGTTGTTCGCTCACATGAAGGATAAGGTGGGTCAAGTCGCGATCGATTTAGGTCGTGACAACACTTGGTATAGAGCATTAGGTTCGTTGGTCTCATCACACAAGAAAAAGGTGCTAAGTAGAGTCTAAGGAACGGTTTAGGGGGACGCCTTTACTTTATTGAGAGGGCTATACGACTTTAGGGAAAATCCATTCTTTCTTTCTTCTTTCGTGCTATCTACTTGGACCCAATTGGTAATCTAGGTTGAACAAATTGGTATCTGACCATCTTCACCTATTTAGCAATGGTTAGAACTCGGCAAACGACTGCCGCCAACACCCAGCACGGGGAATAGGGGGAGTCTGAGCCAACCCTGGGGCTGTAGCTCAGAGAGAATAGTGACAGAGGGTCGTGAAGAGGCCGTGGGAGGACGTCCTCTAGAGGAAGGGTACGAGACCTAGCCCATCTGGTACTAGGGCGGGTTGAGGTGACTCCTTACCGACTGAGAAAGTAGGTAAGAGAGGGGAGGAAGGGGAAGAAATATGAAAAAGTATAGAATGAAGGATTTTCCACCCCAAATACCCCAGAGGATGTGATAAATCAGTTCTTGCTTATCTTAGCGGGTTATATGATCAGGGCCAGACGCCTCCCGGTTTCGCACCAACACCTCGCGTTCGGAGGTACAACATGCCGCCTATGGCTCCCCGTTATGGATTGGGGGCCTCATTGGAAAATAGGCACGTTCATCGACGACCATAGGGCGTAGAAGACAAATGATCAGCATGAACTTGTCAGAAGTTCTTGAAATTGAAGCCTCCAGTCTTAAGGGTGCCTGAATCTGAGGCTGTTGCTTATGATTTTCTGGTTGACTGTAATGACTACTACACAAAGATGGGTTATAGTAGAACGGTTTGGTGTTGAGTTTGTTGTGACTTAAAGTTTCCACCGACGCCAAAATGTTCGGTGGCGGTTCACATGTTGAGTGCAACCAACAGAGGGTGCCACCTAGACTGGGCATCAATTTTCTCGCTTGTTTATTGAGAAGTATATCCCACGTACTTTGAGGGATAGGGAAGGAATGAGTTATTGAGCCTAGAGCAAGAGGTAGGATGTCGGGTACGGATATGAGGCTAAATTCGTGCATTTCCCGGTATGTGCCCACCCAAATATGTTTCAGTCCAACAAGAGCGGATTCGCGTTTTGTGAAGGGGTTGAGAAGCAGAGTTGCGGAATTTCAGCTCTACAGGTAGCGCCAAAGCGAAATCTTCAAAGAAGTGGTAGATTTCGTGGTAGAGGGGAAGGAGTGTAAGCCAGATATGAATTCACCATGGCATTCAACATCAGAGGTTTCTAAAGGGAGGTGTTTGGAGGGTTTAATGGTTTGTACTATAGAGGACAGGGTTCCGGGGTTTTGTAGCTCGTTTTCGACACATTAGTCTCACTAAAAGACTGTAGTTGGGGGTCCACATAAGACCGGTCAACACTTCTCTGAGAGACGTATGCTTGGACTCTAGAGGGTTATGGATGGGGTATATGGACATTATTAGGCAGGAATTGTCCCAAACAGAGTTATGACCCCCAATAGCTAGAGGTATAGAGGGGTTGTAGAGGCCGTCTTCTGGAGGAAGGTGTGGTCGAGGTAATGGTGGTCCCAAAAAGGGCCGGGTGATGGGCACAAACGTGTAGCACTACATCACAACATGGAGGGGCAACGGATATAAACAAACGAAAGGGCCAATTGTTATGCTGTCCCTGGGAGATCGGAGGCGGGGAGACATCTGATGCTGCATCACAGGTAATCTTTGGTTTGTGGAGTGCATAGCTTCTGTATTGTTGATCCTGGGTTCCACCATGTTATTATGGTACTCCTCATTTGCTAATGGGTCCTAAATTACATTGTGAATTACTTGATAGGCCTATTGTGTTTCTATCCGGTGGGTGAGTCCGGGTAGTTGGAAAAGTATATCGGTCTTGTTTGGTTGAAACTTTGTGGGGAGCAACCACTTATTAGTAGATTTGGTTATCTTAGAAAGAAATGGTGATTTTGATTGAATTCTGGATGACTTGGCTTTCTCCCGCAATTTGCGATCGTGGATTCTAATGCTAAAACGGTGACGATTAAGGCAAGCCTTTTTGGGGACAGATCCGTTAGTGTGGGAGGGTTAATACAATTCAATCAGGGGCGTATCATCTCCTTCTTCGTGCTATTGCTAAGAAAACGTTAGTAAAGGGTTTTAGCTTTCTTGGACATCTCAGGATGACACTACCCAAGTACCTTCGATTGAAGTACAGTTTCGGTGGTCGTGAGTTAGGATGTGTTCCCTGCAGATCTTCCTGGTATGCACCAGATAGGGATATTGACTTCGGTATTAATCTTGAAACCGTTGTACTCGCCCATTTCTATACCCCGTATAGAATGGCTTCCGCGGAGGTAAGAGAGTTTAAAGCCCAACTTCAAGAGTTGTGAGCAAAGGCTTCATTGACCACGTGCATCTCCTGGGGTGCCTGCTCCGGTTTTTTTTTTTTTTTGTGAAGAAGAAGGATGGGAGTTTTCGGCTGTGCATAGACTACGATAGTGAAGAAGGTAACCATAAAGAACAAGTATCCTTCTTACTCGCATTGATGAGGTGCGTCAGTAGTTACAACGTGCTGTGTGTTTTCTCTAAGATTGACTTGAGATCCGGTATAGCTTAGAAAATACGAGCAACGGATGGCAAAGACTGCTTTAGAACCAGGTTATGGGCATAGACTTGTATGTGATGTCTTTTTGGTCTTACGAATGCCCCTGCCTGCGTTTCATGAGTGTGATGAATGGATTTTAAGCCATATTTTTAGATTCTCGTTGTGATCGTATTTATTGATTGATATACTGATATACTCCAAGAGTAACGAGGAAACAGAGAGCATTGAGAATGGTTATTGGAAATGGTTGCGGGAGGGAAAAAGTCTTATGCCAAGTTCTCTAAGTGTGAGGTTTGCTAGATGCAGTGTCCTTCTTGGGCACGTGGTTTCTAGGATGGAGTGATGGGGATCCTCTAAGATCGAAAATAGTGAAAATTGGGTTAAAGACTTACTAATGTGTCAGAAAATAAGGAGCTTTGATGGGTTAGCTAGCACTACCGCCGATTTGTCAGGGATTCTTTCGATTGCTTCCCAACTGACGAACTGATAAGCAAAATGTTCAATTTGTATGGTCGGATGAGTGTGAGGAAAAGCTTTCAGGAGTCAAAGAACTTGTTGACTAATGCACCAATTCTCACTTACCAGTGGAAGGCAAGAATTTCATTGTGTAGTGGATGCATCTTATTACGGGTCTGGGTTTGAAGTGCTAAGGGCAAGAGAAGGAATGTGATTGCTTATGCTCAAGACTATTAAAAGGGCCATGAACGTAACTATCCAAAACCAGATTTGGACTGGGCAGCGGTAGTGTTGGCATTATTATTAAAGCAATGGAGACACTATTTTATATGGGGTTAAGTGTGAGCTATACGAATTCATCGTAGCCATACAATATGTCTTTATTCGAAAGAAAGTTTGAAACTTTGGAGGAAAGAGGCGATGGATGCGAACTACTGAAGGACTAGACATCACTATTTTGTATCATCGAGGAAGGCGATATGTTGTAAGGATGCTTTAAGTAGAAAGGTGGGGATGGAAGAATTGGGAAGTATAGATCACTTGCAGTTCTAGACGCCATGGCTAGGGAGGTTCAGACTTGTCTAAGGACCTTATGAGGTTAGAAGTAAATGAGAAGGGAGGGATTGAGGATTGGTTGACAGTGTGGGGCGAGATCTTATTTTCTTGAACAAGCAAGATCAAGGGGAACACCGTTTTTTGATGCGAGAAAACTAAGCCGAAGCTGAGATAAGGTGTGGCGAGGAGAGGCTAAAGAAGCAATACTGGATGAGGAAGGTGTTTTGAGAATTCAAGGAGGGTATGTTGTACCCCGGTTGATGATTGATTCCACACTATTCTTACGAGGCTCATAGTTCCGATTATTCTATACACCTGGTGCAAACCAAGATGTACCGGACCTAAGGAAACACTTTTGGTGGAGTAGATGAAGCGCGACATTGTTGAGTTTGTTGCCAAAATGTCCAAATTGGTCAACAAGTACAGTATGAACAACAGAGGCCCCGGAGGAACACTTCAGAGGAATGCCCTTCCTGATGGAAATGGGAGAGAATTGCAATGGATCGTGGTGGTCTTCCAAAAGACATTGGGCAAAGGTTTTACTCATTGGGTAATTGTGGACAGAGTTAACTCAAGTCCTCTCATTTCATTCCGGTCAGGTGATTATAATGCAGAGAAGTTAGCCAAACTTTACATCTCAGACTCAGGAAGTTGTTCGATTGCATGGAGTTCCACGTCCATCATATCAGGATAGGGGTATGCAGTTTACTTCTATTTGTTTTGCGGAGAACATTGCAATGCCGAAATAGGTACTAGGTTGGATCTGAGTACTGCTGTTCCATACTCAGACCGCCGGTCAATCTGAGCGAACGATTCCCAAGTTGTTGGAGGATATTGCTTCGTGCATGTGTGATAGAATTTGGTGGCCTGGGATAACTTCTCTACCCTTAGAGGAGTTAGTTTCATACTAATAGCTATCATAAGTATTGATATGGCGCCATTTGAAGCATTGTATGGTTTATCGAATGTAGGTCCCACATTGGATGGTTTGTGCATTCGAGGTTAGACCTTGGGGGGTAATTATCTTTAAGGGATTCGATAGAAAAAGTGAAATATATTCTAAGAAAAGAATTCTAGCGGCGCGCAAAGAGGCCAAAAAAAGGAATATGCAGATCGAACAAGGTTAGAGACTTAGAGTTCATGGAGGGCGACAAGTCTTGTTGAAAGTTTCGCCACAATGAAAGGGGTGATGCGGTTTGGTAAAAAAGAGGCAAGCTAGCCAAGGTTACATTGTCCCCTTGAAGGACTTAAGACGAGTAGGGGAGGTGGGGCTTATGAGTTGCCTTGCCTCCAGGGCTCGTCCGGCAGTAACATCCGGTATTCATGTGTCGATGTTGAATTGAAAAGATCCATTTGGGATGGAAAAACTACATTATTGTTGGGATCGGTTTCTTACTGGAAAATCTATTTAGAGGAGGAGCCTGTTGGGTGCATCTTAGATAAGAGAAGTCGCAGTTGATGATTCGAGGGAGATGGCATCCATTAAGGTGCATGGAAAGAATCGAACAGTGAAAGAGGTTACCTTGGAGAAGGAGCTGATTGCAAGAAAGTACCCACAGCAGTTTACAGATTCAGGGTACTTCTTTTCACTCTTGTTTACTTCTCGTGATCGTTCGAGGACGAACGATGGGTAATTGGTATCTATTGTAACGACCCCTGTTTAGTCTTTTTGCGAGCAGCGATTTTAGTTCTGGACAACTGGGCTATAGACAACGGACCCCCCGACGGACCGTCGAGGTGGTCTAGTTCCAAACACTAGAAATTAGAAAATATGGTATTGAGAGGACCTCTCTGAATGTCACGACGGGGAAGGCAGGACGGACCGTCTTGTCACGACGGGACGAGTCACAGGGCCCATTCAATCAAAATTTAAAGTTTCTTTATCGTTGTGAGGACAGTTAGGACGGACCGTCGCAGGCACGACGCCCGTCACAGGGCTGCGCAATTCCAGGCATGGGTATGATTCTGTTGTTTATTTAAGGGCGTTTTTGGACTATTTCCTGCTTTAATATAAAGTGGTGGGTTAATGTTTAATAAGTCTAAATTAATGGGGTTTACATTTTTAAAAGAGGTAACTTAATTTAATTAGTTGGGTTATTATTCCCATCTTTTATACTTAATTATATGCTAATGAGGGTGGTTTAAAGAAAGAGTGTTTTGCAATAAGAAAATAGAAAAAGAAACAAAGAGAGAGAGGAGGGAGGAACGACGAGAGGGGGACAACACAAGGCTTGGAAATTCTTGCTTGATCACTAGTCTTCGGTGGAGGTTTGGAGGTTAGGTTTTGGTTTTTATGCTATAGTAGTAAAAACTTTAATAGCGAAAGATATGTGTGGGTTCAGTATTATAAAGTCTTATATATGCTTAATTGTGGTATGCATGATGTGATTTTATTATATATGATTGGATGAAAAAAGCATGATAAGCTATTGAATCCCAAATCTTGAATAAAAAACCCTAATCTCTGTTAAAGGATGATTGCTTGGTATAAAAGAAGGTCTTGATGAACTAAAGTAATGAGGTGACGATGCCTTGATATAAAAGAGGCTTGATTTACAAAATTAGAATGAGATTAGTGGGAGGGTGTCATGAACCGGACACGTAGAGTTAGGGGGATCGGGGGGTCCGAATGGGCCGTTAGATTTAGGGGAATCGGGTGTCACGAACCGACAGTAGAGATTTAGGGGGGATCGGGTGTCCCGACCCAAGACGTAGAATTAGGGGATCGGAGTGTTCACGTTACGACACATAGTAGTAGGGGATCGGAGTGTCACGTACCGACAACAAAAAGGAATTAAAAGATTACGAGGGAAGGGGATCGGGTGTCACGTACCGACACAAGAGGAGAAATATAGAAAGGAAATCTTGAAAGAGCTAATATACTCAATCAAAGAACATGTTTCCCAAAAAGAGGTATGGGTTGTGGAGGCTGAGTCCTCATAGATATGATCGGTGGTATTATAAATATGTTATACTTTTGCTATCACCTGTTAAGCATATTAGTTGATTTTTTATGATGTTATCTGAGATATATTGCTTTCGATTTTGAGTGGCCGATGATTACGCTACTCAGTACTGTGTTTTGACTGACCCCTACTTTTATGTTTTCTTATTTTTATTGTGGAGTGCAGCAAACGTTCGCGCCGTCATCTTCGACTCAACAAGTAAACTCTAGCCAGTCTTCATTACTCCGGCTATCAGGGTGAGCTACTGCCTTATAGCTTGGACTGGATCTCTTCCTCATGTCTTGATGCCTTGAAGTTCCGGCTGGACAGCTTTTGTTATTTTAGCTTTTTAGAATTCTCTTAGTTTAGAATTTTATCATAGATGTTCTTGTGGTGATGACTTCCAGATTTTGGGGATGATAATAATAGAGGTTGAATTTTAGACGTTATTAAATGGTTTTATTAATGAGTTTAAGCTTACCGCATACTTCTGTTGATATTACATTGAAATGTTTAAGGTTTAGATGGTTGGTTTTGGTTCGCTCACATAGAAGGATAAGTGTGGGTGCCAGTCGCGATCCGATTTGGGTTGTGACACAATCTCATCATCTTAAGACACAAGAATACTTGGGACACGGACCATAATTAAAAATATAGTAATACTTAATCTATTACAATTCTTCAAATGAAAACATTAAAAACATCTATGTGCTCGAATCAAATAAGGACATACTTCAACTTCTCTTGAACGATGCTACGGTCCAATTCTTAACTTCCCTAAATATCCTCACCTACAAAGTACTATATAGATAGATAAAAGAATGTTTTATTGCAACCACATGTAGCAAGTATGACATAATGCATTAATATCATGAAAATGGACATTTAGTTTAAATATGCGTCTTTTCATTTAAAAATAATATTACAATCATAAGAACAAAATTTAACAACTTAAAAACACATAAGATAACATTTAAACCAAACATCAAAATTATAGAGTAACTTTACACTGAATCATTTAACTATACAGTGAAGTTCGTCACTGTTAAAGTGAAGTGCTTTCTTTTCCATTTAAACACTTCCTAGCATGTAGTCTTCTTACTAAAAGTTATTCTTAGACTCATTTAAGGAGCACAAAGAGAAGACATTCATAAAACTTCCATAACCGTGCAAAAATTATCCTCAAGAATACTTATAATGTGACACATCCACAATTTCAAGTCATCACACACATCAACATGAGATTCCTCTACCAAAGGTTACTCTATGTCTCACTTGAGTGGGTTGTGAAGCAAACTCCCATAAAATACCTTACACACACTCTTAAGAGATCCTATATACTACCTATGATAGAATCATGCTCACTTAACATAACAATATATTGATGATATGGACTTGTCTTACCAAAGGATACCAAAAGACTTACTTAAGTATATCAATAAGATAACGTCCATTATTGACCTCTTCAAGAATACCTAAATAATCCATAAGACTTCCTAAGTTTAGATCATGTCCACATAATAAACTTTTTCCTTAACTAGAGTCCATCTTAAGACTCATCTAGGTAAGATACGAAGTGACCATTCCTATGCCCCCTTCACACCTTTTTAACTAGACAACCCCTTAAATACTCTAGATAATTACTTATTCATTTAAACTACTTTCTTAACTTATGTCATTACATCATTAAGACACTCATACATCACATAAAGGACATTTAAGTAATAATCTTGGACAAGACCTAGGAACTCCAAGCAACACCTTCAAAGCCTAATGTGCAATGTCTACATAACATCCTATACCACCACCTAAACCTCATAGAACTTCTCTAATGCTAATAGGCAATCCATAAAATGAGAATAGGAAATAACCAACATATAACATGATATAAAATCATGGAATCCAAAGTTCTAACCTACTCCGATTAGGGTGTTCTACTTGTAAATGGTAGAACTTAGACAGATCCCGTGTAGGCATATGGTTAAGGAATATGAAGGGTATGCTTTGTAATCTAGTCTCATTCTTTAACTAGAACTACTTCCCTTACCATACTCACTCGGTGCTAGCCTTCTTTCTCATACATTAGTTCACATATTAGGTTCCCATAAAAAGGTTCCATAACAAGTTTATAACCTATTCACATTTACCCTACCAAAGAAAGGTCCATTAGGGCTACCTCAAAATGGCTACAAAAAGCGCATGATGACTTTCATAAGTATTAATATGATGACTTTCCATCAAATTAACGTTAAGTTTATCATTCCTACACTTTGAAGGATACCATTACGGCTTACGAATTCAACATTCATAACCTTACCACTAGGTTAAAGGTTTCACAGAAAATACTCTCTTAAAATCATCAAGGTCTCATGTCATTCATACATACAAGACTAAGATCTTTGACATCCTATGTCAAGACATCACATATTCATATTCATATATAAGTCAAGCAAGGGACACAAGTCAACAAAGACAAGACCCCACATACATCACTTTAACTCATAATACATATCATTCTAGAAACACATAGACATAACTATATCATCTACAGGTCATCCAATATACTATCATAAAATCATCAATATGACCATCATACACTCATATAGTAAAGTATGAATAACCAAGACTCAACCCTAAGACTCTACACACAAAGACAAAGTCATAGTAATAAATTATCACCTAAGATAACATGAATGGAAGAACACATATATGACTTCACATGCATATAGATATTGTCATGATTAACATAATCAACTACACAAATATCAACATTACTTCAATTAGTTGCCGACAAGGCCATGATCATCACATTACCTAAAGTAACGCCGACAAGGCCACATCACATAGCACTGCCACCGTAAGTGGACTTACCAATCACAATAGAACTGAAGTATAATTAAAATAAAAATAAATGAAATAGGGAAGATTACCACCAAATCATCCTCAATACCTCAATCCAATGGGAAATCATCATAGTCGATATCACAAGGCCCTCACCCATGGCAATTACCAACACTTCAACATAATTATAACAATATTCATTAAACTACGTCAAATTACCACATATTAATAAGTCCAAAACAACCTGTATATCAATTCACTACATTTATTATATCATTTAATAGACCACATAAAACTACATAAGAGTTCATCAACATTAGATCAATATCAAATAACCCATAACTTAGTCAAAAACTAAGTTTCATCAAATTTATGGGTTCATAGGTAATGTAGGTTAATATAATAAATAAAATAAAAATTTAATCCATAATAAACATTTAAACAATTGATTAAAAAACCCATGATAGACTCATGAAATTGGACAATTCAACTTTGAAAATTTTAGAAAATATCTTGAGAGTTGGGCTCCTTGATGAAGATAGTTTTAAGGATAAAATTCTATACCTTAATGTAACAAATTCTTTACTTTGATAAGAATCGCCACTTAATTCGTCACGCCAAGACCTTCCTTGAGTTTTGACTCCAATGGAGTTCTAGAGAGAAGCTAGGGCTTTGGGGTTTGTATTTAAAGAATTAAGTCTTCAATTGTTGAGCGCCATAATCACACACTAAAAAACCCAAAATACCCCTAAATAACCGTCAAAACTCCTATTTGGAAGCGGTTTTGAATTACAACTTCACCCCTCAACTTAAAGTGAAGTTGCGTGCAGGACAGATTTAGGCAGTCGACGGACCGTTTGTCAACAAACAGACCATCCTGTCATTCCGTTGGTTGGATTAGAGACTCAAACAGGGTGTGATGTAAACCAAGACTAAGTTCCAATCCACGAGACCCTATCAACGGGGCGTCGATTGACCCACTTGGCGTCGACAACCTTCGTGGTTTGGGATGTCTTGGGCAGCCTTGACCCCAACTTTGGGTCCTTCCTCAAGGATCCTTGGATGGTCCTTGGGGATGTTTTTGTGGACGTTTCAAACCCAAACATGAATGTATAGGAGTTTAGAACCTCTAACGTTAATTTCATCCAAAACGAACACGTAAAACTTGAAGAAACATGCCTAGACACACATAGTCATTTCAAGGCACACCTCTCGAATGTCATGGATGTTCTTGGACGTTTGACCTCCAAACTTCATGAAAGTCGACACACTTACTATATATGCAATAATAATTCATTTAAGGATCTCACTACTTCATTAGTCACAAATAAACACATAAAACTGCATATGAGGGACATAGGTGACTTAGTCGTCGAACGTCTTGGTCGTCCTTTGACATTTGACTTCCAATGCACCTACGCTCTTAGACACTGCCTCATTAATACATTATAGACCTATTTAGGACCTTAACATCATTATCAACATGTTAGGCTCTAGTTAACGTAAGTCATTTTAAGGTCTTACAATTAAATCTGGTGGCATCCCCTCACACCGAAATGAAGGTGTCTTACTTGCCAAGGTAGGACATTACATTCGTAATAGAATCTAGGTGGATCCAGTAGATAATATTTCTATGTAGCACATCGTTAAGGATATAGGATGTTTTTTCTAGAAACCCTTTTTAATCTAACTTGTCACATCCGGGGAGCACCGCCTAGACGTAACCAACATGGTTATCCTCGTACAGGACTTAAACAAGTCATTAGTATTCATCACTACATGTCATATGGTAAAACAAGGAAAAAATATTTTTTTTTACATATACATAGTTAGGTTTACATAGACCTCTCACTTACTACTTAAAGGGAGTATAAATAGACTACTCGCATAGGAATCTTACTTAGGATTCTCTTTTATATAACATCAACATTATATATAAGATAGTCTAATAAGATCATCTGATATAAAACCATCTAAAAATGAGCACAATATTTGACTTAGCCATTACAACTTCCATATCAATATAGTCTTACAACAATATATCCAATGATAAGGAAAGAACAATGTCTTTACAAAATACGATTACAACTCTAGAATATGAAAAATGTAACATCCTCAATCGTGAAGACCTACAAAAACTTGGTGAAGGGAATAAAAGTCATCCTCAAAAGAACTCAATGGTTGGAACCTATATAATTGTAGAAAACATAGATATATGGGTGAGTACACCACTTATACTAAGTATGAAAATAATTCACATAATACATTTGAAACATGCATGAAAGGGACTATTTCTTTGGAAAACATGCTAAGTCATTTGGAAAGCCTTTTAATGCACATACAAGAGAGAATATGCAATGTTAGGATCATAATAACATAAACCATGTCTACAACCAAAGACACCATAAATACAAAGCCATATCAACATTTCATATTCAATAGCTCATATCAACACATCTTACAAAACCCTTACCTATAATCTCATCCCAAATCTACAAGTGCAATGTTATGTTAAATCTCAAAACCCCACATAATCAAGTAAACAAGATAGGAGATCATAAGTAATGCTTTGCTTTATATAACATATATCATGGATAGGCATCACCACATATAGTAGTTTAGATCAACAACATGTACATCAATATAGACAACATCAACTAAGAATATTATCATGTGAAGTCAACATTTCATAATACACATCATCATAATACATAGGACCATATCCTAGGACTCCCTTTAGAGTTAACTTGTGTAATATATATATATAGAGTCCCATACCCCTACCTATCATAGGTAAACCCATAAACTCATCTGAATCAATGTCTATCTTCATTTACATTTATTTATTTAATATACTTTAGGGGACAATTGCCTTAACCGATATAGACCACAAAAGCTAAATGTGGAATCTGATTTCAAGGAGAACTACACCGAAAGATGGTGGTTTACTTGCCAAGGCCGAACAAAACATGTACAAAGCCTCTACGTGGATCCATTATCTAGTATTCCTATGGGGGTAATATAGTTCAATAAATAAAATAAATTGTAGAGACACTCCTTATGCCATTAGCATTGTATTATATCTCATGAGAATATAGTGAACCTACCTTCCCTACTTGGGAATGAGCACACCTTATTACTAGTTCACTCAGTGCTAAGCTAGAGTCCCTTTTTCATAAGCCATTAAGTCAAGCATAGTATAGGTCATAGGGACTAACCCCTTCTATAGTCATGCCATTAGAACAATTGATATAAAATGAGAACTACCTTTCATCTACACAATAATTAGTGAAGTCATCATAATCAATTCATAATAAGGCACACAATTAGATCACACTCAAACATGCATAAACATATCCCTATCAATGCCACACAACCATCCAATGCATATCAAGTCATCATAATAATCACATCATCTTAGTCTAAAGCTAATCATTTATATAATACATGAATTGCACAACATCATCAAGTATAATTCATCATTCTTGGAGTAACGTATCAACAGAACTAAGTCATACCACATAGCCTTCATAAGTCCTTGGTCAAGATTTTACTATCCATCTATCATCATTACCCAAAATTTTACATTAAAATAATCATAATATAGTGAATTACACAATAGCATAGTCAATTCCGTCAACCCTAATCATCTACAAGTCTAATTCATAACTAGGGTTAGGGAGAATGGGCATAACAATTAAATTAAACACCCCCAACCTTAATTAACCATATAAGCAACTTACTAATTAAATTACTTAAATAAAATTTGGATATCGAAAACAGAACATCACCTATGAGACCCCGACCTACGGCCCGTAGGTCCTTCGACACCATCGTACTAGCAAGGCGTCGATTAGTTCAGAGGCTATGTTATAAGGCCTTTCGATATTGTGGATAAGTTTTTAACATAAGAAAAATCGACGTAGCATTTCAATTGACGGCTCGTTGCTTCACTCATCGATTGCACACTGTCCAAAATTATTTTTTTTCGTCAATTTGAAGTGTCCTCTCCTAGGACCCATAGGGTGGTCCTTGGGGAGTCATACCTAGACGTTTCGACCCTAAACGCACTCAAATACAGGTTTAAACACCTTTCTACAATTTTTCATTAAATTTTGACTCTTAAAACCTCATGAAACATGCCAAGGCACACTAGCACCTATTTCTCTAGTATCCGAACGTCATGGACGTTTCTTGATGTTTTGACTCTAAAACATCCTAATTGATTTAAATACTTTATTTTAGGCCTATAAATAAATTTTCATATCTTACATACACATGTGAGGTTCTAGACTACGTCATAGACTTTCAGAGTTTACATTATCCCCCCCCCCTTAGGAACATTCGTTTGAAATGACACCAAAAAAACATTTTGAAGGGAAAGGATAGACTCGATACTATCATCCCAACCAACAAAATCATAAAGTCATCATGAGTCACATCTCATTGGTTTATTTCACAATCCACTCAACACATCACAAATAGCAACTCAATTCATATTGCAAAACAAATAAGACGTCAAAATTTCACAACACATAATGAAGAACTACCTTCTCAACATCAACATGAGCTCAAAATACATCTAAGAGTTACCATGCTATACTTCTTCTCAAAACATTAACAAAACAATAAAATATCAAGAAAGCAACATATTCTCACATTTCTCATATAAGTGCAAGTTAACACAAAGAAAGGGCACAAACATTTACCAAACATGCACCTATTTAGCCAACAAGTCAAATATATATTATCAATTATTTTTATTATTATTTATAGAAATTACTAACCTCCATTACGAAAAATAAGAGGATAGCGGGACTTCTTGTCGGCCTCAGCCTCCCATATTTCACCCTCAACAAGGTGGTTTCTCCCTAGAACCTTTACGGAGGTCACATCTTTGTTCTTCAATTTCTTAACTTGAAGATCAAAGATCTCAACCGGAACCTGTTCATAAGAAAGGTTCTCATATACACCTAATCCTTCAATAGGGAGAATAGACACCAGGTCATTTATAAATTTCTTGAGCGTAGAAATATGAAAAAATAGATGAACCAAAGCTAGTTGACTAGGTAGTTTCAACTCATAGGTGATTTTTCCGAACCATTGCAAAACTTCATAAGGACAAAAATACCGGAAACTTAACTTCCCCTTCCTACCAAATCTCTTTACCCCTTTCATAGGTGAAATCTTCAAATCCACCCAATCACCTATCTCAAACTCAAGGTATCTTCTTCTATTGTCGTCATAAGATTTTTGCCGACTATAGGTTGTTTCTATCTATATCTTATTAACAAAAATTTCTCAATAGACTCATAGACCGTATCGAGACCAAGGTGTGAAAATTCACAAATCTCAACCACCCAACCTGAGATGTACATTTTTTGTACCATAGAGTGCATACAAAGGTTCCATAGCAATACTCAAACGGTATCTCTTAATATAAGAGAACTCAATCAACGCAATGTATCGTCCAAATTTCCCTTGAAATCAATAACAAAAGATCTTAATATATCTTTTTCCGAAATAATGGAAAAGGGATCCCATAAAGAATCACAATCTCATTAATGTATATTCTTGCATATTTTTCCGTCGTATAGGTAGATTACCAGGGATGAGGTATGAAGATTTTGTCAACCTATCCAAAATAACCCATATTAAGTCATTTTGCCTCTGAGTTCGAGGCAACCCAACAACAAAGTCCAAATTTATTTATTCCCACTTCGAAGTAGGAACATTCATAATTTGGGTCATACCAAAGGACTTAAGATGGCCGTCTTGAACTTGTTGGCAATTAGTACACCACCAACAAATTCCGCTATGTTCCTATTCTAATCATCCCACAAATAAATTTTTCTAAGTTCATGGTACATCATTGTCGCATCCGTATGAATAGAGTAATGGGAGACATGGGTTTCTTCAAGAATTCAATTTCTTAAATCATGAACATTAGGCACACACAACCTCCCTTGGTAACATAAAACACCATCCCCCTACGAGAAAGATATATTCAACTCACCAAGTTTCCCTCTCAACAACTTAAATAGTGAATCAAGGTATTGGTTAGACTTCACCTTAACTACTAAAGATAAATCGGAGTTATGATGCACCACAAACTCCTATTTGGAGACTCTTCTAGTAGAACACGCAACCTAGGTCTTTCTTACTCTCCTCAACATGAGACAGACTACCCATAGTTATACGAGTTAGAGCATCCGCAAACAGAATAGCCTTGTGGGTGGTATAGGTCACTCATGTTGTAATCTTTCAAAAGTTTTAACCACCTTTGATTTTGGGGATTTAACTCCTTTTGAGTAAATACATATTGAAGGTACTTATGGTTGGTGTACACATAAACATGAACACCATAGAGATAATGCCTCCATATTTTCAATATCACATCTGGGTATATCATCGTTCCCTTTGAGGACTAAGACTAGACTCTTAGCTTACATCATTACATTCTTAGGTCAAAATGCGGAAAATTAAGTTTTTTTATTACTTCCATATTGAGTTTTACATAGACCTCTACATACACATAATATTTATATTTAGTACACATAGACCTTTCATATAAGAAGATTACTTAGTCTTCTACTTTTATTGCACATAGATATATAAGATGTAACATAGTCTAAAATTGATATCACATCTAAAAACCATCTAACAAGAATATAACAATTTGGGCCTACCACATATATCGATGTAATAAAGCTACATATAGGTTATTCAATGTTTATTAATCAATGAAAAGGAAAGAAACACAAAAAAAAAAAAAAAAAAAAAAAACATAAAAATAATAAGTAAAGAAAGAAATAAGACACAACATTTAAAAAACCAACACAAAAAAAGAAAAAAATATAAAATAAAATGTTTTTAAACTAGAACACTTCCAAACTGGTATTTGCATTGCCCTCAAAGTAGGCCCTCCCCAACTGGTGATGAAATTCCAAGTCTTCTTCAAAGTCGTCTGAAAGCCCTTCAACGACCGGAACCTAAAATGTTGGGGAAAAGAGAGAAAATGGGGTTAGTACACAACTTGTACTAATTATGATACAATATTCACATATATTATCTAATCATGCTAAAAATGGCATTTCATTAAAACATGTTATTTTGCATTAGGAAAGCCTTATGCACATTCAAGAAGATTATACCAATCAATAAGATATATTCATTAAGTCGAAAGAATTTACATCACAAGACAAACAATCCTAAGTCTAGTCATGACAACATGCATATCACATACTAGAACAATTAGTCAAGACAACCCTATCATAAAGTAATAGTAACAGCAAGCATAGATAAGATTTCATCTAAACATAATCAAAGCAATACAATTACCCATGAACCCACATTAAGTAAACAAGTTCCATAACAAAGCAAATACCCATAACCTTACTCAATAAAGTAACCCAACTAGAACCGTGACGAATATCCAACTTCACATAGCATATTATTTGAGTACACATCATATTGCACATAAGTGAAACCAACCATTATATAGTATCATGAATGTGCAAGATCATCATATACATAACATGTACCATTATAATAAAATTCATATATATAAGAACATCCTCTTATGACTTCCCTCAATGATAACTAGTGCACTGTTTAGGTAGAGTTACATACCTCTACCTAGACTAAGCTAAACCCCTTAGATTATCCTAGTTAGAGTTCATTCCTTTACAACATTTTACCTCTTGGGAACATCTTGCCTTACCCTAAATATACCAAATGAGCTAATGAGGAAACAACCTAACACCGAAGGAAGGTGTAATACTTTCCAAGGTAGTACCAACACATGAAACATAACAATTACGTGGATCTACTAACTAGTATTTCTATGGGGTCAACATAGTTCATGAACTAGGAGATATAGTTGGGACCCTTTTTATGCTACATGCATAATATTCTACATTCTCAAGAGTACATTAGTGATTCTACCTTCCTTATGTTAGAAGAAGCTCTCCTCACTCTAGTTCACTCGGTGCTAAGCTAGAGTCCCTTTTGAAATGTATTCAAAGTCATTATTAATCATCATAACATACTGTAGGTCATAGGGTTTAACCCCTGTATAATCATCATTATCCATTGTCATAAAATTGCATTGGAATATAAAATCTTATCATTCCAATTCGTAACTCATGGAATTCATATTTACATACAATTGATAATAAAGGTTCACACTCTGAACTCTAAGACATGTTATAAGAGTCTAACATAGTTTTTAAAAGTTTTAGATATGTTTTAAGGTCATAATTAAGGATATCAGTGATTTAGGAAGTTTAGGAAACAAAAATACTAGAAAAGTTTAAGACGTCCGGAGCATTTGAATTGAACAGTGAAACATCCTTAGGTTTTCAAAAAGATTTACGGTGGTTTATGAGTCTAAAACCTATAACTAACTTTAAAAAGGTATATAATATATATATATATATATATATATAAATATCTCTATTATATATATATATAATGTCTAGTTCTGGATTACCCAAGGGTCACCTTATTGGTCCACGAAAGAACCCCAAACTTGTCTTGCCAAGCTACCAAAGCAGCAGCCAAAATACACATGGATGAACAAGTTTGTGTAGCGGAGTTGGGTGACTTTTTGTCAAATCTCACGTTTGCATCGCGGAAAGGTAGCAAACTTCACTCTCTTGAAAAATAAATTGGAATATCAAGAAGGAATAGCTCCACGTCGTGGACTTGTTCCCCTATGAAAATATGAAATTTTTATTTGAAGTTTGACTTCATTAAAGGTTCAACTTAAGTGAGGGTTGTACGACCCGAGAGTAACCCCTAGAAGTTAGGGCTTTCTAAAATTTCATCACAGCGCACTTGACCTCTCAGAGGTCTTGTACAAGCCCTTTGACATCGTTCAGTGCATACATATATGAAAAGTAGTGTAGGACTAAAACTTTTCAAACGAATTAATAATACATCAAATTATCTCTTTTATAGCAAAAACATAGTGACAGGATATATCTCAAAGTCTCCATCTTAGACATACAAATATATTGAGACACGACCCATACTACATCATCTAGGAATATACCTAAGTCTATTACAATACTTTCAATAAGGAAAACTAAACATCAAGATGTCGTCGAATCTAGTGAGGACATACCAACTCTTGATTTAAAGAGTACTAATCCAAGCTTCCACTTAGATTCTCCTCACAAATGCAACCTACACCTTTAGATATAGACAAAAAGTATGGAATTAGTACAAACAGTTGCACTAGGTATGACATAATGCATAAAAATAGGATAAACAGACTTTTTATATGAAACATGCTCTTTTTGAGAAAACCCTTCAATACAAGTATAATAGTAACTTATAAGTCATCGTATATGCATATAAGTCATATTTGAAAATGTAGCATCAATAACAGTTCAACCCATATAAACATATACACCTCCCACAAAAGGTTATCCTAAGACTTACTTAAGTAAGACATGAAGAAACAACTCATACACCCTCTTCAAGCCTACCAAAACAATCCTTAAGACTATCTATGATAAGATTGTACCCTTTTCCTTTCGTTTGCTCCCGACATAAGGTTACTCCAAGATTCACCAAAGCAGGACAATAAGAGGTTACCCATACACCCTCTTCAAAACTACCTAAGCAACTCTCAAAGCTACCATAAATATAGGACATACTAGTAAAAGTTCATTATCTAAAGTTATAATCATTCATTTAGTCAATTAGAAGATATTTCATTCATAAAGGACTTCACCTAATGGTCTTAGAAAGTCCTAGGGAACCTACACTCTAGCACCATCAAATCCTACTCGTGCGATGTCTAGGTAGCATCGCATTCAACTACCTAAACGTTGTAGATCTTATCAGATACTAGAATGTATCCCACACGATGAGAATAGGCAATAACCGACATAGACCATACTAGCTATAAATGGAATTAAGAGTCTACGATACTCCGATAGAGGGTGTTCTAGTTGCCAAGGGTAAAACAAGGAAACATCCTATGTAGAGCATGGTTAAGGAATATCAAGGTCTTTTATGCACTCTAGTATCCTTCTCAAGTAGATGTACATTGCACTCTAGTCCCCTTCTCAAGTAGACATACATTGCACTCTAGTCTCCTTCTCAAGCATAGTTACATCCCATGACATATTCACTCATAGGTAGCCTTTGTTCTCATAGACCAAGATCATTAAAAAGGGGCATATGAAAAGGTACCATCTCTTAGTC
Source organism: Solanum habrochaites (assembly GCA_027704765.1). Lineage (NCBI taxonomy): Eukaryota > Viridiplantae > Streptophyta > Magnoliopsida > Solanales > Solanaceae > Solanum > Solanum habrochaites. Next base: position 28,872,636 of record JAKWJA010002495.1, read on the forward strand.
CATTACCTTGTAATAATGCACCTACAAAATATGATTCCACTAGGGCTATCATTCAGTGGTCTATAAGGATAGCTCTTTCTTAACCTTCTTTCTATATGGAAGGTTCTACATATTCGTCATGCTTATAAGGGAACCATCTTAGGTTCACCGATCCTAGACTTCAATTCAATGTTAATCTTCATTTCACATATTCAATAGTGTTCAAGTATATATAGGAGTAAACAAGTCAACCTATAAAGATACACTAGTAACACAACTAGAGACATCACCTAGCCTATCATGATCACACATAGACAATTAGGAGATTTCAATCTCACACATACATGTATATCATATAGTTTTTGAATTTATCATAATCAAGTCTTAACATGATAATATCACCATTCATAATATAATGTCAAAAATGACATGTTACTTACAATTCACAAAGTAATTCCAACGAGGCCACATCATCTAAAGTATAACACATAAGCACAATCATCATAAGTGTACCATACAAATCACAATATAATTAAAGACCTATACTACATAAAATAGAGAGAGAGTTAGGAAAATTTTGTTATTGGTTATGGGTCTTGTTGAGTTTACTTGATTAAGTAAGGTCATGGGACATTGCTTAGTCATTGCACTAATTGACTTACTGAGGGTTCATGGGTATTTGACTTGATTTGGTGATGTTGTAACGAACACTTATCTATGCTTGTTGAGGTTAAATACTTTTGATAGAGTTATATTGATTAAATGTTCAAGTATGTTAGTATGCATGATTGGTTTGGTTAGACTTAGTATTTTGAACATGGTCTTGCCTTGATGAATATGTCTTATTGATTAGTATGGTCTTCTTGAATGTGCATAAGGTTTTTCAAAGTAAATTGCATACTCTAATGAAACGTCCCTTTTTAGCATGATTTGATATTAATGTACATATGGTCTCATAGTTAGAACATGTGATGTGCTAACCCCATTTTGTCCCCTTTTCCCAACATTTTAGATTCCGATCGTTGAAGGTATTTTTAGTGGAATTTGAAGGAAGACATGGAATTTTTACTTATCCATGTTGGGTAGGTCGTCACTTTCCGAGGTCCATGCCAATGTCAAAATTATGAAGTTGTTTTATTTGAAGACTCTTATGTTTTGTCTTTACATTTGTGAACTAAAAATTGTATAACCTATATGTGTCTTTATTATGCATATGTATGGGCTAGGCCCTAATTTTTATACTCTTGTTAGATGGTTATGACATGAGACATCCATTCGAGACTATGTTATATCTTATATATCTATGTGTAATAAAATTAATAGAATATGTAATCTCCTATATGAAGGGTCTGTGTATACTCGATATCAATAATACGTGTATGCTGCGGTCTATATAAACAACAATGTAAAAGTAATGAATAGTTTTAAATTTTTTCCGCATTTTAAACTATGAATGTAATGATGTAAACTAAGAGGCTAGTCTTAGTCCTCAAAGAGCAATATAACGCCGGTTACGTCTAGGGGATGCTCGTTGGATATGACAAACATTATCTAAGAGCATGAGATTGAATATTTTTAGAATCGATGTCTCTCTCAAACCACTCTACGTAATCTACTCATAAGTTTAAGAGCACACACTCTTAATAGGAAACTTTTTTTTTTTAAAGGGGCAGCAAACATGCTTAAGAAACTCTACTTTCTTGGAAATTAAATGTCATGCCTCTAGAGTATTGCACTCTATATGCCTTTATCACATAACTATTTCATGGTTATTATAGTCAATGAATACTCAAAAGAAGGAGACATAAATACTTTAGGAAGAGATTACAAATGCAGAAGTTCCTCCCGTGTTTATTAAGTTCCTCCTCTTGAAGAAGTTTCTGATGATGACCAAGCTTTGGTCAATCCTCCACCTATGACGGATGGTGACATAATGTAAGCCTTTCTCTAAATGGACCAATCCATTACTACTCGAGCACAAGACTTCCCTACTCAAGCTCAAGACGGCCCAATTTAATTGGAGTTGTAAATAAAAAGTACCGTTAAATAGTACACAAAAAAAACACGTAGTAAACCAACCACTACGTACCTAAAGTAAAAACACCCCCTTAAAAATAGTTCCGCGAGTAACCAACAGTTGGCACCATGGCCTCCCATTTGAGAAATTTCACTAGAATGAATCCTTCTACTTTCTATGAGTCCAAAGTTGAGGAAGACCCCCAAGAGTTCATTGATAAAATTTACAAGATTCTCTACACTATGGGGTTGAATACTAGTAAAAAGTCTGAGTTAGGCACTTATCAACTCAATGATGTGGCCCTATTTTCGTATGTCCAATGGAGAGACAATAGGCCTTTAAGGGGTGGACCGGAGAGTTGGGAGATCTTCACGAAGGCTTTTCTTGATAGGTTATTTGATAGGGAGAAGAGGGAGGAAAAAGTGGTAGAATTCCTCAACTTTCATCATGGAGGTAAAATCATACTTGAATACTCTTTGTAATCCACTAAATTGTCAAAGTATGCTCCTTCTTTGATTTCCAATCCTAGGGATACAATGAGCCGCTTTGTGATAGGGGTGTTGGATGACTTGAAGGAAGAATGTCATTCGGATATGTTGAATTACAATTTGAATATCTCTCGTCTCGTGGTTCATTCTCAACAAGTGGAAGAGACAAGGGCTACGAGTAATAGTAAGGATGCCTAAAACTCAAGGTACTTTAGTGGTGGTTCTTCAAGGGGTAGGCTTGATATCAAAGAAAAGCCTAGGTTCAAGAATAGGTCCTCTAGTCAAGTTCCTTCAAACTTCCCTAAGTCTCTAGATTATAGGGCAACTAACCCTAAGCCTCAAAAGGGAAGGAGAACTAGTTCACCAACTAAGAAGCCAACTTGTGAAAGGTATGGCAAAAATAACTATGGTGACTGCCTTAATGGGACGAACAATTGTTTTGGTTGTGTTAAAAGCGGACACAAAGTTTAAGATTTCCCAAATATGTAGGGGCATGATAACGACAGTGGGCAAGCAAGTGGTTCGAATGTGGATGATCCGAATAACAACAACTTTTCTGCTCTCCGCTCTATAGGTGAGCATGAGACTTCTCCCTGTATGGTGACTGGTATGTTGAAAGCCGTTTCTATTGATGTATATGTCTTACCTGATCCTGGTGCTACCTTGTAATTTATTACTCCTCTAGTGGCTAAAACGTTTGACATTATTCCCGATATCTTGAATGAACCTTTCATAGTGTCTTCCTTTGTAGGTGAGTCAGTGTTTGCCAAAATGGTGTATACAAATTGTCCTTTAATGTTTCCCAATAGAGTTACTCATGTTAAACTAGTAGAACCTTATATCCTTGATTTCGATATCATTTTTGGTATGGATTGGGTGCATTCTTGCTTTGCCTTTATATATTGTAGAACAAGGGTGGTGAACATTAACTTTCCAAATAAGCCCGTTCAGAATTGAAGGGGGGAAATTCTATTTCTAGAGGTTTTATCATTTCTTTTTTGAAAGTTTGTAGGATTTTAAAAAACTTCCCCCCCCCAACTAAAAGGTGTTAAAAAACCATAAGTAGATCAAAAATTTTTTTTTTTTATAATCCGAGCTTCCTGCTATTTAGTCGGTCCCCGTAGTAATGAAATTTTAGGAGGTCTTTCTTAATGATCTTTCTGGTATTCCTCCCCGAGAGGGAAATTGATTTTGTTATCCATTTGCAACCAGAGACAAATCCCATTTCAAATCCTTCTTATTGGATGGCTCTGGCGGAATTTTAAGAGTTGAAGGCTCATTTCAAAGATCTACTAGACAAGGGCTTCATTCATCCTAGTATTTCACCATGGGGTTCTCTGGTATTGTTTGTGAAAAAGAAGGACGTGTCCCTTAGAATGTGCATCATATACTGTCAAGTCACAAAAATTAATAATTAAGAACAAGTATACTCTCCCTCTGATTGACGATTTCTTTGATCAACTCCAAGAGGCAAGCTATTTTTCTAAGATTCACTTGAGATCAGGATATCACCAACTTAGGGTAAGAGGTGAGGATATTCTTAAAACAGTCTTTCGAACTAGATATTGTCACTATGAGTTTTTAGTAATAACCTTTGGTCTCACTAATGTTTCCATGGCGTTCATGGACCTAATGAATAGGGTGTTTCGAAGTTACCTAGATTTATTTGTCATTGTCTTTATTGACGACATCTTGATATATTCAAAGAATGAGGGTGAACACATATATTATTTGAGAATGGTGTTGCAAGTACTTAAGAACATCAATTGTTTTCCAAGTATAACAAATGTGAGTTTTGGTTGAGGTCCGATAGCGTTTCTTTGTCGTATTATCCCTAGTGGATAAGTAGAGGTCGATAAAAGGAAGACCGAAGCGGTGAAAAATTGGCCTTGACCTTTGGCTCCTACGTATATTAAGAGTTTCTTAGGACTAGTCGGTTATTACATGTAGTTTGTCGATGGGTTTTCATCCATTGCTTCCCCATTGACAACCGTGACTCAAAATAATTTGAAATTTGAGTGTTCGGAGGCATGTAAAAAGAATTTCTGCTCCAATATTGACCCTACCAAAGGGCATTAAGAGTTTCATGATACATCCCGAGTTGTGCCTGTGTGTGTTCTTATGTAACATGGAAATGTTATAGCCTATTCTTCTAGGCAACTCAAAGTTCATGAGAAATATTATCCATCTCATGACCTCGAGTAAGCGGCCGTGTTATTTGCCTTGGAAATATGGAGCCATTATCTTAATGGGGTTCATATTGATGTATCTACGGATAATAAAAGTTTTCAATATGTATTAACTCAAACTAGTTGAATCCCTGGCAACGAAGATGGTTAGAGTTGTTTAAAGACTATGAAATAAGTGTTCTTTATCACCATGAAAAGGGTAATATGGTAGCAGATGCTGTAAGTCAGCTGTTTATGGGAAGTGTGTCTGGTGTGAAAAAATCCAAGAGAAACCTAGTGAAAGATGTTCATAGGTTGACTCGTTTAGGGGTTTGAATTAAATGTTATCCAAATTATGGTATGGCGTTACATGATAAATCTAAGTTGTTTTTGGTGCTTGAGGTAAAGTCTAAGTAGCACCTTGATCCATTGTTCATGGAGTTTAATGAATCGGTTCTAGGAAAGATGAATGAGTCATTCTCCTAAAGGGCGGATGGTGTTCTTAGGTATCAAGGAAGATTGTGTGTGCCTAATGATGATGATGTAAGAAGTACGATCCTTGAGAAAGCTCATAGATCTCGTTATTATATTCAACCGACTTCTACAAAGATATACCATGACCTTAGAGAAGTGTTTTGGTGGAATGGCCTAGGAAGGGATATTGTAGAGTTTATTGTAAAGTGTCAAAATTGTTAACAAGTGAAGGCCGAGAACCCAAAATTTAGTTGTGTACTACAAGATGTTAATATGGATTTTGTACTAGGTTTACCTCGAACACCAAAAAAATATGACTCTATATGTGTTGTAGTGGATAGATTGAAAAATCTGCTAACTTTATTTCCGTTAAGTCTACTCATGTGGCGAAAGATTTCAAGATCTATATTGGAAAAAGATATTGAGTATTCTGGGTCCTTTTGTCAAATATCGGATAGAGTTCCTCAATTTACAAGCATCTGATTTTGGAAGTCTATTCAAAGGGTTTTTGGGTAACTAAAGTGAAGTTGCCCATTTTTCAATTCCAAACGATAGTTCAATCGAGAAAACTATTCAAACTCTTGAGGATATGCTTAGATATTGCATGATTGACTTTAACGGAAATTGGGATGAACATTCTCCTTTGATGGAGTCTCATACAATAATAGTTTTAATTTCATCCATCTCTATGGATCCTCATGAAGCTTTGTATTGTAGGAGGTGTACGCCTCCTATTGGGTGGTTTGAACTTGGTGAGTCTTCGCTTCATAGTCTCGATTATATTTATCAGAGTTTGGAGAAAGTTTATATCATAAGAAACTGGTTGCAAGCAGCCTATAGTTGGCAATAATCTTATGTCGGTCATAGGAGAAGATATTTAGAGTTTGAAGAAGGTGATAAGATGTACTTGAAAATTTTGCCTATGAAAGGGGTGGTTATATATCGAAAGAAAGGGAAGTTGAGTCCTCGTTGTGTGCGTCCTGATGAAATATTTCAATGGGTTTGTAAGATTTCTTATCAATTGAAACTTCCTAGTGAACTATCTTCGGTTTATCTGGTTTTCCATGTTCCATGATTAAGAAGTGTATTGGTAATCCTGAGTCTATTCTTCCTATTTAGGGTCTAGGTTTGAAGGACAACCTCTCCTATGAGGATGTTCTGATTAAAGTCCTTGATCGTCAAGTGAAGAGGTTGAGAAACAAAGAGGTGGCCTCCGTAAAAGTTTTATAGAGAAACCATCTAGTTGAGGGAGAAACATAAGTGACCGAGGCCAACATAAAGTCCCATTATCCTCATCTCTTTCCTAATGAAGGTTGGTTGTTCTTTCTAATAATGTAAATAAGTACTAAATCTGATGGTTCTTTGATTTTTGTGATGTTTGGAAAGAATGCTTATAATACAGTGAAGTGTGCATTTCACTTGAATTTTTTTTGCAAATCCTCTTGTTTTTAGTTATGTTTTGGTATTTTTATATAGTTAGTTTTTTTTAAATGATATTGAGGATTTTGGTATTTTGAATTTAGTAATAATTGAGTCATATATGTTATGTCGAGCTCATATTTTTGTGAGAAGGAAATTCCCAATAATGTGATTTTGAGACTTATGTTTGGTAATTGATGTTTTTGAATTTCCAGGTGTCAAAATACCATGATTGAGTTGTAAATCATGTTGTTGTTGGTTGGGCTGCTATTCTTGAGTCTATTCCTTCCTTCCAAAAGATTTTAGTGTCATTCAGGAAAAATGTTCCTAAGGGGGGGATAATGTAACACTCTGAAAGTCTAAGACATGTTCTAGAGCATAACATAGGTTTTAAAAGGTTTAGAAACTGTTTTAAGGTCATAAATAATGAATATATGTCAATAAGGAAGTTTAGAAATAAAAAAGACAAGGAATGTCCATGACTTCCAGAAGCTAGTTGAATTGAACTAGTGAAACATCCTTAGGTTTCGGAAAGGTTTATTAGTAGTGTATGAAGTTTAAAATTTGTAAAATGACTTTTAATAGGTAAAAACATATATATAGTTTTTGGATTTGATATTTGACTTCATTAAATGGTTAACTTAAGTGAGGGGTCTTTTGGATATTTCATGTGGGGTATAGATATATTGATTTTCAATAAGTTTTCCCTCACATTTACTCACTCAAATAAAATCCTCAAATAAAAACCTGAAAGTTGTCACCTCTCTCTAGGTGCTCTCTCTATTTATCGTCAATTGATTAAAAAAAAAGCTTGAATAAGAAGACCAATTTCTATAGGATTTCACTTCAATTTAGAGGATTAATCTTCATTCAGGTATGGGTTCTTCACTCTTGGAAGTCCTTTCACCAAGAGGTCTTTCAAAGTTGTTCTGAATTACGCAATTCAAAGGGCTTTCCAATTCTAATGGTCTTTCTTCTAAACATCAAATTGATGATTGATCTTGATTAATTTTGATTACTTATTACTAATTAGTTATATATTATTGAATTATGATAATTGATTGAATTTTATATTGATCATGTTTCTTTTCCTAATTACCCAAATCTTGTGTCTTGATTGTAAATTGATGGGAATGGATGTATGAATTAATTGTTAGACTTGTATTATCTATTATAATTCATTCATGGACTGTCTAGGATAATTTATTGTTTGCATTGGATCTATTTATTGAAGAATTCATGATGAACCCTATTCCCGTAACACTAAGTTATGAATTGAAGATTTTATTCTTCCAAATCAGAAAAACCCAAATCCCTTAAAATTAACTCTAGAACTGCATTATAGTAAAAAATCAGTAAGTATTGGAGTGAACGACAATAAATGGAACTGTTTTATCACAATTAAGAATTACAAATTCTCAGGTATTAATTTGATCTTTAAAAAACATCTTCAGCAAGGATCTCAATTAATAAAGATGTTTTCAATGGTAATTCACCATTTTTATCATTCTACCATGGTTTCTTGCATCAAAGTTTTTAAACGTTTATTAAGATTAAATTGTTATTGTATTTGCTGATTTTTTAACCTAATTACATTATTGAACCCATAAATTGATGTACCCTAGTTTTTGACTAAGTTTATGCGTTACATACTATTTACCTATGTTGATGGAATTATGGTGCAGATTTCTGGCTGGTCTAATGATGTAAATAATTGTAGTAAACTTTATATTTAGGTTGTATTGGATTAATGAATACGTAGTAATTGCATAGTTTCATGAATCTGGTTATAATGATGTTGGAAATTGTTAGTATGGCCATGGTAATGACCTTGTGATATCGAATTGGTAATTTGACTTTAGAGTAAGGTGTGAAGATGATATGGGGTAATTGCCCTATTTCCTTTTTATTTTGATGGTAATTAGACTTTAATTTGTTGTGGATTTGCATGGTCCCACTTATGGTGGCAGGTTCGTTATGTGCTTTTACTTGTAATGATGGGGGCCTGTCGGTGGCTATCGGTATTTTAAGCAAACATGATGATCATGGCCTTGTTTGAATGTACATGAAAAAAGTGGTTATTGTGTATTTTATAAGACAAGTATGTGTATCTATCCTTACAGGTATGTAATGTGAATGTATATGTGTTCTCTATGATGTTATGGAGTGATCATGATATACTATCATGTGGTTTGCTGTATAGTCTTTAGATTGGTGTATGTTATTAATTACTTGACTATATATGTCTATGATGGTCACATGATGTTGATATGAACTATATAGTATAACTCGAAGATTATAGGGTTATTTTATATGCTTCTAGAATGAATATAATTATGAGTTAGGGTGAAGATGTGGTGTGTTGGTGGTGACTTGTGTCCTTATTTATTTATATAGAATGGTGGAGATATGTGATTTATTGACTTAGGACTTCTAAATTTCAATTAGTTCTGAATGAATGATGACATGTCACATAATTGAAGTTAAGAGGGTCTTTTATTTGAACATTCAACTAGTCGGTAAGGTTTATGGAATGTTGAAGTTCGTAGTCGTAATTGTATACTCAAGTATTGGAATGATAAAACTTAAGGTTCATTGTCTGGAACGACGTCAGTATTAATCCTTAGAAGAAAGTTCATTGGCTTCTTGTCGCCATTGTGAGGTAGCCCATAGTGGAACTTCATTTGGTAGGGGTAAATATGATTGGATTATGAACATGATTTGAAAACCCTTTATGTGAAACTTAGGGTTGGCTTAATTAACTCCATCAGAAAGGAAGGATAGAACCGGGCGAGTATGGTAAGGAAAGTTGTTTTACTTATTAAAGAATGAGGACTACATTACAAAGCACGGCCCTTCACCTATTTCTTAAACCATGTGCATAGATGTGATGTGTCTAAGTTCTACACCATTGCTAGTTTAAAACACCATCATCCGAGAGGTTATAACATTCGATTCATACTTTTTTATCAAGTGTTTATGTTGGTTTAGTGCCTCTATTTCATCATATGGAATTACCTATCAGCAGTAGAGAAGTCTACGAGGTTTAGGTAGTGGCTATGGGATGCTATCTAGACATTGTACAATAGGCTTGAACGGTGTTACTTGAGTTTTTTTCATAGCCTTTGGATTAATAATGTTAATATATCCATGTGTTGAGATTGGATTCTTGTAAGTGTGTATGTGACTAATTTATAAGTAGTCTTGATGATCATTTAGGCAGTACCTAGAGAGGTGTAATGGGCGGTCTCTCTTTGTGTTTCTTAAGGAGTCTTTAGGATAGATTTTGGTGAGGGAACTTACATTCTATAAAATGTCTTAAATTAAAGGGTAAGACACCTCAACTACTACAGTGAAGGGACTTTCAAGGTAACGGTGAATGAAAATGGTTCATGTAAAATGACATTAAAAATATATAGTTTGTTTAAATGTTTCTTATGTGTTTTTAAGTTTTTTTTAAATGTTATTCTTATGATTTTTATACATTATGAGTTTTTTAAATGAAAAAGATGCATCAGTCTTATAAATGTCCATTTTAATGATTTTTTATGCATTATGTCATGGCTTAGTACAGTGGTTTTACTAATCATATTGTTATAATTTCTATAGTTGGTGGGTTGGTGAGGATTTAATGAGGAATGAAGACTAGGATAGTAGCAATCGTTCAAGAGAAGTCGAAGTATGTCCATTTGATTCGAGGGCATAGATTCTTTATGTTTCCTTTTGAAGTATTGTTATAGCATGTGTTTTTCTAAAAAATGATATTATGGGGGCCGTGTCCCAAGTATTCTAATTGCTTAGAGTGATGAGATTGAGGACATAGTATTTCCATGACTTCATAGGAAAGAGTTTTTAAAGACTCTTGATATGTTTTTTGAAAGTATAATTCCGCACTACTTTTTACTATGTCTATGCTATGCATGATATGAAAAGGATTGGTACGAGACCTCTTAGAGGTTAAGTACGGTCGATTGCAATCCGAGCTCCAACTATAGGTTGTGGTTTGGGGATATGGGGATGATGTAACACAGATGGTATCGAGCATAAGTACGGCTAAGTAGTTTAGGAATCAAGAAGTCTCTTTAAGTCAAGTTCTAGTAGAGTTTGACATCAATGTGAGCAGACACAATCTCATTGGCGAGAGGCTATAGGACGATAGAGTTTCCCTTCTATTCTACTCCGATGTTTTTTTTTAACAAGAGTAATGTAAAAGTTATGAGTTACTTTCTTATGGTTTCCTTGTGTTTCTTTTGCGAATATGAATTGAGGAGGAACACCAGCTAGGAGAGTTTAAGAAATAGTTTCTGACAAGAGGAGAACCCTCCTCAAGTTGAGGAAGTGGAGGATGTTTCGCGAGGTTCTTCAAGCGTTTGATCAAGTTCCATTGTGGGTAGAGGTAAGATGGTTCTGGGTTTATCCCGGAGTTGAGATGATAGTGATTTTAAAGAGTCTTGCTGCTTTTTCTCGAGCCTTGACTACTAAAGTGAATTTGAGCATGGTGACTTAGGGTGAATATTGCGGGGATCACTATGATGTCTAGGTTAAAATATTTTGTGAGAATTAATCCTCTATTTTTCCTGTCCCTCTTAGTGGGAAGGAAATCAAATAGTTTCTGGATGGAGTGTATAAGGATGTTTGATGCTATGGACTTACATCTAGGAGGATGGGGAGTTGGTTTTTTAGTATCAATTGAAGGATATTTCTCAAATATGGTACACTCATGGAAGAATAATAGGTTGGAGGAATCTGAGTCCTATGAGTGGCAAGAGGGTTTAAGAAGCTTTTCTTTGGTAAGTACTTTCCACGTGAGGGAGAGAAGGGAAGTTATGGTGGATGAGTTTATCTATAGTAAAAAAGGTAATATGAGTGTTGACGAATACTCCTTTAAGTTCTATATGTTATTTAGATATTCCCCTTCTCTTGTGTCTAATCCAAGAGATAAAATGAGTAGTTTTGTTATTTGTGTGGCCGATCTAGTGAGGGAGGAACGCCGTACGGCGATGCTACATGATAATATGACCCTACCAAGACTCATGGTGTATGAACAATAAAATTAAGATTCTAAACTTAAGAGGAAGGGTAGAAACTTGAAAAGGGGTGTTTCTAGAGACAAAGATCAAACTAGGTTTAAGAAGAGGGCTCAAACTCAACAAGAACTTAAGAGTTCTCAGGTGAAATTGGAAAAATGAGGTGTTTCACAAAGTGGCAAACCTACATGTGTCACTTGTGCAAAGAGGTATTATGGTGACTGTCTAAGGGGTATCGTGTGTTGCGATGGTTGTGGAAAAGAAGGACACAAGGTGAGAGATTGTCCTAGCATTACTTCAAGATGAAAAGAGGGTAAGCAAGTTGCTACTAATTATCCAAAGGAGGATGTTCCAGAGGAAAAATCTCATTTCTATGCACTCCGGGCAAGAGGATCAAATCCGGATGAGAATGATTATGATGATTAGAGTAAGTCCTTTCTATTCTTTTTTAGTGATATGATTTCCTTCTAAGTTGGGAGTAGGATTAGTAGATGGGATAGAAAGCCATAGAAGAGCATGTTGCATGTGCATTGTGTTTTTAGGAGTTTTGTGGATATTGAAATTTCATTAACTTCTTGTTTAGTGTACTTCTGAAGACATATTATGTTGTAAGATGGACGATATGATGTTCCTTGCATACTAAGACTGTTCATATGGTTCATATCATGAATTGCTTAAAAATTGCTTTTATGAAAAACTTGCCTAAAAATCTGCTGTAGCATTAAAAATGGCTTACTGCTTAAACTTTCCAAAATGTTTCTATTGATTCTTTGGTTTAACATTATTTTAATTGTTAGTAGACTTGGTTTAGTATAAGCATTGTAGCAATACAAAATAGTTTATGTTATTTGGAAAGAAGATGTGAGTTTTGTAGCATAATGAATTATAGAATGTCTTTCTAGATTCTTGTGTGTTCTGAATATTTATCTATATGGAAATTGATATATTCTTTAGGTTACATTTTTTTATGTTGGTGATGAGACTGCAAGTTGAAATCATTCTCGGAGGTTCGAGAGTGGCTAGTGTCATTCAGGATGAATGTTGTCCAAGTGGGGGAAGATCGTAAGGACCTCGCAAAATGACTTAGGTGAATAGAGACTAAATTTTTTTTATGTGTGTCTAAGTACTACATAGAGTCTATATATGTTATTTGATCAGGTCTAAGGACTTAGGTGCATTGGAAGTTAAACGTAAAGGGACTACTAAGACATTCGACGGGACCTAAGTCACCTATGTGGCCTATTTCTGGTTCTATTGTGTTTTTGTGGATTCATGAGGGTTGTAAGGTTCTAACTGGGTTATTATATCATATGTAGTCACTGTTGTTTGAGTTATCGTGGAGTTCGGAGGTCAACGTCCAAGAAAATCCATGACATTCGAAAGTGTTTCTTGAAATTACTTGTCGTGTGTAGCACTATGTCGTTGAGTTTTAGGTGTTCGTTTTGATGAAATTTTAATACTCCAGAAGACCAGTGATAAACATCGTATATGGTAATGTTTGGGTTATGAAAAGTAGGTAGGGAAACATTACCAAGGGACAATTAGGGTCCGTGAGAAAGGACCCATATTGTTGGCGAAAATTGCCAAAGCGCAGTCCTACCCAGGGATGGCAAAAGACGGCCAACTGGATGGTCAATGCAAGAAGGGGTGGCCGTCTCTCGGTACTATCATGGAGATCTGAGTACAAATTCAAAGCCTCTAAGCCCATGACGGAGGACGAGGACGGCCGGTGTATGGACCTTTTCCACCGTCGAGACTGTATTTTCTACGCATGTCATTGTTTTAAATGAGGAAGTGACAAATGGGGAATTTAACCCCCACTTACAACACCATATGTGTATTTGTAGATTCTGTTAGGGGTATTTTAAGGTTCATAAAAGTGTTAATATAACTTAGAAGATTATTATTCCAAATCAAAAAAATTCCAAATCCTTTATAATTCTATCTAGAACTCCATTGGAGTAAAAACTCAAGGAAGAGCTTGGAGTGGGGAATTGAGTGGAGATTCTTCATCAAATTGAATAATTAGATTAGTCAAGGTATATATTATTATCCTTGAAACTCTCTTCATCAAGGATCTCAACTCTCAAGATGTTTTCTATTGTTTTGAAAGTTGAATTGTCCAATTTCATGATTCTACCATAGGTTCTTGCATCAATTGTGTTTAAACGTTTAGTATGGGAATTTCACCCCACATCCAAATAGGAGTATTGGAGATTATTTAGGGCTCTTTTGGGTATTTTATGTATGTACAAAAGTGTTTAACAATTGGAAGATTTAATTCTTCCAAATAAAAAAAATAAAAATCCCTTAGAATCCTCTATAGAACTCAACTATATTGTAGTCAAAACTCAAGGAAGGGCGTGGAGTGACTTATGATCCCAAGAATTTGATGAACCCTAGTTTTTGACTAAGTTATGACTTAATTGATATTGACTTAATATTGATGAATTATGGTGTAGATTTCTATGGGCTGTATAATGATGTAATAATTGTAGTAAATAGATATCTAGGTTATATTGGATTGATAAATATGTAGTAATTTTACCTAGTTTAACGAATATTGTAATAATTATATTGAATTGTTTGTTATGGCCATGGGCAAGGGCCATGTGATCTCAAGGTTGGAATTTGCTCTTCGATTGAGGTGTTGATGAAGATTATTGGTGTGTAAGTATCTATTTGTTTTTGATATTAATTAGACTTAACATCAGGTTGTGTTGGTATAGGTCCACTTAGTGTGGAGGGTTTTATGTGCTTTATTGTAATATTTGGCCTGTCAGCGTTAATTTTAAGCAAAATGTGATCAATTGTCTGTCGTCAATCGAATGAAATAATGTTGTTATTTGATTAATTTATCATGTTAAGTATGATGATATCTAACTACATGTAAAGTAATGTGAATGTATATGTGTTCTTCTATTGATGTTATGCAGTTGATCATGTTAACTATGAATGTAGTTGTATTTTAGTCTTAGGGTTTATGTATGTTATTCCTACTTGACTATATGAGTCTATGATGGTATTATTGATGTTGATTTGATAGTATTGTAACATGCCAAAAATTTTATATCTAGTGAAGAGCTCAATAGGTCTTTAAGAATGCGTATTGGAGATAGAAAGACATTCCAATGTCCAATATTGAGAAATATTGGGCATAGTATAGAAAATTTGCTAAGGGGAAGAGCCCAATTGCTGGTATAAGAAACCCATATAAGTAAAATATTGGGATGATATTGAAAAACTTGGCTAAAGGGTGTTACTTCCATATATCTAAGTATTAATGAGCTTAGTTAGGACATATTCCAGCAATGAAGATCCTAATCTAAAATTCAAAAATTCATTAGTTGCAAACACATTAGGTACTACACATCCAAGGGTGTCAAGCCTAGTACCCTAAGTACATAAGCATTTAAAATGATCATGTAGAGTGAGAAGTGCCCAACGACATAGTGAGGATCCTTGGGACAACAAGTAAACATTTCCAAAGGAACCATAAATAATAGGTAGTTAGTAAAGTACGACCAACACATGTGCTAGACATGTGAAAAAGCGGCCAAATGAGAGGACCACCCTAATCGAATTTGGTAAAAGCAGTTAGGGGGAAAATGTGCAGAAATGACCACAACTGGGTTGATACTAACCTAGTATTAATCAAAGAGATAACCTATTACCTAACCAAGGATTGTCCAAAAAGTTAGTTATGGTCCTAAAAACTTAGGGGTACTTTAGTAATTCTCTTAGGTTACCTTCTAAATTAAATAATTAATTTAAAAGGGCTTAAACTTAAAATAAAAAGGAAAATTTTCATATTTTGGTTGACGCAAGAAAGGGAAAACCTAGTACCTAACCTAGGATGGTCCAAAGAATTAGTTAAGTTCCTAAAGTTTTAAGGGTACTTTAGTAATTACCCTAGCTACTTAATTATTTAATTAATTAAGTGGTTAAGGGGTTAGTTAGCGATTAAAGGGAATCTAATTAAGTTAATTAAGACCCTCTATTAATAACCTTATTCCTCATTAACCTAAAGACAACTCTCAAATTATACTCTCTTCTTTCTCTCTTGTTTCTCTCTCTACATCAACTCACCATTAAAGGCTTGAAAGAACTAGGGTTTGGGGGATGGATTGTCTAAATCTGCTCGCTTCATCCCCGTCAGGTCTTCATATTTGGCGGACGATTATACAACAATATTTCTACATGAAATTGTTTTCCGCCATGGTATTCTGTTATCCATCATATCAGATCAGGGTACACAATTCACATCTAGATTTTAGAGGTCGTTCTAAAAAGGGTTAGGTACTACCGTGAATTTGAGCACCGCTTTTCATTCGCAAACGGATGGTCAAGTGAAGCCTACAATACAAACCCTTAAATATATTCTTAGAGCTTGCATTATTTATTTTAAAGGGAGTTGGGATAGTCATTTACCTTTAGTGGAGTTTGCCTACAACAACAATTTTCATCATCATTTTCATGGCTCCATAGAAAAGCCTTGTATGGTAGGAGGTTGTAGGTCTCCGATGGATGGTTTGAAGTGGGTTAGGCCATCACTCTTGGTCCTGAGAACTGATGTGAGTAATGAATCTTGCAACAAGGGGGAGCTTGTCGTAAATACAAGGACAGGAATCAATTACGAATGACGTGTGTTGGCCATAAAAAAAGTCAGTTTATAGGTCGATAATAGGAGAAGGGATTTGGAGTTTGAAGAAGGTGATAAGGTGTATTTAAAAAATTTCACCAATAAAAGGGGTGGTTAGGTTTAGAAAGAAAGTGAAATTGTGTCCTTGTTATGTGGGTCCCTATGAAATCTTGCAAACGATTGGTAAGGTTTCCTATGAATTGAAACTACCTAATGAATTGGTTTCGGTTCATCCGATTTTCCATGTTTTCTGTGTTGAGAAAGTGTATCATTGTCCCCGAGGTCATTCTACCTATTGAGGGTCTTGGTGTCAAGGATAACCTCTCTTATGAGGATGTTCTGGTTGAAAGGCAAGTCATGAAATTTAGGAATAAAGAGGTGGTACCCGTTATCCTCATCTTATTGAGAATTAAGGTTACCAATTCTTTTTAATTATATAATCATGACAAAGATTCATGTTTCTTGATTTTGGGTGAAGTATTGCAAAAATTGCATTTTTTAAAACCATAAAGTAAGTTTTACAGTAAAGTCACTTTAGTATTGCTATTAAAAACATGAAATTTTGCTTTTCGCTTGATTTGAGTTATGTTGTGCATTTTGATATGGTGAGTCTTCATGAAATGATAGATAGCAAGTTGTTAAGTTGAATTTTGTCCTAATTGACTCATGTGATGTATGTTGAGCTCATACGTGTTGTGAGAAGGGAATTCATCATGATGAAGTGTTTTGAGCCTTAGGTATGGTAATATGAGTTTTGGATATTTGCTTTGTTAAATTGACATGATTTATGTTTAATGGATATTGTTGATTGGTTGGGCTGCTAGTCTTGGGTCTATTCCTTCAAAAGAATTTAAGTGTCATTCGAGGACGAATGTTCCTTAGAGGGGGATAATATATCAACTTGGAAATCCAAGACTCATGGTAAAGCCTAACATATGTGTCATAAAGTCTAAATAATTTTCTAAGTCCATTTTTAATTAATATAGGTCATTAAGAAGATTTAAGAACCAAAACGTCCTGCAGTTTGATGCAGCACTGCCTGGCAGTGTGCATCGATGGGGCAGATGACAGTCCGTAAGTGGATCGACGGGGTATCGAGGCTTGCGTCGTCCCACACATATAGAAAGATTCGTGAAGGCCCTTGTTTACCTAGCTAATGTTAGACGAGACCGAAAGGGTTGATGGGGCTTCATTGGCTTGACGGGGCATCGAGGCCACCGTCATCATATATATAGAAAAATATGAATAATCCCTTGCCTTTAAAGTCTCTGACAGATACAATGGAATGCATGATGGAGGGGGTTGTCCATCGACTCACCGACAGACCATTGATCGGGGTCTCGTCGGTTAGGGTAGAGATACACTTATGAATTTTAAATGATTTCATTTAATTAATTAAGTGGTTTAGAGGTCAGTTAATGATTAAAGGGAATCTAATTAAGTTAATTAAGCCCCACTATAAATACCATTAACCCTCATTAACGTATAGACAACTGTTAAAATAAATTCTCTTCCTTCTCTCTTATTTCACTCTCGACATGAACTCGCCATTGGAAACTCGCAAGAACTAGGGTTTGGGGTTGGAAAAGGGTAGATTCTTCATAAAATTGTTGAGAAACATTAAGTTATGAGTTCTATTAACCTTTGAGACCCTTTCCTCAAATGGTTCCTTCAAAATAGATTTCAAAAACTTGATTTTCTTATGGGTTTCATTCAATTACAAAATTGAAGTTATGGAATAAGCTGTTAATAAATTCTTAGGTTATATTGAGTACATTTACATGCAATTCAACTTGTTTTTGATAATTGTTGATGGTTTAGTCTAATTGAAGAACATGATCCTCTATCCCTAACCCTAGGTAGTGATCTTAACCTATGTTATAAGGTGATCATTCAATTGAGTTGGTTGTTGATTATATTACTATCTTATGGTGCTATTATGGTTAACTTAAGATTAATTATAGATCTATCATGCTAGTTCTTGAGATGTAATTTAGTTTAAGAATTATAATATGAAATTTGCCAATGTGCCTTGTCTCAAGTTGTGATCTAAAGATGAATTGTGTTATAGATATGCAATTGGCCTTGTTATTCTATTGGTTATCATTGTGCTACGATGTCACTCCCCATGTTGGGTTGAGTTATTGGTTGATGGTAAGACCTTGATGATTGACTATGAGAGAGACTTGGTATGTCTTAGAATCTCTCTCTTTTCTTCCAATTGTGATTGTTAAGCCATGATATTAGATTGGAGTATGCCTTATACTAGGATTATTTTTTGGTATGATGTTGAATTTAAATGTCTTTACTATGTTGTGAGGTTGATTGAATTGTATGTGGTATAAGGATGGTGAAATCTATCAATATGCCTTAATAAGTTATAAAACGCTAATGCGTTAACTTCACATATATGAATTGTGAAGAAAGGACTTATACTCATACAATTTTTATTGACCTATTGATGATGATTATTATACAAGGGTTAGACACTATTTCCTAAATTAAGTTCTGATTTATAATTAAAGTCTTAAAGAAACTTCAAGAAGGAATTCTAGGTTAGCACCGAATTCCACACTAGCTCATGTGGTCAATGTCAATTAGGGAAAGATGTTCCCAAAAGGTACAACGAATTAAAGGACTTGAACTCTAACTATGATAACCTAAGGGGTCTATCTTAGTCTAGGTAGGGGTATGGGACTCTACCTAGACATTACACTAGTTGGTCTTTAGGGGAGACTTATGAGGAGGTTCTTTTATGTTTCTGTTAAAATAATATATGTTGTATATATATGATGATCATGTCATATTGTTGATACTATATATTGATTAGTTCGTTTATGAATATTCCTTGTTTATAATGATAATATAATATGGAATGCAAGCCTAAATGCCATGATATGTAAAGTTTGAGATTAGTCATATTTTCTTGTTGAGGATTCTTGATTGAGTAAGGTTATGAGCTTTGCTCGGTCATTGCACTTGTTGACATGATAAGGACTTGTGAGTAGTGTATTGCTTATTATGATATGTTTAACTCTTATTCATTCTTGTGATATTATTCCTTAATGTTAGGGTTGTAGTAAATCATGATTCTATGTGTTTTGGGATAAGTGTTACTTGTTGAGATAGTAAGCATGTTTGGTTGATTAATTTGACTTACATGACTATGCACTAAGCCCTAAAAGGGGTAGAATACATGCTTTGATAAAAAGTCCCTTTTTGCATGTTTTGCTTGTGTATGTGCGTAAGATATCATACATAGTACATGTGGAGTACTAACCCCGTTTTCTACCCTTGTCCCAAACATTTTAAGTTCCGGTCGTTGAAGAGTTTCGAAAGCAATATTATTGAAGGCTTAGATTCTTCCTTTCAGCCAAGTAGGGTAGGTCCTCAACTTTTTAGGGCAATGTCATCTTCTATCTTTTGATTTTGTTATGAGATTATTTAATCTATCATTCTTTTCCTTGTTATTTTAATATTGTAATTTTGTACGACCTATACATGGTCTTGTTGAATTTGTGTAAGGGTTATGCCCATATTGTGACATTCGTTTAGATGGTATGACACAAGACAATTATCGAGACTATTTTCTATATTTTTATATATATATGTGCAATAAGAATATAAGGTTATGTAACCTTTCTATATGAAAGGTCTATGTATACTCGATATGAATATATATTATGTGTATGTAAAGGTCTATGTAAACCTCCAAGTAGAGAAAATTAAGGTTTTAAATTTTTTAGCATTTTTCAACCTATGAATGTAATGACATGAACTAAGAGGCTTGTATTAGTCCTTAAAAAGGACAACGATGTCGGTTACGTCTAGGGGGTAAACCTGGATGTGACAATAGGTTACTAGCTATTGGATCCACCTGAGAAAGGTAGGAATTATTCGGTTTTGCTTTGTCCGGAGAACCACCTCTTTTCAGTGTGGGGAAGACACTGGATTCATGTTAGCTCACATGATGTATGTCGGTTAATGCTAAAGATTTCTTTAAGAAAGTAAGAAAGAAACAAAGAATGAAAGTTCAAAGTGAACATGAGATCAAAGAAGAAGAAATGTAAGTTAAAAGTTAACTAATTAAGGAAAAGCATAAGTATGTCAAATCATCAGTGTTTGATAAGAATGAAGTTTTAACAGTTTTTGGCATATGCCAAAAAAGGGAGCAAAACATAATGGCTCCAATATTGAAGTATGAATATATGCCCCAACATCTTTATATTGCGCAAATGATCAAATCATGGGCACATCCAATAAAGATTGCCTTATAAAGATTTCATGCCAAACTTAACAAGAATGGAAAAAATAACTTGTGAGTAGGGTAGTCAAATAATTTCCTAAGTCTTTTGGAATACTTACTTTATTAATTGTAGGAATGGGACTACAATGAATCATTGCACTCGTAATTAAAACATGGGATCAGAGGTGATCATTTAACTACACAACAAAAAGAAGAAAAGACTGAAAAAAATACTAAGTCAGAGGAGAGGAGCTCTCGGCCTATGAGGAAGCAAAAATATTAATTTTCGTTTGATTTGTTCTAAGATTATGTTCATGATTCCAAGGTATCATGTTCATATAGAAAATGAGTTGTGTTCTTTAAATGCATTAAAATATGTCATATTCATTAATAACGAATTAGGAAAGTTAAGTGACTTCACTTTCAAAAGATGGCATTTTGCTATAGGAAGAGATTTCCTTGATTATGTGTTTATATGCATACACCCATATCTAGTACAAGTGTGTACTAACCCATATACAATTACTATTTTTATAAGTGCAGGTTCTTGAAGAAGATTGAAGATCAGTTGAAGCGGTTGGAATAGTACCTGAAGACTTTGGTAGGTCCTCTTGAGTTCGAGGATGCCTATGCTTTATTATCTAGATTTAGTACATTAGACATATATAGTGGATGTTTTCCCTTGCGTTTCCTTTCAAACATTTGTTTAAGCATTTGTGTTAAGGCTGGTTTGACAACTATTAATGATATTATGAATTCTTCATTTCAATTGTTCAATATGTTAATAGATGGTTTTTTATTTTGAGCTATTTGTATATCACTCTTATGCAGAAATTATATGAAGTCTAAGTACAATTATGTAAAGTTAAAAAGTTTTAAATCTTCCGCTAAATTTTATTGTATGATTGAGATGAAAGCTAAGAAGAGGTTTGTCTGCCACTAAGAGGTTAATGATGTTGGTCTCATCTAGGGTCTAGGACCGGGGTGTGACATATGTACACACACATGACCAAGTTATTTTATCCTACTAAGTCAAGATTTCATATTCACATTCTTCATGTATCAAGTTGGGGTACATATGTCTTCCAAAAAAGACACACACATCTTCATTTCATCACATGTTGAATATCATGCAAGTAGCATATAGGAATAACCAAGTTAATTATAAGTCACCATATTCACTTCTATAAAACACTAACATAATTCATCATTAGACACACATAGTATATTAGGAAGATTCACACTCCAATATCAAGTAAAACACTCAAGAACATCATCATCCTCTACAAAAGATACATATCATCTATACTACACAATATACCGAGAACTAGGTCCACATACTATTATTCCATCAAAAACATCTTCAATCCATAGCCATTAAAACAAATTAAATTCAAAAAGTCTTTTACCAATAGTCATACACACCAATTCAATCCAATATCAAACTACACAATGAATCAACATACTACAATACAATAACTACCAATTTGAGACAGTCTAATAAAAATCATAACATGATCTTTACATAATTCAGTAGCCCCATGTAATCTACACAATAATTTAACATAATTAAGCCTTAATAAAATCACCCATATTAGAGTAAAAATAATTAAATTATGATTTGCATGGGTTCATACAATTTTATATATAAAATAATCAAATTAACATCAATTAAAAACAAATCATTGAGTCAAAATGATTTATGCAAGAAACCATTGCTAGATTTAAATTTAGAAATTCATGCTCTAAGAAAGTCTTAGAGAAGCCTTTTGATGTTTTGATATTTGAATAAACATACCTTAATGAATACAATCCACGAAAATGATGAACATTTGATGGAGAAATAAAGATCCAAGCTTCAATCTCCCTTCAAGCTTAACTAAATTTATCTTAAGTTTCATGACTTATAAACCCACTTAAAACACCGAAAATACCCTTAATAAAACTCCAAAATAATTTTTTGAACACTAGGTCAAATACCCATAATACCCTTTCTTAGCTTCAGATCCTGCAAAACAATGTAGGTCTACAATCGAAGGCGATGTCTACGCCCTACACAGCCTCAAACGAGTCGTGGTGGTCCTTGGTTTTGGTAAGAGGCTCAAAAATGGGATATTTAATATCCCTAGGATAAGTTTTATCCCATACACCAATCGACGGGGCATCTATGGAACTACAACTCATTAATTAGCCTCGTTGGTTAAGACGTTGGGTCCTCCTAAGGACCCCTAGGTTGGTCATTTGGGTGTTTTTCCATGAAATTTCCTTCCCAAAGACACTTGTATATATGTATGGAAACTTTCACAACAATTTTAACCAAAATGAACATGTATAACATGCCAAGACACAGTAGAACACACAAGCACGTCTCATGGCTATCTTTCAAACGTCTGAGACGTTTGATGTCCAAACTCAACGAAACATTATACACTACGTTAAAACGCTATTCTAAAAAAATTTTGGACTTTAAAACCTCATGAAACACGTGTTAGGTTTTACTTTCACCTAGTTCATATTTAAGGGTGTTACATTATCCCCCACTTAGACAACATTCATCATCGGATGACACTTTGATCATTTTAAAAACTATCAAGAGTAAAAACTCAATAATATCAGCTCATAACCATACCGAATCATATTCAATTCATGTATATAGGAAAAACATCAACTCGACATAACAAAGAGACTTAATACACAACAACGAAGTAGGAATTTCACTTACGAACTGATCAGAATCAAGAATAGATTTAATTTCCCATAGAGGAATTACTTTCAACAATTATCTGCTCAAAACAACATTTATAAGCACATTATAACTGATTCTCATCAAAGCACAATTTAGTGAATTTTTCAAATGAATTACAATAAAGTATGCCTATAAATTATCTAATGCCATATTTAGGCATTTTATAATGAAGGCACAACAATATGAGAGACAAAATTATATAAATTAATCTTACTACTTAAACATAATTTCATCAAATGCAAAATGCAAGGAGATCAATGAAACTCATTTTTATCAAGACTCATAGAAAAAATGCAACATGTTACTATCACAATCTAACTCTCATGCTAGAATACAATAGAAGAAAAGAGACAACAATCAACAACACAACTAATCATTAAAACAATAGAAACAAAAAAAAACTATAATTTACCGGCATCATAACCCAACTTTTCTCCCTTAGCTTGGATAGAATAAAAGTTATTCCTTTTTGGTGCACCACCATCGGGAGCATTAGGATGAACTCTTCCTTTAGACGCAATAGTAGGACAATCCCTCACCTTGTGACCATCATTACCACAACTAAAGAAACCATCGGTACCGGCCAAAAATTTCCCAAAGTGCTTCTTCCCCCAAGTAACACAAGTAAGCTTAAACACTTGGGAACCACTAACTATCTCAATCTTGACCTTAAGAGCACTATATACTTCTTTAATTGGAGCCCTCTTATTTAACCAAGGTTTGTTTTGCTCGTTGAACCCACTTCTCTTTAAATTCCTTGAGATCCTACTAAGTTTGGAATCCTCAATGGATTGTGAATACACCATAAGACTAGACAATTTCATGTGATTATGGAGCATAGACGTACGACACTTATCTTTCACAAAATTGGCAACACCGGTAACAAACCTACTCATCTCTTTTCTAGGGTTAGACAGCAAGGATGGAGCATACCCAGAGAACATGGTAAGGATCAACGAATACTCTTCAACACTCATATTACCTTACCTAAGTTTAATGAACTCCTAAACCTTAACCTTCCTCCTCTATCAAGGAAAAAGCTTCCTCAACCACTCTATGGGAACTTACTCAACCAGCCTATTATCTTTCCATTGAGTGTACCACACTTGTCCAACATCACTCAATTGTTACGAAGTTAACTTAGACTTCTCCGTAGATTCACTCCCATGACACTCAACAACTTGTACACACCATAAAGAAACTTTTAAGGCTCGTCTCCCACCTTAGAGATAAGAAAGATAGGAGGATTCATCCTCACAAAGTTCCTTAATCTAGAGTTCAGGTACTTTCTAAAGCATTCACCCTAGGTTCAATAACCCTATTAACATGAGTTGTCTTGGCTCGGACTACCGCATGGAGAGCTTCTCTAATATATCCATTATTTATTTCCATGGGAACAACCAGAACCTCATCCCTTTGACCCCCAATGGCAACTTTCTCACCTTGAGGAGCTTTTCAACCTTAAATGAACTAAGTCTTCTAAAAGAACATTCTACTTAGGTTAGGTGGTAATCTGGGATGCTATGTATCCTTTTCACTAAGTAGGACCTTACAAAAGGGAAGACATAGTGCAAACCTTCTAATAAAGTGTACTACTTAGGGTAGGTGGTTGTATGGGACACTATCTATCCATTGCACTAAGTAGGCATTCCGAAAGGGAAGTCTTTGGTGGTTTGATGAGTGTTATTTTAATGCCTTGTAATTTGAGTGGTGAATAACTCTCCTGAGTGGATTAAGATTTTTGTGGGTAGTTTTAAGGATCCCCTCGGTGTGTATTGAAAGAGGTGTTTGAACGTTTTCTTCATGTCATACCTTTGAGATTCTTAAGATAATCTTTTCTTGGAAAAAATATTACCTAAATGATCTCACTTCCTCATTGGAATCACCTTGGAAGTTCTCTATCTTTGGAGTATTTAGTTCTTGTAAAGTGCTCAATCCAAGGGAAGCCATCAGGAGCACTAATTGGGAGAAGTACTGTAAGACCTCGCAAATGACATAGGTGAACTAGAGACTAAAGTGTTGTTTATGGTGTTATAAGGTCCTAAATAGGTATATTATATGGTATTGAGGCATTGTCTAAGTGTTTAGGCGAATTGGAAGTCAAACGTCAAGGGACGACTAAGTTGTTTCGAAATCCGTGCATATGTGATGATATATGTTTTAATTTGAATGTGTGATTCGTGAGGTATTAATGTCCATCGTAAAGACTGATCTATCATATATAGGTAGTGTGTCGAGTTTTGTGGAGTTTGGAGGTCAAACGTCAATTATTTTTGAAAGTATTGCCTTGAAAGGACCTTGTGTGCGTAGGCATGTTTTTCGAGTTTTTCATGTTCTTTTTGGATGAAATTCGTGTGAGATGTTCTAAACTCGTATAAGGTCATTTTATGGTTGGAAAAATCTGGGAAAACATCGCCAAGGACCATCCAAGTGCTCATGTTTGTAGCCAAAACTACCCAAAGCAGTCCACCTACAGATGGCAAACGACAACCAGTGGCCTGGTCGACGCCCTGTAGGTGGTGGGCGTCATTTGGTACTTAATATGGGGAGCTAATATACCAATTCCAAGACTCTGAACCCATTGAAGGAGGACACGATGGCCCATGTATGGACCCACGCCCTATCATTGGGAAACAGTCAATGGATTTGTGTTATCCTACGTAGGTAAATGTTATCGTGAGGGGTGAAATGAGAATTTCATCACACTTCCAAATAAAAATATTGTAACGACCTGTTTAGTCGTTTTGAGAAAAAGAATTTTATTTGGAAAAAACTAGCGCAGGGGTGCAGGAGGCGGCAACGAAGGACCGGTTCACGGGCACGACGGACCGTCGTGATGGTGTGTTTCAAAACACTTAGAAATTCTGAAATTGGGTCTGAAAAATCGACCTCTGAACGTCGTGACGGTAGTGGCAGGCAGGACCGTCGCTAGGTCGACGGCCCGTCACAGGCCAAAGTTGAAAACGACCTCTCTGCAGTACGCGACGGACAGCAGGCGGACCGTCGCAGGCGCGACGGCCCGTCAGGGCTAGCAATCCCAGTTCGGGTCGGATTGCTTACCGTTTTAAGGGACGTTTTTGACTATTCCTGCTTTTAATTAGTATAGTTAGAGGGGTAATGTTATAAGTCTAATTAATTGGGGCGTTTAAAGAGTAACCTTAAGTAATTAGTGGCGTTATTATTTCCATCTTGCCAGTTCTTAATTAATAATAATTCGGCGTTTAAAAGAAAAGAGGGTTTTTGAATAAGAAAAAATTAAAGAACAAGACAGCCAAGAAAAAGAGAGGCGACCGAGTAGAGAGAAGGCACGAAGAGGACAACAAGAAATTGCGGAATTTGCTTGCTTGATTCACGAGTCTTCGTTGAGGTAGGTTTGGGGTAGGTTATGGTTTCTTACCATTTCGTTAGTAAGTAGAAAAATCTTAATAGCGATATGCTATGTGTTGGGTAGATTATAGAGTCTTCTTATGCTTAATTGGTGTAGCTGATGTGATTTTATATATATGATTGTGATGTGAACAAGCATGATGAAGCTAGCTGAACCCAAAATCTTTGATAGAACCCTTATTCTGATTATGATGATGCCTTGGTATTAAGAAGCTTGATGAACTAAAGTGATGAGATGATGACGCCTTGGTATAAAGAGGGCTTGTGAATTAATAGAATGAGATAGGGGGATGGTCTAGTGTCAAGTACCGGACACATAGAAATAGTGGGAGGGTTGTCACGAAACGGACACGTAGATGTAGGGGATCGGAGTGTCACTTACTACACATAGAATTAGTGGGACGGGTGTACGAACAGACACGTAGATGTAGGGGATCGGAGTGTCACATACCGATCACATAAGAATAAGTGGGCAGGGTACAGGACGGGTATTGTCACGAACCGACACGTAGAGGTAGGGGATCAAAGGTCACGTACCGACACATAGAATTAGTGGGACAGGTGTCACGAACCGAACAGTAAGATGTAGGGGATCGGAGAGAGTGTAACGTCCGACACATAGAATTAAGTGGGACGGTGTCTCCGAACCGACACGTAGATAGTAGGGATCGGAGGTCCACGTACCGACACATCGAATAGTGGGACGGGGTGTCACGAATCAGACACGTAGAGTAGGGATCGGAGTGTCAGTACCACGACACAGTGAAAATATTAGGGGATCGGGCGCGCATTCTATTCTCAGCCACCAAATCTAAGCCCTGACTACTTTGCCACCCTGCCCTCGGATCCCCGCCTGCACCGAAGTCAGTCCCCTCTAACCCAACCGCAACATATCAGAATCCTCGTCCTCCCGACACTTCTTCTTATTCCTGGTACCTCCCCTACACAAGAAACCTCTTCCTTTTATCCCTTTCTTGCTTTAACAATCACCATTACTCCCACCTCTCCCCGACTTATTCCCCTCCCTATCCTTGTACGTTTTCCCAGTTTATTCAAGTATATCATTTCCTCTTCTTTTCCCCCACCCCATAAGTTCCTGTAGTTCGTCGGTTTTGCAGTGCAAGTTCCGACACATAGTTGTAGGGATCGGAGTGTACGTACCGACACAGAGGAAATAAAGATATGAATCTTGACCAATTACTAATATTACTCAATCTAAAGACAGGTATCCAAAATAAGTATGGCATGGAGGCTGAGTCCTCATAGATATGATCGGTGATATTATAAATGATGTTTGTACTTGTGCTATCAATGTTAAGAATATTAGTTGATTTATGATGGTATCTAGATTTGTTTTCTATTTTGAGTGGCCGATGATACATACTCAGTACTTGTGGTTGTACTGACCCATACTTTTTTATGTTTTACTTTTGGTTAGTTGTGGACTGCAGCAAAC
This sequence comes from Solanum habrochaites, assembly GCA_027704765.1. Taxonomy (NCBI): domain Eukaryota; kingdom Viridiplantae; phylum Streptophyta; class Magnoliopsida; order Solanales; family Solanaceae; genus Solanum; species Solanum habrochaites. The sequence continues at coordinate 28,900,685 of JAKWJA010002495.1, forward strand.
GTGCCGGTCATCTTCGACTCACAGTAGTCAAGCCAGTCTTGTCACACCGGAGCTTCAGGGTGAGCTAATGCTTATAGCTGGACTGGATCTCCTTCCTCAGGTCTGGATGCCTTGAAGGTTCGGCATCGACTAGCTTTATTTATTGTAGCTCTTAGATACCTTAGTTTAGTAAATTGATCATAGATGTTCTGTGGTGATGACTCCAGATTTTGGGGAAAATAAAGATGTTGAATTTTAGGAAGTTAGAATGCGTCTTTATATGAGTTTAAGTCTTCGCATGTTTTATGTTAATATTAAATTGAAATGTAAGGTTAGATTGGTGGTTCGCTCCCATAGGAGGGTAAAATGGGGCGGTGCCAGTCGACGGCTCGGTTTGGGTCGTGACAAAACTTGGTATCAGGAGCATTAGGTTCGGTGGTCTCATCACACAAGAACAGGTCTAGTAGAGGTCTTAAAGAACGGTAGGGGGACGCCTTTACTTTTCTTTGAGAGGCTATAAGACTTTAGGAAAAGTCCTTTTTCTTTCTTTCTTTCGTGCTATTACTTGGATCCAATTGGTATTTAGGTGATACAAATTGGTATCTGACAATCTTCACTCTATTTCGCAAGATGGTTAGAACTAGAAGCAACGGACTACGCCCAACATCAACATCAGCAAGACAAGATTGCATACTGAGCCGCCACTGGGGCTTGTTGTAGCTCGAAGTGCAACAGTGGCAAGGAGGCCGCGGTAGAGGTCGTGGGAGGACTTTCCTCTAGGGGAAGAGTTGCAGGCCGAGCCCCTTAGCCCAACTGATACGTAGGGCAGGTGACGATCCACGGACTAGGAAGTAGGTAAGAGAGGGGGGAGGATGGGGGTGAGTGAAGAGCAAGAACAGAATGAGGCAATGCCACCCCAAACTACCCCGAGATGAGTCAATCAGGTGCCGCTTATCTTAGTGGGTGTCTGATCAGGGTCAGTCACCCCAACGTTGCTGCTACCAAGCACCTACGGGTTTCAGAGGTACGACATGCACCACTAGGCCCCTCGTATGGATGCCTATTGGGACATAGGCACGTTTCCAACGACGGACTATGGGCCTACCTAATGACAACAATGATCAGCGATGAACTTTTTAGTAAGTCCTTGAAAGTGAAAAACCTCCAGTGTTCAAGGGTGCAGAATATGAGCCGCATGCTTCGATTTTCTAGTGACTGTCATGAAGCTAATACCAAAAGAGGGGTAAGCAGAAAGGTGGGGAGGGTGCGGCTGGTGGCAAGGTTTTGGTTGGTGCTTGAGTTGGCCTGGTGCATGTTGTGGGGGGGGGGGTCGTTGGGCGGGTTGTGATACGTGAAGTTGGGGGTGGGGTGAGCTTTGGGGGGGAGGGGGGTGGTGGGGAGGGAGGGTTTGTGTTGAGGGGGGGGGTTTTGGGGGGTTTTTTTTTTTGGGGGGTGTTGGGGTTGGCGGCTGTTTTTTTGTGGGTGGGGGTGTTTTTTGGTTGGTTGGGTGTTGCTTGAGTTCGTGAGTTACCAGTTTCAAGGGACGCCAAAATGTGGTGGCGGGTCAGGCACAGGTGAGTGCAACCAACAGAGGCACCCACCTATGAACTTGTGCTCATTCTCTAGTTTGTTTATGGAAAAGTAATCCCCCTTACTTGAGGGATAGAAACGGAATGAGTTTTGAGCCAGAGCAAGGTAGTAGGATGCGGTCAATGCTATGAGCTAAGTTTTCGTGCCACTATCCAGATATGCACACCACTCTGTTTCAGTCCACAAGAGCGGGGATTCGCCGTTTTGTGAAGGGTTGAGATCAGAATTGCGAATTTCAGCCTTACACGGGAGCGGCTCGGCAAAATCAATTAAGAGAAGTGGTAGTTTCGGTGAGGTGGAAGGAGTGAAGCAGATGACTTACCCACGGCTATCGACATCACAGAGGTTTCGAAAAGGGGGTGGTTTAATGGTTCTTACTACTAGAGGAAGGGTTCCGGAGGTACTCAGTTCGACCCATTCGTCTTAACTACAGACTGTGGTGGGGGTCCACCTCAGAACGGTCACAAACACTCTTCTGAGAGACCCATGCCCGACTCCAAGAATGTTATGGATGTGGGGAGAGATGGAGCTCAATTGTTGTTTAGATTTAGGAATTGTCCAAAACAGGTTTTATAGACACCCAATAGCTAAGGCAGAGGTGGTCATGGTATGAGGCCGGTATTCCGTGAGAGAGGAAGTTGGTGTCGAGGTAGGTATATGGTGGTCACCAAAACGGCAGGGATGATGGGGCAAACTGTGAGCACTACATCACAACATGGTAGGGGCAACGACAACAAACGAAAAGGGCCCATGTTATGCTTTCCGTGGAGAGATCGGAGGGCAAGCATCTGGATGATGTCATCACAGGTAATCTCTGGTTTGTGATGGCATCGGCATATGTATGTTTGATTCCTAGATCCACATTTCTTATGTATTGTCTCATTTGTAATGGTCTAAATTTATCATTTGTGATTACTTTTATACGCTCTTTCGTCTTCTTACTCCGGTGGGTTGAGTCTTGTTGGTAGTTAGTTTGAAAAGGTATTAGGTGCGGTTTGGTGAAACTTTGTGGGGAGCAATTACTTATGTTAGATGGTTATCTTAGAAAAGAAATGGGATTTGATGTTAATTCTGGGTAGACTTGGCTTTTCCGCAATTGCGATCTTGGATGTAATGCTAAAACGGTGAACGTTAGCCAAGCCTGGGACAGATCCGTTGTGTGGGGAGGTGACTACACTTCTGAATCCGGTGCGTATAATCTCCTTTCTTCGTGCTAAGGAAAATGGTTTAAAGGGGTTAGCTTTTTGGAACATCGCAAGGAGGATGTGAACACTACCCAAAAAGTACCTCAATGGAGTCGGTTTCGGTGGTCCGTGAGTTTCTTGTGTGATTCCCTGCCAGATCTTCAGGTATGCCACCAGCTAGCGGATATTGATCTTCTGTTATTGGTACTGAACCGGGGGGTGGGGTCTAGCCCCATTTCTATATCCTCCTTATAGAATGGCCCCCGCGGAGTAAGGGAATTAAGCCAGAAACTTCAAGAGTTGGAGCAAAGGCTTCATTAGACCAAGTCCATCTCATTGGGTGCTCGTTTTGTTGTAAAGAAGAAGGATGGGAGTTTTAGGTGTGCATAGATACCGGCAGTTGAACAAGGTGACTATAAAGAACAAGATCCCCTTCCTCCATTGATGACTTGTTCGAGCAGTTACAAGGTGCTTGTGTCTTCTATAAGTATTGACTTTGTGTGATTCGGTTATCATCAATTGAAAATACGGGGCACACGGATGTTGCCAAAGACTGCTTTTTAGATACCAGGTTATGGGCATACGATTTGTAGTGATGTCTTTGGGTCTTCGAAAAAATGCGCCCCTGCGGCGTTCATGAGTTTGATGAAACGGGATTTTTTATTTTAAGCCATATTTGGATTCTCTTTGTGATCGTTTTTATTGATGATACTGATATACTCCAAAAGTATAAGGAGGAACATTGAGGACATTTGAGCATGGTTATTGGAATGTGAGGGAGAGAAAAAGCTTTATGCTCAAGTTTCTAAGGAGTGAGTTTTGGCTAGAGCAGTGTTCTTCTTGGGCCACGTGGTTTCTAAGATGGTATTGATGGGGATCCGCTAAGATCGAAGTAGTGAAGAATTGGGTTTAAAGACCTTACTATGTGTCAGAAATAAGGAGCTGTGGGTTAGTAGTACTACCGCCGATTTGTACAAGGATCTCTTCTATTGCTTCACAACTGACGAATTGACTAAGCAGAATGTTCCATTTGTATGTCGGATGAGTGTATGGAAAGCTATTCAGAAGCTCAGGACTCTGTGACTACTGCACCAATTCTCACCTTGCCATTGGAAGGCGTAAGAACTTCATTGGTATGTGACGGCATGTATTTCGGGTTGGGTTGGCCGTGTTAATGCAAGAGAAGAAGTGATGTGTATGCTTCAAGACAATTAAAAGTGCCGATGAAAGAAATATCAAAAGAATGATGTGAATTGCGGCCGCCCGGTCTGGGTAAGTCCGCTGGTGGTGGTGTGTTTGCACTAATAAAGCACATGGAGACACTATTTGTATAGGGGGTTAAGTGTGAGGTCGTAACGGATCATCGTAGCTACAGTATGTCTCACTCAGAGAGATGTGAATGTAGACAGAGGAGATGATGGACACTACGACGGGACTACGACACTCACTATTTTGGATCATACGGGGAAGCAAATGTTGTAGCGGATGCTTTCTAAGCAGAAGGCCAGGAGAACATGGAAGTCTAGCTACTTTAAAGCTCCTAGACGCCCATTAGGCTAGGAGGTCAGATTCGGCTAACGACCTCTATATGAGATTAGAAGAAATGAGAAGGGAGGATTTGAGCTTGTGTGGACGGCAAGATCGCCTTCCTTGAAAAGATTCACGGGAAAACAGTTTAATGACGAGAAAAACCTAAGCCGAATCCGAGATAAGCTGAGAAGGTGTGCAAGTGAGAGGCCTAACAGATAGCGACATCGATGAGGTGAGGAGGAAGGTAGTTGAGGATTAAGGGAAGGGTATGTGTACCTCGCGTCGATGATTTTTTGATCAACACTCTTATGACAGAGGCTCATAGTCAAGGTATTCGATACATCCGGGTGACACCAAGATGTACGTGACCTAAAGCAACACTTTGGTGGAGAAGAATGATGAGAGAAGAAGTGGTGATAGTGTGGTTTTATTGCCCCAAATGTCCAAATTGTCAACAGTAAAGTTGATGACCACCAAAGGCCCCGGAGGAACACTCAGAGAATGCCCATTTCCGGAATGGAATGGGAGTAGAATGCAATGGACTTCGTGGTGGTCTTCCAAAGACATTGGGCAAGTCGACTCCATTGGGTTGATGTGATAGGTGAAACTAAGTCTGCTCATTCAGTCCGGTTAAGCGTGGACTTACAATGCAGATGAATTAGCCAATATGTACATCTCAGGAGAATAGTTAGGTTGAATGGGTGTCCACTATCCATCATTTAGATTAGAGGTACGCATTTACTTATAAGTGGAAAAAAATGGAATGCAGAGATTGGGGAGGTGGGAATAGGTTGGATCGTAGTATGCGTTCATCCTCAGCCGGTACGGTCAGTCTGCGCGAACGATTCAAAGGCTGGAGGATATGCTTCGTGCAGGTGGATAGGAATTCGGTTGTGGCCATTGGGATAGCTTCTTACCCTTAGCGGAGTTCATACATAATTAGCTATCACTCAAGTATTGATATGGATCCTTTTCGAAGCCCTATATGGTAGGGAGATGTAGATCCCCCCATTGGTTGGTTTGATGCATTCGAGGTTGACCTTGGGGTACTGATCTTTTGAGGGATAGATTTCGAATTGAAAAAAGTGAAGAAATATATTTCAGAGAAGCTTTAGCGGCGCAAAGTTAGAACAAAAAAATTGCAGATCGAAAGGTTAGCTGACTTAGAGTTCATGGAGGCGTGTAACAGGTCTTGTTGAAAGTTTCACCAGTGAAAGGGGTGATGGTGATGCGGTTTGGTTAAAGAGGCCAGCTAAGCCCAAGGAGTACATTGGTCCTTTGAAGTACTTAGCGAGTAGTGGAGGTGGCTTATGAGTTGACTTGCCTCCAGGGTGTTCCGGTAGTACATCCGGGGTATCAGTGTCGATGTTTGAAAGATAACCATGGGGATGGAACTACATGATCGTTGGGATTCAGTTTTGCTTGATGAGAATTGTTCGATGAGGAGGAGACTGTGGCCATTTTAGATAGACGAAGTCGCAAGTTAGAGGTCGAGGGAAAATTGCATCCATCAAGGTGCATGCAATGGAAGACTCGGACCCGTTTGAAGAAAAGCCACTTGGGGAGAAGGAGGCAGATATGCGAGAAAGATACCCACATCGTTTACAGATTCACACAAGGTATTCACTTTCGCCTTGTTTTCTTCTTGTGATCGTGGGGACGAAGACGGATGGGTAAATTGGTGGTATCTATTGTAACGAACTGTTTAGTCGTTTGAGCAAAACAGATTTTTATTCTGGAAACTCAGAGGTGACAGAGGTGACGGATTATTGGCCACGACGGACCGTCCCCCTACGGGCACGACGGGAACGTCGTGGAGGTGTCGTTTCAAAAACCTTAGAAAATCTAAATTTGGGGGTTTGGCTACTGAAAATGACTCTCATGAACGTTCGTGACGGTAGTGGCAGGACGGCCGTCGCAGGCTAGACGGCCCCGTCACAAGCCACACTTGAAAGGAATCTCTTGACAGTACGCACGGACAGACCGGACGGACCGTCGCAGGCGGAAGGGCCACCGTAACGGATTACGGCAATCCCAGTTCGGTCGGATTTCTTTACACGTTTTAAGGGACTTTTGACTTTGCTTTAATATAAAGTTAGAGGGTTATATTGTTAATAAGTCTAATTACTTGGGGGTTAAAAGAGGTATTAACCTTAAGTGAATTATGGGGTTATTATTCCACTTTCATTCTTAATTACAGAATAATTAGGGTAAAAGAAAGTTTAGGGGGTTTTGAATAACGAAAAATAGAAAGAAAAAGACAGCAAAGAAAAAGAGAGGAGAACGAGTAGAGAGAGAGAGGACGAAAGAGGCCAACAAGAAATGAGGAATTTGCTTGCTGATCACGATTTTCGGGTGAGGTAGGTATGGGTGTTATTTTACGCTATTCGTAGGTAAACTCTTATAGAGATTAAATATTATGTGTTGGGTAGTAGGGTAGTATTATAGAGTCTTCTTTATGCTTAATGTGTGTATGCTATGATGTGATTTATATATATGATTGTGATTGAAACAGCTGATGAATCGCATATTGAACCCCTTAAATCTTGATATAACCCTAATCTCTATTATGATGATTTGATGCCTGGTATAAAAGAAGGCTTGATGAAATTAAATGATGAGATGATGACGCCTTGGTATAAAAGAGGGCTGATGAATTAATAGAATGAGATAGGGGAGCGGAGTGTCACGTACCGACACATAGAATAGTGGGGGACGGGTGATCACGAACTGAAGTAGATGTCGGGGATCGGCGGGCACGTACCGACAATAGAATTAGTGGGACGGGTTGTGGTATTCTTGTCACGAAAACCGAAACGTAGATGGGGCTCGGAGTGTCACGTACCGACACATAGAATTAGGGGACGGGTTGTCACGAACCGACACGTAGATGTAGGGGATCAGTAGTGTCACGTAACGAAACTAGAATTAGTGGGACCGGGGTCCGAACCGACACTAGATGTAGGGGATCGGGGAGTGTCACGTACCGAAACATAGAATTAGTGGACGGTGTACGAACGACACGTAATGTATGGGATCGGAGTGTCACGTACCGACAATGAATTAGTGGGACGGGTGTCACGAACCGACAGCAGATGCTAGGGGGATCAGAGTGTCACGTCCGACACAGTGAATTAGGGATCGGAGTGTCAGTTCCGACACATAGTAGTGGGGGGATCGAGTGTCACGTACCGAAACAAGAGGAATAGGATAAGAATCTTGAAAGATACTAATATACTCAATCTAAAGAACATGTATGCCCAAGATAAGTATGCTGAAGGCTTGATCTTCAGTAGATGATGATCGGTGATATTATAAATGATGTTGTGTACTGTTGCTATCAATTTAAGAATAGTAGTATTTTATGATGTGATCTGAGATATTCTTGTTTTATATGTGATTTGGCCGATGATACCTCCTCAGTATTTTGGTTGTGTTACTGACCACCCTACTTTTATGTTTTCCTTTTGGTTTTTGTGGGACTGCCAGAAAACGTCCGTCATCTTCGGGACTCCAACAGTAGTTCAAAGCCAGGTCTTAGTCACACCGATCTTCAGGGGCTGAGCAATGCTTCTAGTGGACGGATCTCCTTCCTCAGGTCGTGATGCCTTGAAGTTGTTTTCGCAATAGACTAGCTTTATTATTTTAGCTTCTTAGAATACTCTTCGTTCGTAAATTGATCATAGATGTTCTTGTGGTGATGACTTCCAGATTTTGGGGAAATTAATAGAGTTGAATTTTAGACGTTATTGAATGTCTTTTATGTAGGGGTAAGTCTTCCGCATTGTTTATGTAATAATTAAAGGAAATGTAAGGTTAGATTGGTTGGTTATGCCGATCACATCGGAGGTAATGTGAAGGTGCCAGTCGCGGCTCGGTTTTGGGTCGTGACAAATATTAGAGGTTATTTAGGGACTTTTGGGTAATTTAAGTGTATATAAGTATTTAATACTTACAAGATTTCATTCTGCCAAATCAGAAAAACCCAAATCCCTTAACATTACCTCTAGAACTACATTATAATAAAAACTCAAGGAAGGGATTGGAGTGATGAATTTAATGGATATTGTTCATCAAATTTAAGAATTACGTTCATCAAGGTATGAATTTTGATCCTTTAAACTCTCTTCATTAAGGATCTCAATTATAAAGATGTTTCCAAAGTTGAATTCTCCAATTTCATCATTATACCATGGTTTCTTGCATCAAATGTTTTTAAACCTTTATTACGGATTAAATTGTTATTGTATTGATGATTTTAACCTAATTTACATATGAACCCATGAATTGGATGTACCCTAGTTTTTTACCAAGTTATGGTTACATAATATTTACCTATTGTTGATGAATTATGGTGCAGATTTCTTTGGGTTGTCTAATGATGTAATAATTGTAGTAACTTTATATCTAGGTTGTATTGGATTAATGAATACGTAGTAATTTTGCATAGTTTCATGAATATTGTTATAATTATGTTGAAATGTTAGTTATGGCCATGGGTAGTGACCTAGTGATATTGAATGTGGTAATTTGACTTTAGATTAAGGTGTTGAAGATGTTGTGGTGGTAATATGCCCTATTTCCTTTATTTTGATGTTAATTAGACTTTAATTATGTTGTGATTGGTATGGTCCACTTATGGTGGCGGTGTTATGCGCTTTACTTGTAATTTATGTGGCCTTGTCGGTTGTATTTTAAGCAACATGATGATCATGGCCTTGTTGGAAATGTACATGAAATAATGTGGTTATTTGTGTATTTTATTATATACAGTATGATGATATCTATCTACATGTTATGTAATGTGAAAGTATATTTGTTCTCTATTGATGTTATGTAGTTGATCATGATATAATATGAATGTGGCTTTGCGTGTATAGTCTTAGGGTTGGTGTATGTTATTAATACTTGACTATATATGTCTATGATGGTCATAATGATGTTGATATGATACTTTATAGGATAACTCGAAGATTATAGGGCTTATTTTTATATGCTTGCAGAATGACATATTTTATGAGTTAGAGTGAAGAATGTGGTGTGTTGTCTTGGTTGACTTGTGTCCCTTGCTTTACTTATATATGAATGTGGATATGTGATTTGTTGACTTAGGATTCTAAATTCACTTAGTCCTGAATGCATGAATGACATGTCAACTTAATTGAAAGAGGGTCTTTTATTTGAAACCTTCAACGTAGTGGTAAGGTTATGAATGTTGAAGTCGTATAGCGTAATTGTATACTTTAAGTATAGGAATGATAAACTTAAGGTTAATTGTCTGGAACGACGTCACATTAATCCTTAGAAAATTCATCATGAGATTCTTGTCACCATTGTGAGGTAGCCCTAGTGGACCTTCATTTGGTAGGGTAAATATGATAGGGTTATGAAAATGATATGAAACCCTTTTATGTGAACATTAGGTGTAATTTACTCTATCATAAAGAAGGCTAGCACCGGGTAAGTACGGTAAGGGAAGTTGTTTTACTTAAAGAATGAGACTAGATTACAAAGCATGCCCTTCATATTTCTTAACCATGTGCGTAGATGTGATGTGTCTAAGTTCTACCATTGCTAGTAAACCAACCTCATCGGAGTAGGTTAGAACTTCAGATTCCATACTTTTTTATCATTGTTTATGATGGTTATTGCCTATTCTCATCATATGGAATACCTATCAGCATTAGAGAAGTTCTACGAGGTTTAGGTAGTAGTATGGGATGCTATTTAGACATTTCACAATAGGCTTTGAAGGTGTTACTTGGAGTTTTTTACATAGCCTTTGGAATAAAAATGTCATATTATCTATGTGTTGATGATTGGGTGTCTTGTAAGTGTGTATGTGACTCATTATAAGTAGTCTTGAGGATCATTTAGGCATACCTAGAGAGGCTGTATGGGCGGTCTCTCTTTGTGTTTCTTAGAGAGTCTTAGGATAGCTTTTGGTGAGGGAGCTACATGCTAGAAAATGTCTAAATAAAGGATAAGACACTCCACTGTACAGTGAAGGGACTTCACTGTAACAATGAAATGGGTTCACTGTAAAGTGACATTAAAAATGTAATATTTGGTTTAAATGTTTTCTTATGTGTTTCTATGTTTTTAAATTATATTCTTATGATTATAATATGAATTTTAAATTAAAAGATGCATATTACTTATAAATGTCCGTTTTAATGATTTTTATGCATTATGTCATACTTAGTACATGTGGTTGTACTAATCCATATTTTTATATATATCTATAGTTGTTGGTAGGTGAGGAGCATTTTGGAATGAAGACTAGGATAGTAGCACTCGTTCAAGAGCAGTCAAAGTATGTCCTCATTTGATTCGAGGGCATAGATGTCTTTTATGTTACCTTTTGAAGTATTGTTATAGCCTATGTTTTTCTATAAATTGAAATATGGGCCGTGTCCCAAGTATTCTCATTGCTTAAGTTTGATGAGATTGAGACATAGTATTTCCTATGACTTTAAATGAAAGAGTTTTTAAAGACTATGATATGTTTTGTGAAAAGTTTAAATTCCGCACTACTTTTCACTATGTTTATGCTATGAATGATATGAAAGGGATTGTACGATAGCTCCAAGAGTTTAAGTACGTCGATTGCAATCCGAGCTACTAACTTCTAAGTTGTGGTTTGGGGATGTGACAAGCTTGGTATCAGAGCATAAGTTACGGAAGTAGTATTAGGAATCAACAAGTCTCTTTAAGTCACGTCTAGTAGAGTCTTGACATCAGTGTGAGTCACGACACATCTATTGGCGAGAGGCTATAGGAATATAGAGTTTCCCTTCTATTCTACTCTTATGTTTTTTCATAGAGTAAAAGTTATGAGTACTCTTTTCCTATGGTTTTCCTTCAGTTTCTAGGAATATGAATATGAGGAGGACACCATCTAGGAGAGTTTAAGAGAATAAGGTGCAAGAGGAGAACCCTCCTCAAGTTGAGGAAGTTGAGGAAGTTCCTCAATGTTCTCAAGTTCCTATTGTGGGTGGAGGTAATGATTTTTCGGTGGTTCTCCCGGAGTTGAGTGATAGGGATTTTAAATAGTCTTTGCTTGCTTTTGCTCGAGCCCTTGACTACTCAAGTGAATTTGAGAATGGTTCATACGGTGAATGTTGCGGGGATCACTATGATGTCTAGGTTAAAAGATTTTGTGAGAATTAATCCTCATATTTTTCTTGTCCCTAAGGTGTGAGAGGAACTCCAATAGTTTCTTGATGGAGTGTATAAGGTGTTAAGTGCTATGGGAGTTACATCTAGGGAGGATGGGTAGTTTATTTGGTATCAATTGAGGGATATTTCTCAAATATGGTACACTCAATGGAAGGATAATAGGTTGGAGGAATCGAGTCCTATTGAGTGGCAAGAGTTTAATGAAGCTTTTCTTGGTAAGTATTTTCCCCGTGAGAGAAGGGAAGTTATGGTGGAGGAGTTTATCAATAGAAAAAAAGGTAATATGAGTATTGACGAATACTCTTTTAAGTTCTCAATGTTATTTAGATATGCCTTTCTCTTGTGTCTAATCCAAGGGATAAAATGAGTAGTTTTGTGATGGGTATAGCCGATCTAGTGAGGGAGGAACGCCGTACGGTGATGCTACATGATGATATGACCCTACAAAGATTCATGGTGTATGAACAATAAAATTAAGATTCTAAACTTAAGAGGAAGGGTAGAAACTTGAAAAGGGGTGGTTCTAGTGACCAAGAGCAAACTAGGTTTAAGAAGAGGGCTCAAAATCAACAAGAACTTAGTAAAGGCTCCGGTGTATAGAGAAGACCTCTCAGGTGAAATTGGAAAAAAGGAGGTGTTCCTCAAAGTGGCAAACCTACATGTGTCACTTGTGGAAAGAGGTATTATGGTGAGTGTCTAAGGGGTAATGTGTGTTGCTATGGTTGTGGAAAAGGACAAAAGTTGAGAGATTGTCCAAGCATTACTTCTAGAGAAAAAGAGGGTAAGCCAGTTGCTCCTAATTATCCAAAAGAGGATGTTCCACGGGAAAAATCTCATTTCTATGCACTCCGGGAAAGAGGATCAAGTCCGGATGAGAATGATTATGATTATTCGAGTAAGTCCTTGCTATTCTTTTTTTAGTGATATGAGTTCCTTCTAAGTTGGGAGTAGGATTAGAAGACGGGATAGAAAGCCATAGAAGCATGTTGCATGTTGCATTGTGTTATAGGCATTTTGTTGATATTGAATTTCATTAATTTCTTGTATAGTGTACTTTATGAAGCCATGATTATGTTGTAAGATGTGTCTATATGATGTTACCTTGCATACTAGCATGTTCATATCATCAATTGCTTTCTTGAAGAATATGCTAAAAATCACTGTAGCATTAAAACTGCTTACTGCTAAAATTTCCAAAAATTTTATAATTGATTCTTTGGTCTAAAATTATTTTAATTTTGTTAGAACTTCTGTTTATAAGCATTGTGTCGAATATAAAATGAGTTTTTGTTATTTGGAAAGAAGCATGTGAGTTTTGTAGCATAAGGAATTATAGAATGTCTTCTAGATTCTTGTTGTGTTGTGAATATCTTATCTATATGGAATTGATATATTCTTCTAGGTTATGTGTTATATTGTTTGGTTATGAGCTGCAAGTTGAATATCTATTCTCGGATGTGATCGAAGAGTGGCAAGTGTCATTCGAGGATGAATGTTGTCCAAGTGGGGGAGATTGTAAGACCTCGCAAATGACTTAGGTGAAATACAGACTAAAATGTTTTTATGGTTGTCTAAGGTCCTAAATAGGTCTATTATATTGTATTGATTCAGTGCCTAAGACCTTACGTGCATTGGAAGTTAAATGTAAAGGGACGACTAAGACATTCGACGACTAAGTCACCTATGTGCCTCATTTCTTGTTCTATGTGTTTATGTGTTATTCATGAGGCTGTAAGGTTCTTAAATGTGTTATTATATCATATGTAGTCACAGTTTTGAGTTTCGTAGAGTTTGGAGGTCAAACGTCCAAGAACATCCATGACATTCGAAAGTGTTTCCTTGAAATTACCTTGTGTGTGTAGGCATATTTCTTTGAGTTTTAGGTGTTCGTTTTGGATGAATTTCATAACAGAGGTGACAAAATTGTATATGGTAATGTTTGGGTATGAAAAGTATGGGGAAACATTCCCAAGGACAATCCAAGGGTCCTTGAGGAAGGACCTATGTTGGTAGAGGAAATTGCAAAAGGCAGTCCTTCCTTCAGATGGCAAACGACGGCCAGTGGCTGGTCAATGCCACGTAATTGGTGGGAGTCGTTTGGTACTTATCCTGGAGATCTAAGCTACAAATTCAAATCCTCTAAGCCCATCGATGGAGGAGAGGACGGCTCGTGTATGGACCTTTGCCCCGTCGATGAATCTGTATTTTCCTACGCATGTCACTGTTAAATGAGGAGTGAAATGGGAATTTAACCCCACTTCGAAATATAAGTATTGTAGAATCTGTAGGGGTATTTTAAGTGTTCATATAAGTCCTAAATATTTAGAAGATTTCATTATTCCAAATCAAAAAATCCAAATCCTTTATAATTCTATCTAGAACTCCATTGGAGTAAAAACTCAAGGAAGAGCTTGGAGTGAAAAATTCAGTGGAGATTCTTCATCAAATTGAATAATTAGATTAATAAAGGTATGGATTATGATCCTTGAAACTCTCTTCATCAAGGATCTCAACTCTCAAGATGTTTTCGAAAGTTTTGAAAGTTGAATTGTCCAATTTTATGATTCTACCATGTATTCTTGCATCAATTGTGTTTAAACGTTTAGTATGGATTAAATTGTTATTTATTGATAATTTTAACCTAACTTACATATGAACCCATAAATTGGATCAACCCAAGTTTTTGACTAATTTATGAGTACTTGATATTGAGGTAATGTTGATGAATTATGGTGTAGATTTCTATGGGCTGTCTAATGATGTAATAATTGTAGAAAATTGATATCAATATTATATTGGATTTACTAATATGTAGTAATTTAACCTAGTAACATGAAATATTTTAACAATTATGTTGAATTGTTGGTTATGGCCATGGGTAAGGGCCTTGTGATATCGAATGTGGTTAATTGACTTTGGATTGAGGTGTTGAAGATGATGTTGTGGTAACATGCCCTATTTCCTTTATTTTTATGATAATTAGACTTACATTGTTATCAGTATGGTCCACTATAGTGGTGGTGTTATGTGATTTACATGTAATTTATGTTGCCTTGTTGGTGTTATGTTAAGAAACATGATGATCATGGCCTTGTCGGCAATCTACTTGAAATAATGTGGTTATTTGAGTAGTTGATTCTTTGAAGTATGATGATATCTATATACATGTTAAGTAATGTGAAAGTATATTTGTTCTTCTATAGATGTTATGTAGTTTATCATGTTAGGGTTGGTGTATATCATGAATGTGACTTTGTGTGTATAGTCTTAGGGTTGGTGTATATTATTCCTACATGACTATTTGACTATAAAATAATTTTCGTTATTTGGAATGAAGCATGTAAGTTTAGTAGCATAATGAGTTATAGAATGTCTTCTAGTTTCTTGTTGTTTTGTGAATCTCTTGTCTACGTGAAATTGATGCTTTATTCTTGGTTATGTGTTATATTGTGTGGTCATGATCTTCTAGTTGAATCTCTATTCTTGGAAGTGTTCGGAGAGTGACAAGTGTCATTCAAGGATAAATGGTGTCCAAGTAAGGGAGATTGTAAGACCTCGCAAATGAATTAGGTGAACTAGAGCCTAAAATGTTGGTTATAGTGGTCTAAGGTCCTAAAAAGGTCTATTATATTGTATTGAGGAATTTTCTAAGAGTTTAGGTGCATTGGATGTCTAATGTCAAGGGACGACTAAAACGTTCGACGACTAAGTCACCTATGTGCCTCATATGTGGTTCTATGTGTTAATTTGTGATTCATGAGGTTTTATGGTACTAAAATGAGTTATTATAGCGTATATAGGTAGTTAGTCGAGTTTATTGGAGTCTGGAGATAAACGTCCATGACGTTCGAAAGTGTTGCCTTGGAATAACCTTGTGTTGGTAGACTTGTTTCGTTGAGTTTTATGTGTTCACTTTGGATGAAATTCATGTAAGAGGTTCTAAACTCGTATGCGGTCATGTTTGGGTTGGAAACATCAGGGAAAATATCAAAAAGGACCATCCAAGGGTCCTTGAGGAGGGACCTATGTTTGTTGCGAAAACTCCCCAAGGCAGTCTTACTAACGGATGGCAAACGACAGCCAGTGTCCTGGTCGACGCCCCGTAGGTTGTGGGCATCGTTTGATACTAAGAATGGGGAGCAAAGCTACCAATACCAAGTCCTTGATTCCATCTAAGGAGTATAGGATGGCCCTTGTACGGACCTACGCCCCGTTGATGGGCAATAGTCGATGGATCTGTGTTTTCTTGCGCAGGTCACTGTTAAGTGAGGGGTGAAATGGGAATTTCACCCCACATTTAAATAGGTGTATTGGCGATTATTTAGGGGTCTTTTGTGTATTTTAAGTGTGTACAAAAGTGTTTAACAATTGGAATATTTAATTCTTCCAAATAAAAAAAAATCAAAATCCCTTAGAATTCTCTATAGAACTCAATTATATTGTAGTCAAAACCCAAGGAAGGGCTTGTAGTGACTTATTGAGTGGCGATTCTTCATCATATTTAATAATTATCTTCATCCAAGTATGTATTTTTTCCTTGAAACTCTATTCATCAAGGAGGTCAACTTTCAAGATGTTTTCTAATGTTTTCAAAGTTGGATTGTCAAATTTCATGATTCTACCATGGGTTCTTGCATCAATTGTTTTTAAAAGTTTATTATGGATTAAATTGTTATTGTATTGATTATTTGAACCTAAATTACCTATGATCTAGTGAGTTTTATGAACCCTAGTTTTTGACTAAGTTATGAGTTAATTGTTATTGACCTAATGTTGATGAATTATGGTGTAGATTTCTATGGGCTGTCTAATGATGTAATAATTGTAGTAAATTGATATCTAGGTTATATTGGATTAATAAATATGAAGTAATTTTACCTAGTTTAACGAATATTGTAATACATTAATGATGTTTGTATGGCCTAGGGGAAAGGCCAGGCATGCTGCATGTGATCTCTAATGTGGAAATTTGACTTCAGATTGAGTGTTAGTTAAGATTTATAGTCGGTAATATACTATTTTTTTTTTGATATTATGAGACTTAAGTATGTTGTGATGTATAGTCCACTTATATGTGGCGGTGGTTTTTATGTGCTTTACTTGTAAATTATGTGGCTTGACCGCGTTAATTTTAAGAACATGATGATCAGTCGCTTTTGCGGCAATCATTTAAATAATGATGGTATTTGCTTTAATTTTATCATGTTAAGTAGGATGATATCTAACTACATGTAAAGTAATGTGAATATATATGTGTTCTTCTATTGATGTTATGCAGTTGATCATGTTAACTATTAATGTAGCTTTATATTTTAGTCTTAGGGCTTGTGTATGTTATTCCTACTTGACTATATTAGTGTATGATGGTATTAATGATTTTAATATGATAGTATTTTAACATGCCAAAAATTTTATATCTAGTGAAGAGCTCAATAGGTCTTTAAGAATGCGTATTGGAGATAGAAAGACATTCCAATGTCCAATATTGAGAAATATTGGGCATAGTATAGAAAATTCTCTAAGGGGTAATAGCAAATTGCTGTATAATACCAAATAAGTAAATATTGGGTATATTAGAAAATATTGGCTTAAAGGGTGTTAGCCATATATCTAAGTATTAATGAACTTAGTTAGGAAATGTACCAGCAATGAAGATCCTATGCTAAAATTCAAAAATTCATCTGTTGCAAACACATTAGGTACTACGCATCCAAGTGTCAAGCCTAGTACCCTAATATATAAGCATTTAAAATGATCATGTTTCGTTAGGGTGAGCAGTGCCCAACGACATAGTGACGATCCTTGGGTAACAATGTAAAACATTCCAAAGGAACCATAAATAATAGTTAGTTAGGAAAGACCGACCAACACATGTGCTAGACATGTGAAAAAGAGGCCAACGGAGAGGACCACCCTAATCGAATTTGGTAAGAGCAGTTAGGGGGAAATGTGCACAAAGGACCACAACTGGGTTGACACTAACAATATATTAGTCAAATAGATAACCTATTACCTAACCTAGGATGGTCCAAAAGGTAAGTTATGGTCCTAATAACTTAGGGGTACTTTAGTATTTCTCGTAGGTGACCTTCTAAATTAAATAATTAATTTAAAAGGGCTAACACTGAAAATAAAAAGGAAATTTTCATATTTGGTTAACGCAAGAAAGGGAAAACATAGTACCTAACCTAGGATGGTCCAAAGAGTTAGTTATGTTCCTAAAGACTTAAGGGTACTTTAGTAATTACCCTAGCTACTTAATTAATTAATTAATTTAATGGGGAAAAACCGAAATCACAAATTAAGTACAAATTTCTGTTTTTTAATATTCATAAATGTTTTTTATTTCTGTAATTTTTTAAGTGTCTTTTTATAAAACAAGCGAAAAAGAAAGCTCGATCGAACATAGGAGGTCCAAAGGATTATTTATGGTTATAAAGACTTAAGGGGTAAGCTTAGTAATTAACATAGGTACTTAACTATTTTAAATTATACATTTAATAAATTACAATTAAAGGGGTGTCAAAACCAATATTCTTAATCTAACCTTGTAACAATTCAAGAAAATCCTACTTACTTACCCTAGGATGGCCTAAATAAAAGGGTTGAATTTGAATATGGTTCCACATACTTAGGGTTTACTTTTAGTACTTCTATCGGGTCCTTCTAAAATAATTAAATTAAAGGATTGATTTTTTAATTAAGAATATTTCCAAAGTTTGACCCCCCAAAACCATAGTAAACACAAAAAATCAGAATTTTGGGTAAAGTCAACATTATCCTATGTTTAGATAACTTCGGAGGGGCTTTTTAGTAATTAGTTAATTAATTTATTTAAGTAAATTATTAAACCCAAAGTTTAATGATTCAATATCACTTATTAAACATAAAAATCACGTTCAAACTCATATATTAAAAAGATGAAAACATAGTAAGAAACGAATGCAAGAAAAATGAAGAAAATTTATCGATTTCTCTAGGACGATTTTAAGGTTTCTTCAAGGTTCCGTTCAAGGTGGTATTCGTAGATTAAGTTCTAAATAAGATATGGGTTTATATCCTGGAATTATTTCTCCAAGGGAAATTTTGTTTTGAATGATCAAAGGTCTTCTTTAAAACTAGGGGTGTTCCCATCGTTTTGTTGAACACCTTTCCCTGTATCTGTTCGCGATGTCAATGTTGAATAGGTGAGAATCATGTTGTTGAATATCATGTGGATTGATCCTAAGTTTATGGTTTTTTATTAAATAATGATGAATGAACCTATTAATAATTGAGCATTTTATTCTACGTGTTATTATGTGAATTAAAATAATGATTCTTAGTTTAAGATATCTACGAAATGTTATGATGAAGATTTAAGGTCTGGTGTGCATATTGACCTGTTTAATTTTTAAATGGGAATTGGCTATAATTTTTATCTATCTAAATAAGTTTAAAATATTGGGAATAAATAAGATATCCCAAATGGGCATGATTGAAAGCATACTAACCTTGATGAAAACTGTTGATTTATGCCCAACAAAACAGTTATGAAAATCTATAGCCAATTTCGTTTATGCCAATACTAATCCTCGCAAAAAATGGGGCTAACCATCATTGTCAAAAAAATTGTGTGTACGAAATTTGATATAATATATGTAAATAACAAAAAATTAGTGGCTAATATATTAAGATAAAACTTTCAACTTGTTTGAAACATGAAAAGTGTCTTATGACACAAATATGCGTTATGAAATCTATGCCCCATTGTTTTTGCCATACTAATCGTATGGCCAATTAAAAGGGATAACAATACTGTCAAAAAGTGATCATGTAATATGTCAATAACATTATGTTAAGTAATTAAAATATTATTAATGGTCATACAGCATAACTCTAAATATGAATTACGTAAAATTTAAACCTCTAACAAATTTTGGAAATTCTGTTTCTGATAATTTGAACACCATTATAAGTTTACATTTAATCTGGCATTTATCTATTCCATTCCTGCAAATCTTCAGACCATCAGGAAGTTGCAAGAATAACATACGCCCGATATTTTTGGATTTTTCAATGCAGGTAGGTAATAGAATCATATTTTCAAAGAATTGATTGAGTGTGTATTAAACATGTACTCTATTATTTGCTGCCAAAAGTAGGAATGGTATCCCAGCTTCTTCGATCGCTATCCGTGCGTTGCCTTTTCGTTTGTTATCTTCTTTTTTGTCCTTTTCTTTTTTTTCTTTTTGTTTGTTCTTCTCGAACTCTAGAGAGAAACTTGAAGTCTCCCTCTTTATCCGTCCAATTGAAAAATTGGTTTAATAGTTAGAGAGATCAAAAGAAAAAAGAGGTAGGGAGGGGGTGGTGGTAGGGGTTACTCTGTTCGACAAAAAAGGGAAGTACCTAAAAGGGGAATGTACATTTGTTGAAATCGTTTGCGTGCCCAAGAAAGACACTGAATCTAGCCAAAACTCACACTTGGAGAATTGGCCTAAAGATGGTTATCCTCAAACATTTCCCAAAACAATTCGCAAATGCTCCCATGTTCCTTCTTACCTTGGAGTTTATATAGTATTATCATCATAAATACGACACAAAGAGATCCGATATGGCTTAACAAAATACCGTTCATCAAGCTCATGAAAGACAGCAGGGGCATTCATTTAGTCCAAGGGCAATTACAAAGAATTCATATGCCCATACATGGTTTGCAAAAGCAGTATCTTTGCACATCTGCTGCCCGTTATTTCAATTGATGATAACCAGACCTCAAGTCCAATCTTCGAGAGACACAAGCACCTTGAACTGATCGAACAAAATATCAATGCGAGAAGAGCGATACTGTCGTAACAGGTACTTTATTTGGTTGCCAGTAATCTATGAACATCGAAAGACTCCCATCTTTCTTCTTCACAAACAAAACAGGAGCACCCAAGGGATGCACTCGGTATAATAAAATAAAAGCCCCTTTTTTCCCTAACAATTTTGAAGTTGGGACTTTTAACTCCCTTAACTCTGCTGGGAGCCACTATAAGGGGTATGGAAATGGGACGAGTTCAACGGCCTCCAAATCAATGAACAAGTCAATATCCCTGTCCGGTGGCTGGCATACCAGGAAGTCTGCAGGGAACACGCCAGAAACGCACGACTACCGGAAATCGACTCAATCGCACAGGGTACTTGGGGTGTATCATCCTTAGGTGTGCAAGACCGAAACACCCTTTACTAACCATTTTCGTAGCACGAGAAAGGAGATGATACGAACTGAGGGAAGTGTAGTACCCTCCCATACTATGGAGCTTGTCCAGGCTGGCCCACGTTACAGTTTTGCATAACATCTAAGATTGCAAAATTTGGAGGAAAGCCAAGTCATACCCCGAATAGAATTACATCGAAATCAACCCATTTCTAGAGAACCAAGTCTACATGAGATTGCTCCCCACAAAAGTCACCAGACAAAGCTTAATTGTACCTTGTAACTATCACAGACTCACCACCGGAGAGAAACCGAATAGGCATGTCAAGAAATTCACAATGTAAATTAAAAGACCAGTAGCAATGAGGAGGAAGATACATATGAAAATGTGGATCCAGGATCAAATAATATAGAAGCCATGCAATCACAAACCAAAAGCATTAACTGTGATAACAACATCTGATGCCTCCGCTCTTCAGAACGCCCAGGGAAAGCGTAATAATGGGCCCTATCACATGTCTGCCCGTTCCTACCATGTGGTGTTGAGTAGTAAGCTCCAGTTTGTCGTCACCCCGGCCGTTGGTTGAACACATTACCTCGGCCACCACGTCCTCCGAAGTAACAGCCTCAACATGACCACCTTACCTCTAGCATTGGGGCGGTCTAAACTTTGTTTGGGACAATTCCTCCTAATATGTACAGTCTCCCCAATCCATAAACATTCTCTATGGTTAGGTCTAGCATAGGTCTCTTGAGAATGACGAGTTGGGAATAACCTCCAACCCAGAGAAAGAAATGTTGACGCGTCTGAGGTGGACCCCCAACTACGTCTATAGTGGAAGACTAAATTGGTCGGACTGAGTAGTAGTAACCTCCTGAACCTGTCCTCTAGAGTAAGAACCATTAAACTAACCCTCCCTTTCGAAACCTTTTAGATGTCGATGCCATGGTGAAGTCCATCTGGCTTCACTCCCTCCACCTCTATCACGAAGTCTACCACTTCCAGGAAGGATTTCGCTGTAGCCGCTACCTGTAAGGCTGAAATCCGCAGATTCTAACTCAGCCCTTTCACAAAACGCGAATCCGCCTCGTGAACAAAGCCCAACGATGGGTGGCATAACCTTAGCTAATGCACGAAACTTAGCCTCATAAGCAGTGACCGTTCATGCTGCCTTTACTCTAGGACTGAAGAACCCTCATTTCTCCTCCTATCCCTCAAGGTCAGTGGGGGGGGATGTACTTCTCCATAAATAAGCTAGAGAATGAAGCACAAGGCATAGGTGGTGCTGTGCGGGGTTGACACTCGACCATGTGACCGCCACCCATTTTGGCGTTTCCTTAATATGATAGTTACAAAACTCAACGCCAAATCGTTACTATGCCCATTTATGTTTGAAATCATGACAATCAACCAGAAAATATAGGCATCCTCAGATTCAGCACCCTTGAAGACTGGAGGTTTCCAATTTCACGAATTAAGAAAAGTTTCATGACTGATCACGACTTGTCATGATAGGCTGTGTTAGTCAAACGAGGAAGGGGGAAACGTTGCCTATTTCCAATGAGGCATCCATGGGGGGTGAGCCTCAAGCAGCGGCCTGGTGTACTAAGAAACTTGAGGTGC
This sequence comes from Solanum habrochaites, assembly GCA_027704765.1. NCBI lineage: Eukaryota > Viridiplantae > Streptophyta > Magnoliopsida > Solanales > Solanaceae > Solanum > Solanum habrochaites. The sequence continues at coordinate 28,922,955 of JAKWJA010002495.1, forward strand.
TGGTGCAGAAAACACTGGAGGTGTCTGGCCTTGATCAGATACTAATTCGCTAAGATAAGCAAGAGAACCGGAGTAATCATCTCTGGGTAGGTTGGGGTTGGTAATTCCTTCATTTGCACGTGCTCACTTTCCCCTTCCTCGACCCTCTCTATACTTCCTCAGTCGGTGAGGATGTTGACCCGCCCTAGTACAAGATGGGACAGGGCTTGTCCTTTCATCTAGAGGACGTCCTCCACGACCTTACAACGGCCCCTTTGCCACTGATCCTCTTCGAGATACAGACCAAGTGGCTGGCTCAGACGCCATGTCTTGTCTTGCCGGTGCTGGTGGTGTTGGCCACAGTTGTTTTCTAGTTCTAACCATCTGCGACCAACGAGAGGGGAAGAGGGCGGTCTCCCCCTCTCACCCTATTTCTATTATCATCACACTCTTTCCGCTCTTATTGCTCAGCACTTGTCTCTTACCTTCCCTCTTCACTTTAAGCCCTTAAACCATTCGACACTACTTACCCGGACCATACCCTACTCACAGTGTCTTTCAGTCCTGTCCAACATGCCGTCACCTCTTCGTGCTCAATACCAATTGTATCACCTAGAGATACCAATTGGATCCCAAGTCAAAACACGAAAGAGAAAGAAGAAGAAAGAATGGAATTTTCCTAAAGTGTATAGCCTGTCAAAGAAAAGTAAAGGCGTCCCTACCGTTCCTAAAGACTCACTAGACTCGTTCTGGTTGTGATAAGCCAACAAACCTAATGCTCTCGATAACCAAGTTTGTCGCGACCCAAAAATGCGGCCGCGACTGGCACCCACACTTAGCCTACTATGTGAGGGAACCAAACCCATCCAATTCCCCAAAGTTTCAACCATAAATAACAAATACAAAAATATAATGCGGAAAGGAGACTTAAACTCATTAATGAAAATCGATTAAATAACTTATGAAAAATCAATATATTTATTCCAAAACCTGGAAGGAAGTCATCACTTGGAGGAAGCTCATCACCACAAGAAACATCTATGCCTAAATTACTAATCTAAGAGTATCTAAGAAGCTAAAATAAGTAAAAACTAGTACCATGACAGAATCTCAAGGTATCAAGAAATGACGAGGAAGGAAGATCCAGTTCCAAGCTAGAAGAAATTAGCTCACCCCGAAATCTGGCTTGATGAAGACGGCTTAGAGTTGCGGCTGCTTGAAAAGGATGGCACGTTTGTGCATTCCACAATGAAAAGAGAGAAACATACAAGTAAGGGTCAGACAAAACACAAGTACGAGTAGGGATCATCGGCCAACGAAAAATAGAAACAGTAAGTATATATTCAAATATATCATAAAAATACTACAATTAATCAAATGTAGCAACAACAAGTTCTATAATCATTAATAAGAACCGCCCAAGTTCACCCATGAGGACTCAAGCCTCAATGCCTTACCCATTTGGAATTAGGTTCAGTATTGAGTATATTAAACGTACTTTCAAGATTCATTATGTTTATGTTCTCTTCGTGTGTCGGTTACGTGACGCACTCACGCTCCAATATACTTACATGCGGTCGTTGAAACCCGCTTTCCCTAATTCTACGTAGTCGGATGCTTGACACCCGATCCCTATTTACGTGCGGTTCGTGACACCCGATCCACTAAATACTATGGTGGTTCGTGACACCGATCCACAATAATACGTGTAGGTTACGTGACACCCGTCCACTACTCCTATCACTTTAGTTCATCAAGCTTCTGTTTAACAAGCTCATCAATGGTCGATGAACAAGGCAGGATTACGATTACGGTTTTCAGATAGGATCAAATGGCTCATAATGCTTATTACACAATTATGTAATCACATTCATTACAAGTATACAATTAAGCCATAAGAAGGTTTACAATACTACCCACTACATATCATTCGCCTATTAAGAGTTTTTACTCCGAATAGCTGAAACCATAACCTACCTCACCGAAGATGCGTGATCAAGAAAGTAATCTTCAAAGTATTGATTTCTCGTCGTCATTTTTCTCTCGTTAGTTTCTCCCTCTCTCTCTCTCTGTTCTTCTTTTTTGTTCTTATTTTTAAAACCCCTTTTTCTTTTACTAATAATCATTATAATTAAGTATACAAGATGATAAACTACCCACTACTTGTTTCAAGGTTCTCCCTTTTAACCCCCCAGTAGTAATTAAATGATAAACATTATTAAACCACTCACTTTATAATTATAAGTAGGAATAGTCTAAAAACCCCCCCTTACAATATTTAACAAGGAAATCCGACCCAGGGTACAAGGGTTATTGCACTGTGTGCTGCTGTGACGGCCTCGGTCGTGCCTGCGACGGTCCGTCCTGCTGCTCGTCACCCAAATTTCAGAGAATCAATTCATTAAAGAGTCTGTGACGGCCCGTAGCCTGAGACGTCCGTCTGCCACCCGTCATGACGTTCAGAGAGTCGATCTCAATACCCAAATTTCTACTTTTACGTGTTTTGGAACGAGACCCCCTCGAGGTCCGGCGGGCCTATATGGACGGTCGTCGTGGATCCGTTTAGACTCAGCAGTGTTTCAGAATATAAAACTCGCTGCTCAAAGACGGACTAAACAGGTCAGTTACAAGAAGACCATACCAGAAACCTTGTAAACCCCAAAGAAAAATTTAACCCTTAAAACCACTAACTCCCACCCCCCCCCAACCAACAAATCTAAGAAACTCTAATGTCTAAACCTAATGTATCCCTAAATCGTATAAGTTAAACCCTAAAAAAAAAAAGTACTCTAAATGATAAACCCTAATGTATAAATTCTTAAAAACCTAAAACTTAAAAAATAAAATAAAAATAAAACCCTTAACCTAAAACCCCAAACCTAAGAAAACCCTAGGCCTTAGACATTAAACAGTAATATAAAACTCATAATCCTAAATATAAAACCCTAAGAAACACTAAACCCTAGACCTTAAGAAACCCTAAATCCTATAAACCCTAATCCCCATTTAAATTCCCTACAAAACCCTTAGATCTAAACCATAAATCTTCAAAAACATAAAATTTTAAGGTCTAAGACCTATCAAACCCTATATATTATATGCTAAAACCTAAAAAACCCTAATCCCTCAACCATAAACATATATTACTCATTAAATCTTAACCTAAAAACCTAAAGCCCTAAACACTAAACTCTAACCTAAAACACTAAATTCTTAATCTAAAAATCCTAAAGCTTAAAAACCCAAATATTAAAATAAACCCATAATATCAAAATCGTACAAAGCCTAAATCTCTAAATCCTAAATCTTAAAAATTTGTATTTGTAAACCTAAAAAACACAAAAATACTAATCCCTGAACACCAAACCTTAAGACACACTTAGTCCTTGAAAAACCTAAAAAAATACTTGCACCAAAACTCAAAAAACTCTAAGCTTTAATTCCTTTGAAGCACTAAATCATATATCACAAATTCTAGTTACACAGGAAGTCTTAACCTAAAAAATCTAAGTCCCTAAACTCTAAAACCTAGATAAAACCCTTAATATAAATCTCTACCTAAAAAAACCTAAGCAATGAACCCTAAACCCTAACCTGAATATGTATATCCTAAACATAAAACCATCAACCTTGAAAAACATTCAATCCTATAAACCCTAATATAAACCTTGAGAACTATTATAACCCTTTAAAATCCTAAGCTATAAACTATAAATCCTAAAAATCTATAAACATTCAAACAAAAAGAAACAAAAAAAACTAAGTCGTAAACCCTAGAAAACCCTATGAAATACTTAACAAAGAGAAACAAGGAAAACCCTAAAGCAATTAAAAATTTCATCTCTATGCCCTAAAAACACATAATCATATATGTTAAACCCTAAAAAACAAAAAGAACACACTAAGCCCTACACTTTAAACCTAAAAACACGTAAAAAACCTTAACTTAAAATGCTCAAACCCCTAAATCCTAAAAACCCAGAAAAAATACTATCCTTAAAACCTTAACCTACAAAAAACCATAAGCCTTAAATCATAACCTAACTTAAAACCCTACAAACCCCAAGCCCCAGAGAACCAATTGGCAATAGTTCTGTGTCGAAATATTTTTTCTCTAGAAATTGATTAAGGAATTAGTGTCTTGAATAATTGTTACAATATAGATAATTGGAACATAGAGTGTTAATACTTACAAGCCTCTAGATCTAAGAAAATCAAAGTGTAATTTGAATCGACAAGCTCTACACTTGTAATCCAACATTGAATCGTCTACCACTTTGCAGAAGATGAGGGATGAGGTGATCCACACTGTTATGGTGGAAAAGGAATTTGATGAATCCAATTGCAATTACGCCACAATTTCGAGTGAAAACCATCTGAAAATAATGGAGATAATGAAGAAAATCATTTGATCAGTCAAGATATGCATAATCCTCCCAATCACAACGTTTCTTCTCCGCGAAGCTCACCAACGATAGAGGCGTCAAAATCGCCTCAAAATAGCCAATCCCAGCCTACCCAAATGACTCCCAAGCTGAGGAAATTGAACGGAAATCTGGTGGTAGGTGGGATTCACCACCTTGTTCTTTATGTATGTTTTAGCGCAAATTTCAAGGATGGAAGATTATCGAAGGAGTAAAAGGCGAGAGGGGAGGGGCGCAAGGGGGATGCGGGAGAGGGGGGGGAGCGTCTATGAAAGAAGCGGGCGAGCCAACAAACGAAGCAGGAGGCCGGGCCAAGAAGGCACAACAGTGAAGGAGCCGTACGGTGGACTGTTGTGATAGCTAAAAAAGGTTAACAAGGAAGGTTGGAGGTTATCTTGGATCATAAAAAATAACAAGTCAATCGACTAGTTCATCACTGTTGAGGAAATAATGACAAGTATTAAATTTGAGTAAGGATGGTCGATATCAAGGTTACAATGAATCAGTTCCTCTACAATTGCAAAATTCTATTGGTGAGTCTTCTAAACATAATTCTTACAACAATAGACAAGAAAATATCCAAGGTAAACTCACATTTACTACCTTTACTTACAATGTTGATAAAGGTTAGTCTGAAGTAGATAGGAATGTTAAGAATGTCGATAATTCTTGTAGGAGTGATGATCCTAATAGATTAGCATATCAATTGAATTATCCTAAGCTTTCTAGAAACTTTGATCAAATTGTTCCTAAAGAGCCAGCTGAAAAAAGTGATCAACCTTTAGGCAATCCTAAAAATTTTTCAAAGAAAGATCAAATACCAGAACCAGAACTTTACACTGTGATATAAACATTTGCTGATAAGTTGTCATATAATATATCTAAGAGTGGAATTAGTATTAAAGTAACTACCCCTGGGATTACTACTAAGAAACACCTTCCAGCAGTTCTATATGTGAAGGATGAGATAGTTAAATATTTAGCTTCATCTTGTAAATACACTCTTATTGGTAAGTTTTTAAACATAATGCCTAGAGTAGAATTGATTTGAAAGAACTTTATTCTCAAAACTCAAATATCTGTGGGTCCAAATTGCGAACTTTAATTCTCGACATCTTTATATTGATCTTCATAATGAATTAGATTACAATATGGTGTGGAATAAACAACATATGACCGTAGAAGGAAAAGCTATGAGGATCCAAGCTTGGACTCGTTCTTTCAGACCTGCTACAGAAACCTTTAGTACCAATTTGGATTTCTCTTAAGAATTACCATGTCACTATTAAAATAAGAAGTTTATTACTGGTCTATTGTCTCATGTTGGTAGAGTTTTATATTTATATTCTGCTTTACTTAAAAAATAACGAGGGGAAGTCAAGCTAAATTTAAGGGTCAAGTTGATCTCACTCAAGGTATACCTCCTCTCATTTGTATTAGCTATAAGAGATGGTCATTGGAAAAAAATTGAATACGATAGTATTACAGATTATTGTTTTTACTCTAAACATCAAGGTCATAAGGAATTTAATTGTATCATTAAACAAAGATATGAGGAAATTAAAAGAAGGAACGAGTTGGTGAAAAATAAAATTAAAAAAGATAATGTTTAGAAAATATCTTGTCGTACAATAGAAAATAGGCAAAAGGGTGGAAAATATCTTGTCGTACAATTAGTCAAAGGAACAAACACACAAAAATTTGAAACATGAAGATCAATGGCAAATTCAGAGGAGGAATAACTATAATCAACAACATTTTCAATATAAGGCAGAAAAAATAGTATCTTAACAATACAATGCACAAGAAGGTACAACAACAATCCCTAAAGAGATACTTACATTTATTTGGATATGAAGGAAGTCACACCACATACAGAAGAAAACGGAGGGGATCCATAAATAATGAGAGAACACCGGGATCAGTCCGCACAACTTGTATCTATGTTGCAATAGAAAGTGAACAAAAAGTTAGGTACACAAGGTAGAAATATAAAAAGAGACAATCAGAAATTCATAGAGCTAAAATAGTTGATCAACAAGAGACCTCAAACTGTCAGGTATTGACTCAATTCTCCCACCCACTATACACCCTGATCATTGTGATATTATTGTTGGTGTAGTTGTTGGAGGTTAGGATGGAAGTTGTCAAGAGATACCTAGTAATAAACAGGTTGGGGTATCCAAGGGAAAAGGGAAAATGGTACAGACTGATAAACATTTTGGTCAACACTTTATCAATGAAGATAAATAACCTCCTGATAAATATGATAATCTAAAATCACAGTCTTAACTGGATAACAAACAAAAAGAGGTTGTAAGATAAAGACATAAAAAAACATAAGTTATGGTTCTCATGTTCAACAGAGAAATATGTACCCTTTGATGAATATGGGAATCCTGATTCTGAGGATGAGTATGATGAGGAAAATATCTCTATCTCCACGGTGAAGGAAAGAATCAAGACAAACTAAAGATGCTAGTATTAGTAGACCACATACTAGAGATATGAGTTGACGTATATGATGATTAAGTTCATTTGTTTGAATGCTAGATTTCTAAACACTTAACGTTCTCTTGAAAGGATACAAACCATAAAAAAGATTCATAATTTGGCTATTATAGCTATATTAGAACCTTTTTCTGATAAGTCTCAGATTAATTCTTATAGAATTCAACTTCATATGGATAACAGTCATAGTAATCCTAATAACAAAATTTTGTTATTTTGGACTTATAATGCTAAATCGATAAAAGGCATCAGGGGTCATGAAACAACACATTCCGGTGTTATAAATCACGGGGAGGGAGGTGCTAAAAAAATTCCTTATAACATTTGTGTATGCAAAATGCAAGGAACATTTGAGGAGACCTTTATGGGATAACAGGTTACAAAATTCTTCCACTTTTTTACAATGGTGTACTATTGGAGATTTTAATGTTATCTCTTCCACTCTTGAAAAAATTTGGGTGTGGGGATTACAACATAAATAAAAGTTTAGAATTTATTAGCGTGATTGAAGCTTGTGGGTTAGTTTATATTTGTTATAATGGACAACCTTATACATGGTGTAATCAAAGGGATGAGGGAGTTAGAATTTTTAAAAGGCTGGATAGAGCCTTTGTGAAATATGTTTTGGTTAGAAAAGATTCCACAAACTTATATTACACATCTTACTTCAATAGGATCATATCATTGTCCTTTATTAATATTAAAGATTGCTAGATCTGAAAATATTACCAAATATTTTATGTTTCTTCATTGTTGGACATAAAACTCTTCTATTTTATCTACTGTTGAACAATCTATGAAACAAAAGGTATAAGGTAATCATATGTGGGTTTTAAATTCTAAAATGATAACATTAACTAATACTTTAAGTTATTGGTATTTGAAGGAATATGCGGATATTTTTGCAAAGGCTAAGGAATATGAAGAGTTGGTAAAAAGTGCTGAAGAAACTCAATTTATGATAATTTTTGTGTTAATAGATCTAAATTGCACTGTCTTAATTCTTATTATATAAGGTACTTGAAACTTCAGTATTCAATTCTACAACAAAAACCTCAGCTTCGTTTCTTAGAAGAGGGGGATGGGCACCAAAAAAAAAAATTTAAATACTTTTATGTTGTTATGAGAGTTAAAAGGAAGAGGATGTTTGTACATAAAATTCTTACTAAAAAAGAAGAGTGGGTACAGAGTGATGACAACATTACTATAAAATATTGTCAATATTTTAAAATATCATCACTGGTAAGAACAATTGAATTAATGAAAATATTTTACATTGCATTCCAAATATGGTCACTCACGAACAAATTTACTTTTGGAAATCATACCTATTATGGAGGTATTGAATAATGTGGAATTTGTAAGAAAACAAATTCTACTTCTGGCCATAAAGGTATTAGGGGGAAATTATCATAGTTGTTTTGATATCATTAAGGATAATTTACTTGCTAATATACAATCATTCTTTAATTGTCAAGATATTCCTAGATATATGACTTATGCTTGTCTAATCCTGGTACCAGAAGTTTATCATCCTAATAAACATAAAGACTTTAGACCTATTTTACTTATTAACTTTTCGAACAAATTCATATCCAAAATCATTAGTACTAGATTGACTCCTATTCTTTCTACTCTTATTTCCAATAAATAATTTTGTTTTGTGAGGGGAAGGAGTTTTTCTGAAAATAATATATTAGCTCAATAAATCATCCATAGTATTAAGATTCCTAATGAAGGTATTAATGTGGTCATTAAGCTTTACATGGTCAAAGCTTATGTTAGGGTCTATGGGGCTTATACATGTCTAGTATTAAGGAAAATGGGGTTTGGAGAAATTTTCATGATAGGGGTATGGAGAATCAGAAGAATAATTAGTAATTTGTAGTCATCAAGGAAAAAGGGACATGGTTTTTTCTCCACTAGCGGGAGTAAAAACAGGGATCCCTTGTTCCAGCCCTATTTGTTTTAGGTGATGAGGTATTATCTAAAAACATAATATCCATTTATACAAAAAAACATATATAGAGGGTTCACACGTAAAATCATTTAAGTTTGCGGACGATATTATTATTATTACCTCCACGATTAGAAGTTCTTTAAAACTTATCATTAAAACTATAGAAGATTATGAGATAGTTTTTGATCAACAATTAAATAAACACAAAAGTTTCTTCAGGTCAATACAATACTTTAAAGAGGATTTATTGGGCCTTAAAATTAAAGAAGAAATTGGTTTAGTACGTAAGATAGCCCTATTATTTGATTAGGGTTGTATATTTATTAGTGGGGGATTCACGATCAACGATCATCTATTAATCTAATTAGTAGACAAAAAGTGTCCCCCCTAGGCGAGGAGACAGATGGCCTCACTCACCAACATTTTACACTTTCCACAACCACCACCACTCCCAAAACTGTATACCCTACTATATCCTATACCTCACCCCCCCCCAGGGCGCAATTACTACTAGAATACTCACACCAGATCACCCCAACACGCCTCTCACGTCTTCCCCCCTTGCCCCACCCCCCGCTTCACCCCACCTCCCTCCACTACTCTCCTGCTACTCCTCAGGTCCCCCCCAACTTTACCGCCCACTGTACCTCCCATCCCTCGCCATCCACTTTGACGTCCTCTCCGACCCCCAACTCCCCTGGTCCTCTCGCTGCGCCCCACGTGTCTCTCTTTAACTAGCCCCCCTCCCAACGCACGCCACAGTCACACCACTCTAAAAAACACCCCAAGTTCTACAACCCCTATCAGTGGCTGCCGCTGTTATTCCTCGTCCACGCCGCCTACCGACTGTTATAGCATCACTTACCCCACAAACCATTCACCGAACCTTACAGAACCACACCCACGGCTACTTCATTTTACCGACCCAATATCCCAATTCCGCAAGATCTACCCCTATCCCCCACAGAATGATCATTCACCTCCTCATTCTCCACTTGAGCCCGACCTCATCCAACCAAACTCCTTGTATCAACCAATCTATAACACCTCACACACAACTACAATAACCAATATGGTCACCTATAAAGCCTAGGGGCCACTCCCGCGCCTCCCCCTTAAATAGACTACCCCCACTCCTCACTCCACATCTCCTCCGCCCCGACGACCCCTCCACTCCATTACGCCTTTTCACCCCGCCCCTGAATCACCCCACTCCCTAACTTCCCCACATCAGTCCCGCATCATCGGGTGAACAACGGCATGCACAACATTTTCTCCGCCGTAACTCTCGGCCCGCCATCTATCTGCGTCGCACGATCTCTTTTCCGATTGTCATGGAGGACAGGAGAATAACAGGGATCTGTCAATCTTAAATTTTAAGTGATAGTGAAAAAAATCCTCTTGGTGAAACATGTTACCCAATCTATTCCATTCCATACTTTGGCTTCAAATCACCATCTTAAGGAATAATCTTAATACATCAAGCAAGTTCATTGCTAATTGTTTTGGGGTGGTAGGGTAGTGGGTTAGTGACAAAAGAAAGAAGAAAGAAAGAAGAAATATCATTGGTCTTCGCGGGAAACTCTAGGATATCCTACTGATGAGATGGGGTGGTATAGGGGTGAGGGTATTGGATGACATTCGAATATCTTTCCAATACAAGAAATGGTGGGAATTTAGGATAAAGCAATCTTTATGGGGGCTGTTTCTCAAAGTCAAATACTATCAACGAGCTAATCTTTTGGCTAACAATATGATACGGGAGAGTCTTTGGTAAGGAGCTACCTTCTTAAAAATAGACTAGATGTTACATAAAATATTAGTTGGAATATTCATTCAGGCACTTACAGGTTTTGGTGGGATAATTAGATTGGAGATGGAGCTCTAGCTCAATATATTGATAATATTTCTAATTCAAATAATGCTCAAGTATCTTATTTTTTAGAAGCTGCTAAGCGTAAAGAGAGGGTTGTTTGGTAGTACGTTCCTACATTATTAGTTCCTATTAATCATAATACCAATATTCAATACAAGGAAGGTCTGGGTGATAGAAAAAATTGGATTCCATATGAAAATTGTAACTTTAGAGTAGTTAGTGCTTGGGATAAGATAAAAAAAATCTAAAGATCCTATTAAATATTTATTTTGCATAAGAATCTACCTTTCAAAGTTTCTTTCATTATGTGGGATATTTTAGGTGTAAATTACCAACAAATGACAAAATTTCATACGTTTAGAAATGATCCATCTGTTTGCTACTTCAGTCACAGACCGAGGAAATACGATATTGATCATATTTTGGTATCTGGAAATTTTGCTAACTATATTTGGAGAACTCACTCGGCTAGCGTGGGAACAGTTCATTGTTCCACATGTTTAAGGAAATTGTTAATCAATTGGAGAAGCTTAAAATATTACAATGAGGTTCAAAAAAGTGCAATATGATATATTTAAACAGGTGTACGGTTAAATACGGGGGCAAAAAATCCGTTTTCTAAAAAGAGTGCAATATGATATATTTAAACATATTACGCATGTGATAAAATTAGATTTTCCTAATATACATTGGTCATCTAACTGGGACAGGCTTATCAGTTTAGTTGATCACTGCCAGCACCAGTTTAAGGTTAGTAACATATGTTGGGAGAGTCCTGCAATGGGGTAATTCAAATTAAACACGGATGGCAATCCTATGCACAATCAAGGTAAAATTGGGGGGGGGTGGAATTATATGAGATAACCTAGGTATATATATTTATGCTTTTGCTATTCCTCTTTCTTTTGGTACTAACAGTTTTGCAGAGATCAAGGTAGCCTTGTATGGACTCAATTGTTGTGAAAAACATGAATACACACGTTTATCTTGAAACTGGATTCAGAAATATTGAGGAAAAAAACAAAAACACATGTTGCATTCCATGAAGATGTCGACAACTTGTACAAGAAATTCAAGAAATAAGCAACAATCTTGAATTTTTTCAATGTAAACATGCCTATCGAGAAGCTAATGCTTGTGTCAATTTAGTTGCTAAATGGAGCCACAAACATGATATCATTTATCATTTTTACACTTTGCAGCAATTATTTAGAACTATAATATCAAGCTCCATTCTCTAAAAAATGGGAATGCAAACGTTCAGGAACATGAAGCTTAGAAGAATTAAACAACCACCATAATAGTGCATTGTTGTTATGTTATTAAGCTTACAAATTTCTTTTGTTCATTCATACTGTTAAACTTATTCAAATGTTTTATATATGTCTCATATAAGTATAGAAGGTTTAGAATAAGTTTACTTTTTATTAGACTTCTGTTTGTAAGGGGATAGTCTCCTTTGTTTATTGTATTTTTGAAATTTATTTTTAGACTGCAAACACAATGTAAGGGTAACTGACTAGCCTTAGTAGGAAGGTCAAATTATCCATCATAGGTTGGAGGTATAGTATACCCCCCCCCCTCTTTGTAAATATTTTTTGTAAAATGATAAGGCCTCAGGGTGTTGCTCAACCCTGACAAACTACAAGAGTAGTTCCATTAAAAAAATCTAAAACGCTTAATTATAAATCTTATGAAACTCAAAATCTTTTAAATCTTAATATAAATGTCACAACCAGGAATAGCCCCTAGACATAAGCGGTGTCATTGTCCTCTTTGAGGACTAAGACTAGCCTCTTATCTTACATCATTACATTCACTGGTCAAATTTAGCGAAAAATATAAAACTTCTTACTACTTCTACTCGGGGGTTTTGTTGGGGTTTACATTATAAATTCTACATCACACATAAACATATATTTTAAGATATATCGTGTGTGTCTCTTCCTTATAGAGATATATATATATATCTTATTAGATATCTATATGGACGAGTTAGTCATACATAGATCCTTCATAAATGAAGATTACTTAGTCTTCTTATTTTATTACACATAAGTATAAAAAATATAACATAGTCATAATGGTTATCTCATTGAAGAAACATCTAATAACTGTGTAAGAACATGGGCATAACTCATATATCAATGTAAGAAATCCTCACATGGGATATACAATGTTTCATACTAAATGGAAAAGAAAGAAACATAGAAGTCTTAAACTCAAAATAACTCCATTAGCTAGATAGTGTCATCACCCTAAGAAAGTGACGACCTACACTACTTTGATGATCAAGAATCAAAGCCTTCTTCAAGTCTTCTTTAAAAAAGCTTCAATGACCTTAAATTATAATGTTGAGGAAAAGGATGAAATTTGGTTAGTACACCACTTGTACTAAGTATGGGACATATGCACCACATCATTAAAAATCATGCAAGAAAAGGGACATTATATAAGTAGACATTCATCAAAAACTGATTGCATATCAACCCACAAACCATACCAACCAATATAACATGTTCATTAAGTCATAAGTATGTACATCACAATTCCAACAACATCAACACTAGTTAGGTCAACATACATGCAATGTAATTGACGACATAGTCAAGTTATTCTATTTTTAAGTCATAATAGCATAAAACATGAGTAAGAGTACATTTCAAATATAACCAAAGCAAAACAATTAGCCATGAACCCCTATAAAGTCAATAATTACAATGACCAAGAAAAGCCCCATAATCGTACTCAATAGAGTAACCCAACAAGAATCATGACTAATATCCTACTTCACATTTCATAACATTTAAGAGTACATAGCATCATACTTTAACAATATAGACTAATACATATTCATAAGTGACACAAATCAACATGTATTATTAACAATGTGCAAGTTCATAATACATATGACATAGAACATTATAAGAATTTTCATACAGAAGAACATCCTCCTAACACTCCCTTCAAGGCTAACTAGTGCAATGTTTAAGTAAAGTCTCACACCCCTACCTAGACAAAACTAAACCCTTTAGGTCATCTTAGTTAGAGTTAAATCCTTTAGTTAATTTTACCATTTTGAGAACATATTGACCTAACCGACATAAACCACATGAACAAAAGTGGAATCTTGTGTCATGGAACCTTACACCAAAAGAAGGCTGACTACTTGCCTTGGTAGCACCAAAACATGAACATAGAAACTACATGGATCCACTAGCTAGGATTCCTATGGGGGGGAAACCTAGTTCAAACTGGAGAGGTAGTGGGAACCCTCTTAGGCGACATGAATTGTATGTCAAAATCTCAAGAGGACATGAAGGATCCGACCTTTCCTATGTGGGAAAGGACACTCCTCACTCTGTCACCGATGGATAAGCTTATAGTCCCTGGGGAAAGCGCAAGGAGAGGGCGGGAGGAAGAAGAAGAGAGGAGGGGGAAGGAAGAGGGGCGAGCAAAAAGGCGAGTGAGGAGGAAGGAAGAAGAGAATGGTAGAGTAAATAAAAACGGTGAATGATGATAGGGAATTTAGTTAAAATGTTGCATATAGTGTGACCTTATTAATCAACATCATACCGGATTATAGTTCATATGTCTCCTTGTATATATAATATAGATCAACGAAGAAGGGGTATTATTCCTAAGGAGGACTCCAGGAGGATTGTCCTTGCGGATTTTTTGTAAAATTAATACCGGTGAGTTTGCATATTCGGCCATCCTCCTCAATAAGGAACAGAGGGTTAAAATCGGCCCAGCCGGAGAAACAGGTACAGCGTAAGGCAATACCGCACAAAAGCAGAGTAAAGACAGGGCAAGTGCAACAGCAGCCCGGCCTATCAATCCTAATACAAGGCAGACTCCAATACAAATCATGACTTAATCACAATTAACCACAATTAAATTAAAGATAGGGATCATAAGCTTACCAAGGTCTCATTTATAGTTATCATTAAGGCGTCGTTTTACCACAAACCCTCAATTCAACCCAATGGTGTCGGGTCTTGAGAAAGCGATGATACAGTAAATAAGAGAAATCCTTGTTAGCCAAAGACTATAAGAATCCACACATTCACAATTCAATTACTAGATCAAAGCTTAAGACAAGATACTTAGGTCAATGAAACCCACAAGAAAGCTACAAACACAATCTGGAAGAAGGGGAAGGGAAATGCCACAGTGGAGAAGGACACGAGTGAAAATAGAAAATAATGCAGGGAGGGACTGGGAGTTAGGGACCAAAATAAAAGAAGTCATCAGGAGTGAATGGGGGGGGTGGAAAAAAATTTAAACAAAAGTAAATTGGAAAAAATAACATGTTATAATTCATATAAGATCACAACCCAGGGTTAAGGGTTAAGGGTACTCTTGTACAACTAGACCAATCCATCAAATATATCATAATTGAGATAGCATAAAAGAATATATTCATAATCCAAAATATAAAATCATTAACAAAGTTCAATTCAAAATTAAATATCGTTTAGGGGATCATTCCACGGGAAAACTCAATTTTTTAAATCAATTTGATGGAACCCCTTGAGGAACAAGGAGTCAAAGGTGAATTAGATGTCATACCTTTTTAATTGATGAAGATTGATGGTTAAAATTTACCCTTTGCATCCTTTAAAACCTCCCCTAGCTTTGTCTTCAATGGTTTTCTTCACTAGAGAGAGAAAGAAGAAAGAAGGAAGAGAGTTTTGTTTTGTGAGATTTGATTATTCTAATGGGGTTGGGGTCTTTATATGAGTTGTTAATTAACTTAATTAGGCTTCCCTTATACCGTAAATAACAACCTAACTCCATAATTAATTAAATAATTTATTAGGACTTAGTCAAAACGTGCACAAAATTGGACCACTTACAGACGAGACCTTGACCAACAGTCCATCTGTGAGTCGACAATTCCTACCCCCTTCCATGTTGCACATCCGTGGTTTGGTTCAGAACTATGCAAAAGAGGTCCTTCAACGAATTGGCTCTAAGTTGGTTCAACGGATGGCATCGCCCCCATTGTGAACAATTATTAGGTTTTTAGGGTTTGTTTAGAGTCTTGAGTTTTTTGATAGGGTAAGGCAGCCGTGGGGATTTTATATGTTAGAGTTTGAATATTAGAGTTGTTTTTTATGTTTTTAGTGTTTAGCATATACTATTTAGGGGTGGATAGGGTTTAGAGTTTAGTGTTTTATGTTTTAAGTGGTTTTCTATTTTTTTTTATGGTTTTTAAGGGTTTAGTGTTTCGTATTGCTTTTAGGGTTTGAGGTTTATGGTTTTATTTTTTTCTGTTTCTTTAGGTTTACATTTACATTATTTAGGATATAGGGTTTAGAGCTTAAGGATTTTTACGAATTTTAAATTGTTTTAGATATTTTTATGATTCTAGGTTTCTTAAGGTTTAGTGTTATGTTTAGAATTCAGGGTTTTAGGTTGGGGATAAGGATTTAGGGATTAGGATTTTTAGTTTTAGGGTTTCTAGGCTAATGATTTTATGTAGGATCTTAGGATTCAGGGCTTTGGTAGTTTTCCATAATACATCGAAAATCGAAGATATGTATTAAGGCCTAAAATAAGTATCATCAGGTCTAAACACTTTTTAAGGCGGGTGAATTGACACAAAACACGCCAAGTTGGCAGCAACTTCAGAAACTTTTGGAAGTAGCCAATCGACGACAAAAGCTATTGGGCGTCGATTGGTCGACGGCCAGTCTGCTGGGCGTCGATGGCTTCAGAGGCTGCATAGAGGGAAGGGATGGACTTCCCACTAAGTATGATACGATGCACCTAAACTTACGAGGCGTTGATGGACCTACGCCCACAAGACTGCCTCATCGATTGAGTAGTGTGTTTGATAGTTTTGTCCAAGTCTTGGGCCCTTCATCTAAGGCCCCTTGTGGGTCCTAGTTGGGCTTGTTCCCGGACGTTAAACCCCTAAAATAAGTCGTATAATTCCTAGGAACATACCACTTCGTCTTCAAGGAAAAAGAACATGTAAAACTCACTAAAACATAACAAGACACAAGAACACTTTCTTAGGCATATCTTCCCAACGTCATGAACGTTCTTAGACGTTTGACCTCCAAAATTAAACAAAATTCATACACTGCCTAAAAACACTAATTAACTCATTTTAAAAAAAAAATTAACTCAAGAAACACTCAAGAGTCTCTAGTTCACATTATTTTGTTTTGGGGCGTTACATTCTCCCCCACTTATAATAACATTCATCCTCAAAAGACACATAAACTTCAAGAACAACAAAGACTGACTTGGAATCACATAACACATTAAAATTATGATCAACATACTCAAAATAAATGAATCAAATATCACGGAGCATCATTTCAGAATTTCAAACACTTAACAAAAATAGGCAACTCATGCAAACTTCAAAATTTTTGAAACTCACCCTTAACCGTCTCCTATGGAGTAACTACCTTCTCCAACATAAAACATGCTCATATACAACACTTTTTAACACATTTAAAATTCAATTCAATGAAATTAAAAAAAAATTCAAAATGCAAAACATTTACAGTTAGGTTCACTGTAACACTGCCCAACGTACTCAAAATTTTAAAAATTCCATTCTTTGAGAAATTCATCAAGATGACATGATCATATAAACTATAAAACTACATAAACTCATTTCTTAACATAAAAAACAAACAATCATAAGAGTAGACTTACCCAGACTATCATCCTATTTATTTTCGTTATCCTTCCTAGCTCCCATCCCCATAGAAGGGGTCTCTTGGAGCATTATTAGCATTTAGGGAAACTTTATTGACCGTTTCCCTATTTGCCTTGAGTTAGCGAAATCCCTATCTGGGGCACATTATACCATATGCAAAACAACCATCGGTTTTGTAAAGACATCTACCCAAGTGTTGCTTCCCAAAAGTAGGGCACCTAGTCCACTCAAAAGAATGGTCACCACCTTTGGAATTTTTATTTGGAGCCCTATCCATGTTTCACATGGAAGAATATTGGTGATAGAACCTCTTCATAGGGTTTTAGTGACTATAATAATAGGACCTAGGCCTCTTACCCTCTTTCATTATCTCCCTAATCTTGGACTCCTCAATTTGTTGTGCATAGACCATGAGCCTAGAAATATCCATGTCATTAAGAAGCACTATCCTGCGATAGTATTTCTCCACCAAGCTAGACACTGCCATCAAAAATATTTTCATCCTAGAACTAGGGTTGGCTACCATGCTTCGGGAATACTTAGAGAGTTGGGTGAATTTTAGAGAGTACTCTTGCACACTCATTCCTCCTTGACAAAGGTTCAAGAATTCAACCATCTTTTTCTCCCTCCCCTCTATGGGAAAGAACCTATATACGAAAGCCTCTTTGAATTCCTTCCATTTAACCAAACCTCTCTCTAAGGGTCTCTCAATCGTCGATGGCTCAAACCACACTTGAGCCTCAACTTTGAGTTGGTAAGCGGCTAACTCCGCTTTCTCCCTAGGGGTCACACCCATAGCATCTACAACTTTAAAAACCTCACCTATGAAACCTTGTGGATCTTCATCCACCTCACTGCATTGGAGAGTGGGAGGGTGCATCTTCATGAAATTCCAAATTCTACAAGTTGGCGTACAAGCTTTAGGTTGGGGTCCAAATCCTTCGTTAACTTAGGCAACAAAGTGATTGTTGACAAGATGAGCTTTAGCCGTCATGAATTTGGTCAAGTTCATTAGTTTATCCCTCATCTTTGCATTAGTCATATCTCCTTATACAAAAGGAGCTTGATGCATAGGAGGCACTTGAGGCTCTTGAAGGTGAACCTCCTCATTCTATTCCTCTAGACTAACAATGAGAATTTGGTCAACACAAGAGTGATAATCTCATTAGCTACACCTCCATCCTCCCTTCTAGAGTTTGATCTCCTTGTATTTATGTGTTATAAACACAAGGAGAAGAAGGTTGAGAAAAGATACCATATATGACTTAGCTCTAAGGTACGACATTAGAATAGAGATGAAAGTGAAATTTCTATCATCCTATAGACTCTTTTCCATGGATTTGTCGCGACTCACAGAAATGACCAAGATATTACTAGATGTGGCTTGTGAGAATTTTAGAACCTCAACTATTTCCCATAACCTTATTATATGATACAAAGTTTGTCACGACTCGAAAGTACCACCTAGAAGTTAGAAGGAACCCTCATATTGTGACCGGGTGTACTTGACCCTTTCTGGTCTTGTACATGACCTTTAACAAGCATTCTTTACATAAGAAATGAAATGTAGTGCGGAATTAAAACTTTTCATGATTAAATTAATAAAAAGGTAATCTTTCGTAAATACTTAAGAAATCTCATTTTGATAAGCCGAACATTAGACACGACATAAAATCATAGGGACACATCCCTTCACATTAAAAGAGAAATATATAATAAGTCTTAATAATAAAACTAGGAAATAATAGACTATGTCCGCGTTTATATGAGGACATACCAATTCTTGAGAGAGTACATTTCCCAAGCTTTGCCTTTGAAACTTCCAAAGAGTCTTCAACCTATACTTATAAGGAATAAAAAAGTATGGGGTTAGTACAAATAATGTACTAAGTATGGCATATGCAAAAACATGCGAAAAGAGACATTTTAGTAAAATAAAATTTTCATGCAATTTAAGTAAAACCTTCAATAATATAGAAGCAAAACATCATAAGGGACATCATTTAACAAAAAGAGAAGAATATCCATAATTTTACACAAAGGAGGAAATTTACAGTAACTTTCCAAAACTTGTAGTGAACTCATATGACCCTTAGAGTGAACTATTTTGAACCATCACAATGAATCACTTAGAGAATTAACAATGAATTATCCTATTCTAAATGAGTGAACTTCCAAGGCCAAGCGAAGAGAAAGTGAACATATTTTCGTAGGACTTTCCTTACCTACGGATTATCCTAAGACTCAATAATTTAAGACATAAAGAAAGTATGCATATGCCTTATTCAATACACACCAAAGAAATCCTCAAGACTACCCCTTTCGGCTTACTCACCTCAGGAGAACATGACCCTCACTCAAGGACAAGACATTAAAACAACACCCAACAAACCACCAATGTCTTCCCTTTTGGAATGCCTACTTATTACATTTAGTAGATAGTGTCCCATACCACCACCTACCCTAAGTAGCACTTTCTTTTAGAAGGTTTGGAACTAAGTATTCCCTTTCGTAAGGCCCTACCTAGTGCAAGAAGTAGATAGCGTCCCATACCACCAGCTACCCTAAGTAGCATGTTCTTTTAGAGGACTTAGTTAAATAATTTCTTTTGTGGAGGGTAATCTTAACAGACATAGACCATGAGAGCTAGACATACAATACCGACATTAACCCCTATCGGATAAGTGATCCTCACTTGCCTAGAGTAAGGTCATTCTTTTTAACTTTAACATGTCTTTCCCAATAGATACACCTATGTGGGCCCATAGTTAAGGAATAAGGAGATTGATACTAAGTAACTCATTCTCTACTCATGAGGAATACTCATATCAATAGGTACATTGGAGAAAAACATATCAACTCACAAGATGTAACCACCTCTTCTTTATATCTACTCGGTGCTAGACATAACCCCCAATGATTCTAAACACTTTAAACTATAGGTTTAGGATAGCTAGTGAACGCCACATCTCAACTCCGAAGCGCATTAATTATCTGACCTATCTTAGAAAGCTCTTAGAATGTAGTGAGGTTGCTACGTAACAGTTCATCTCAACTCACGAAGAGTGTTCACCTCAAAACCCCTCTATTTACTCAATATAACTTCATACATTCATTTAAGTGTGTGTGTGTGTACTTGTGAAAACAAATTACATATAAGTATCATTTCATGAACATTAGTTTCTACACAAACTTTAGACCTACATTCATCAATTTACCCACTTTACATGCTTGAGGAAGTCATATTCTTTACATGGGGAATACATAGAGATTTGTGTGAATTTTACAGAGTACTCTTGCACACTCATTCCTCCTTGACGATGGTTTAAGATTTCAACCATCTTCTTCTCCCTCCAATCTAGGGGGAAGTACCTATCTAGGAAAGCCTCTTTGAATTCCTCCCAATCAACTAGACCTCTCTATAAGATTCTCTAAATCCTCAATTTCTCAAACCACACTTGATCCACATCTTTGAGTTGGTAAGAGGATAACTCCGCTTTCTCCCTAGGGTTCATACCCATAGCTTCTACCACTTTGAAAACCTCATCTATGAAACCTTTTGGATCTTCATGTACATTAGTTCCATTGAAAGAGGGAGGGTTCATCCTCATGAAATTCAAAATTTTAGAAGAGGGAATACTAGCATTAGGTTTGGGTCAAACTACTAGGTTAGCTTAGGCAAGAAAGTGATTTTTGACGAGATGAGCTTGAGTCGTCAAGAGTTGGGTCATGTTCATTAGGGTTGTCCGTCATTGACCTCTCAAAGGTTGCAGACAAGCCTACATATGTCATTGTTACATAATCTAGATAAATTTTAGTGGAAAATATGAACTTTTTGTTTAGTTGAAGTATACTTAGACTTCATCATAGGAAACATCGTATTCGAATGAGATCAGCTACAAAATTTCATAATCGTTCAGAACGACCATGTAATACCAAGATACATAAATGAATGAAATAGTTCATAACTGCATTAAATGTTTTCTTGCAAAAATACCACCAATACAATGTCTGAATCAAGTGATAAAGAAATGCTAGGGGAACATCCTCCACTATCTCATGACTACATCTAATCTAAAATATAACAGATAGATATCCTCGAAAGCAAGATGGCATACCATGTCCGGATGAATGCTCCACGTCCGGATAACTTCATCGTAGTATCTTAATCCTCTAGCATTCAACTGCTCCTTCATCTAAAAGTAGAGATTTGTATGTGATTAGTACACACTTGTACTAAGTATGAGTATATGAAAGAACACACCAAGGACAAGTATGTTTAAGAAGAGCTCTCTCCTAACAATTTGAATTATGTAAAGTCAAGTCAAAGGACTTGCAAAAATTGGATTAGGAAAGTCATGCTATGAGAGTAACATGCATAACCATATGTATCATATTGCACACAACAAATATCATATTTCATATTATTCGTTCATATTCCATGTGACCTTGGAATCATGGACTTGACATTAGTACTTCCCAAAATGATGGTTGAACATATGGGACCTCAACTAGGGAGTATTCTTTATCAAACACAGAGTATGCTTCATTCATTCATATGTACTTCATGTTCATTCATTCATAAGCTAGTGTAAACACCAGCCATACCTAGGATGTAGTTTAAGACTTTCATCGGGTTCGCTGTGCAATAACCATTCGTCTCATATATCATAGAAGCTGGCTTCTAGCATGAGGCATCATAACTCATTAGATGATTTCTAATATAATCATTACGTATTAAGTGTGAAATGTCCTTACACTTACATATAGAGTGTGATTGCGACTTTTCTCTTAATATTCAACACTCTCTAAGGTGAGTACTTATGATGACCTTATATAGGCGTAGGTACAACTTTTATCTCTGGCACTAGCCTCATATTATGGTGACACCGTTTTCTCTCTTAACATCTTTTGTTTCATCTTTACTTAGATTTTCATTATTTGTTCATCGTATAACATAAATATTCTCTCTTGGGGTTTACATTGAGGGACATTGATTCTATGCGTAGATACAAATTGTCTCACTTGTACTAGCCTATCCTCATGTAGCCACTCGTTCTTTGCTTATTCATCATTTAGTATATATATACTCTCTTAGAAATTTCATTTAGTGACACTGATTTTTTGGCGTAGATGAAGCTTATCTCACTTTCACTACCCTATATTCATGTAGACACTCTTTTCTTAACATATTAGCTATGAATTCATTCTTAATACTTTCTTTTGTATTATGCTTGAGATTTTACTTTACATCATTCTACACTCCACTTACGTGCATGTTCATTTCGTCATATGCCTATTCACTTTACCTTTTAGTATGTTTCACACTCTTACATAAACCTCCTAGGTTCACATCATTTCATTACATACATCATATGTTCGCTTACTTTTAAATGTACACTGGACTTATGGATCCATAGTACAATCCATGAGGCTTCATTCATAATTCGTCTAAGTGACTCATACTTACCCAAGATTATGTGGTATAAGACATGCATCTTGTTGGTATGCCAAGATATTGATATTGATCCTTAGAGGAAACATTAGTTATTTATTTGTTCATGTATGATTTATGTATAAATACGGAATTGGGCAAGGGAACCCAATTTCGAATTCCTTGAGAATCACTTAATCTTAAATTAAAATTGATGATTGCATTTTTTTAGATTTGGGGGACCTAAATCGATCCCCATCACTCCTATGATTTTTCCTTTGTTTTCCTCTTCTATTTTTCGTTTAAGGAAAGGAGGTTGTGGGATCAATCCCCTACAAGCTCATTCTTTTTCTCTTAATTTATCTCTTAACTTTCTCACTTATCAAAGAAGTTGTGGGTTAAAACCCCACTCACTACATTCATTTTTCTCCTTTATTTTTCTCGTAACTCTTTCATCTATTCAAGAAGTTATGAGTTCAATCCCCACTAACCACATTTATTTTCTTTTTTATTTTTCCTCCTAACTCTCTCATCTAATCAAGTGGTTGTTGTTTGAATCCCCACTCTCCACATTTATTTTTATTTATCTCCTAAGTCTCTCATCTATTTTAGAGGTTGTGGGTTCAATCCCCACTCTCCACATTTATTATTTCCTTTCATTTTCTCATTAAAATTTTATGTAGTTTATATTTGGTGACGTCTGGGGTTCAATTCCCAATGAACACACAATTTATAAAATATTTAAAAAAGCTATTTTTTTCAATTCATGGTTGAGACCACCAATTCCCACCATTGGTCACTTCAAATCCATTTTTCTCTAATCCTTATATGGATTTTTGTATTATTATGAGTGAAATTTAGTCAGCCACATTAACCTTATTTGAACATCACATTTTTTTACTTTTTATACACGCGAAACACAACATTTTAACATACGAATTTCTGGCAGCAAACATAGTAAATTTACATCATAGACCTGCTCAAAACAGACAACTTAATACACTTTTTCGGAATATATTTTTCATCCCATGCATGATTTCCGGATACACATGCAACACATATTCATAACAAGACATAAAATTATCTACCAGAAAATATACCAACGCATGCTTATAATCTTTCAAAGGATCTAATGACAGGGGCATGCAACGGGGAGAACTTTAGTTTTTCAATTGCTATTAAACGAAACCTTAAAGGTCTCTTGGTAAAGGAGCTAAGAAATATGAAAACGCATACCTTAATGTCTTTCAACACTTGTTTCAATGCTTCCTATTCCCACGACACCATTGCCTCACCACCAAAATCCAAAACCCAGTTCTTCTAGAAGTATGGTGTTGGTTTTCATTTTTGGCTTACCTTTTTATTTGAGTTTTTGTGTGTATGTTCTTCAAGAGTGAAGAACTATTATTTTGATTTCTTTTGCTGATAAAAAACGTGAGAATGAGAGTGAGAGATGTGAGAATGAGAGGATTAGGATTAAGACAGTTAGGTGAAGATTTAGTCAAACTAGGATTCCCCATTATTTATTATTATTATTAATTAATTTAACTATTTCACAAAATATAATAAATTAATTAAATCCTTACTTCCACCAATGCTCGAACCCTGGTGAAGCAAGATTTGGTTTTAAGAGTCAATTTCGGCCACCTCTACCCAAATTGCCCCTTAACCATATTAATTAAATAAATAGGGTAATTACCATACTATCCTTATCCTAGAAAAACCATTTTACCCCTAGACCCTCCAAACATAAGATTACTCCTTTCATGTCTGGTTAAGACACATCCGGGTAAATCTTCATATTCGGGTGCCCTACATGGCTAGACCCAACCTTTCCTAGCTCAACTAACTCACGTAGTTAGTTGGCTTGGCTATTGTAGAGGTTCAGAGTTCTAGTTCTACACGTATTAGTCAGTGTGAAGCCGGTCTAATATAGGCATTCTAGATACGTTTGACGTTACTTAGCATGGTCAATTTTAGGGTTGTTATATTATCCTCCCCCTTAGGTACATTTGTACCAGAATTACACTACACATCATTTTAAAATAAAGAGGGTGATTTCGAAAATATGTTAACATACTTGAGATTTTACTCTTTGTGAATTTCTTTTTCACACTTACTCTGGATAGTGCATATTACTCAAGCTTATCTGAAGCTCATATTCGAGATTGAAGAACTTCCTCATCAAATGCACTTAACGAGATGCACCACACCACTCATGCAACACACAACAAAATAATGTCCATGCTATACAAAAGCAGCAACATGACATGCAAACATGATTTCATTTTAACTCACATAGTGCAATTATCACACATACGATTTTGGACTTACAACACCACGTTGACTATTGCACTAAAACTTAGTGTTTCTTATACAAAAATATCCTTAAGAGGAGAATATCCAACCCCTTATACAACATCTTGTTGGCTTTAAGATTTTAAATTATATGGCTTTTTGGATTGGTCCACGCCCTAGCCATTTATACCCTATCTCATTTGGCAACTGAAACCTCACTACCCTGGTTTGATTTCATATGGTAGCTTAACACTTACGGATAAAATCCATACCTAAGCTATTCAATGCTTTTTATTGGCAAATATATGATTTGCATATTTTGTAGATGGGTGCACAACCTTGAAACCTACTTGTAGCTTCGCATTAATAGACTAAGGAACTTCTTCCTAAACTAGTATTATTAGAGTATACAACATAACTAAACACATAAGTTACATAAGTAAGCAACCAACATGATGACTACAATATATTACCCTCATACTAGTTCATAAAACCATACACAGGCAAAACTAATTTAGGTTACGCACCTGAGACATCACCAGAGGTGTCTTACCCTACACCACTAGACTTGAGTGTGAAGAATTGTTTCCTCTTTTGAACCTCTGCACTTGGATCATTAGACTGAACTTTGTCCTTGCCAATTTCTCGACCTCCCATATACGAACAATACTTCATTATGTGACCCAGTTTTCTACAACTATAACAAGCGTTAGAGCCCCTCATACACCCTCCTCCAAGTTCTCAACACTTCCTACAAGGTGTCCTCTCTTGAGGTGTATCTACTTCACTGTACTCTTAACTCTGGGATCAAAATTCCTATCACAGCAACCCTTGGACAAACATGACTCCCCTTGGTGGGAGAGTCCCTTTTTAAACCTGGGCTTATCCCTGATTTCAGTACTACTCTACTTGGAAAAATTCTTCATAGCTTGACTAGACCTTTTCCCTACCCTAGTATGTTTCCTCTTCCTGTTTTCCTCCACTTGTTGGACACGGACCATAATCCTGGAAAATTCCATGCTCGCATACAGCATAGCTTCCCTAAGCTCATCCTCGAGATTCTCAATATTTTTAGATCCAGTGTAAACAGGAGGATTCTTCCTTATGAAGTGCATTAACCTGCTATCCATGGTGATGGAAGGTGGGTTCTCCCTGTGAACACCTTGTTGCTACGCAAGGGTTGTCATATCCTGAGCTTGTAAAGTAACGGCTTGGGCCATTTGTACCCACGGTGTTCTCACTTCTCCATATGTGGACCTATTTTGTTAACAAGCATCTCCATTCCAGCAGCTGGAGCCGAGAAAGGCACTTGGTTTACCTCAGCAGCTGCTCCTCTAATCTATCCACTTGTGTTTCTCCTCGTATTCATCTTTCTGAATCTCAAGAGTTGTTTTTATATACACTCTTAACACCAAGAAATCATACACTAGAGAAGGCAAGATAAAATCAGAAGAAGGGAATTTTACTACGCATCATGAAGTCTCTAAATCAGGATAGTGGTGTAGTTCACTACCATGAGCTAGAAACTATTCGATGTGGATGATGTGAACTTATTATCCTTCGAATTTAACCGAACACTCTGATACAAACTTTGTCACGACCGGAGTCTAGATCCTAGCTTAAACCGGTGTCGTTGACCACTGAGAGGTCACAGACAAGCCTACATATGTCATCGTTACTTAATCTAGATAAGTTTTAGGGGAATATTTGAACTTTTTGTTTAGTTGAAGCATACTTAGACTTCATAATAGGAAACATCGTATTTGAATAAGATAATATACATAATTTCATAATCATTCACAACAACCATCTAATTCCAAGAGACTCAAATGAATGAAATAGTTCATTACTGCTTAAATATATACTTGGCAAAATGGCACAAATACAATGTCTAAACAAGTGAGAAAGAAACTCTAGTGGAACATCCTCCACTATCTCATGCCTACATATAAGATAGATTATAAAAGATAGGCATCCTCGAAAGTTAGAGGGTCTACCTAGTACGGATGAATGCTCCACATTCGGATAACTTCAACGTAGTCTCGTAATGCTCTAGCATTCACTTGCACCTGCACATAAAAGTAAAGAGTTGTATGGGATTAGTACACACTTGTACTAAGTATGGGTATATGAAACCACACACCAAGGACATTCATGATTAAAAAGAGCTCTCTTCTAATGATATGAATTATGGAATGTCAAGTCTGTGGACTTGCCTAGATTGGATTAGGAGAGTCATTCCACAAGAATAACATGCCTCACCATATATATAATATTAAAGACAACACATAACATATTTCATATCATTCGTTCATAGCCTTGAGACCACAGAATCATGGACTTGACATTAGGAATTCCCAAAATGAGGGCTCAACATATGGGACCTTAACTAGGGTGACTTCTTTATCAAGCACATATTCTTCTTCATTCATTCATACGTACTTAATTTTAACTTGTTTGTAAGCTAGTGTAAACACCAACCATACCTCGGATGTAGTTTACGACTTTCATCGCATTCGCTGTGCAATTACGAAGAATTACCTACTGTCATTACTTATGTTTAGCTCAACTCTTGTTTATCCTATCCTAACACCTTTTGGTATCGTTCATTTCATTATGTTACTTGAGGCTTTCCTCATTATCTATTTGGGAACTTTAACCTTAATCGACATAGATCATGTGAGCATCATGAAATCCAAATTTTAACCCCACACCAAAAAGAGGTGGAATCACCAGCCAATGTAAACCAAAACATGCTATCGTATATAAGGAATCGAACCCTGCTAGAACCATACATTGGAAGTATAGTTTCAAATACTAGGAGATATAAGGAGACCCATACCGGTATGGATGAAAAAACTCATCTTATGAGAATTTCACAAACCTCTTCCTTCTAAAAAGAAGGAATCACGACTCATAGCTAGCCTATCGGTGCTCAGTATAGAGTTCCATTCCAATTATCTCATACATCATAGAAGATGACTTCTAGCATGAGGCATCATAGCTCATTAGATGACTTCTCATCTCATAATTACATATTAAGTGTGAATTGTCCTTACACTTACATATATAGTGTAAATGAGACTTTTCTCTTACTATTAAACACTCTCTGAGGTGAGTACTTTTGGTGACCTTATATAGGCGTAGGTACGACTGGTCTCACTTGCATTAGCTTCATATTATGGTGCCACCCTTTTCTCTCTTAACATATTTTTGCTTCATCATTACTCACCTTTTCATTATTTGTTCATCGTATAACATGCATATGCTCTCTTGGAGTTTACATTAAGGGACATTGATTCTAGGCGTGGATATAACTTGTCTCACTTGTAATAGCCTATACTAATGTAGCCACCTTTCTTTACTTATTAATAATTTATTATATATATACTCTCTTTAAAATTTCATTTAGTGACACTGATTTTTAGGCATAGATGCAACTTATCTCACTTTCACTATCTTATAGTCATGTAGTCACTCTTTTCTTTACATGTTGATTATGAATTCATTCTTAACACTTTCTTTTTATTTCATATTAACTATGAACTCATTCTTAACACTTTCTTTTGGAGTATGCTTGAGATTAGAATTTATATTATTCTACACTCCCCTTACGTGAATGTTCATTTCGTCATATACCAATATACTTGGGCTTTTAGTATGTCTCACACTCTTACATTAACCTCCTAGGTTCACATAATTTCTTTATAAACGTCTTAGGTTCACTTACATTTAAACTTACGCAGGACTTATTGATCCATATGTAGAAACCATTAGGCGACATTCATAATTCGTGTAAGTGTCTCATACTTACCCAAGATTAGAAGGTACAACACTTATGCATCTTGTTGGTATGCCAAGATCTTGATTTTGATCCTTAAAGGCAATATTCATTATTTATTTGTTCAGGTACGACTTATGTATCAATACAGAATTGGGCAAGGGAACCCGATTTCGAATGCCTTGAGAACCACTTAATCTTATATTAAATTTGATGATTGCATTTTTTTAGATTTGAGGGACCCTAGTTCGATCCCCATCACTCCTATGATTTTTCCTTTCTTTTCCTCTTCTCTTTTGTCGTTTAAGGAAAGGAGGTTGTGGGATCAATCCCCCACAAGCTCATTCTTCTTCTCTTAATTTATATCTTAACTTTCTCACCTATGTAAGAGTTGTGGATTCAATCCCCACTCACCACATTTATTTTTCTCCTTTGTTTTTCTCCTAACACTCTCATCTATTCAAGAAGTTATGAGTTCAATCCCCACTGACCATATTTATTTTTCTTCTTTATTTTTTCTCCTAACTATCTCATCTAATCAAGTGGTTGTGGGTTCAATCCCTACTCTCCACATTTATTTTTCTACTTTATTTTTCTTTTAACTCTCTCATCTATTCAAGAGGTTGTGGGTTCAATCCCACTCTCCACATTTATTTTTCCCTTTCATTTTTCTCATGAAATTGTTATATATTTTACATTTGGTTAAGTCTTGGGCTCAATTCCCAATGACCTCACAATTTTTGAAGTTTTTTTTAAGACAACTATTTTTTAAAAAATTCTTGGTCGAGACCACCAATTTTGAGCTTTCTGGAAATTTGGTCTCTTCCAATCCATTTTTCTCGCATCCTTATATTGATTTTTCTAGTATTTTGAGTGACATTTAGTCAGACTCATTAATCTTATTTGAACATCACATTTTTAACATTTTTATACACATCAAACACAACATTTTAACATACAAATTTCAGGTAGCAAATATAGTAAATATACAACATACACATGCTCAAAACAGCCAACTTAATACACTTTTTCGCAATATATTTTTTATCCCTTACATGATTTCCAGATACACATTCAACATATAATCACAAATAGACCTATATATAACTACCAGAAAACATACCATCGCATGCTTTGAATCTTTCAAAGGATCAAATGACAGAGGCATGCAAGGGGACAACCTTAGTTTTTCAATTGCGATTAAACTAAGCCGTAAGGGTCAATCGAGAAAGGGTCTAATAGAAAAGAAAACCCATACCATAATGTCGTTCAAAACTTGTTTCTATGCTTCCTATTTCCACGATACCACTGCCTGACGACCAAAATTCAAAACCCAATCCATCAAGAAGAATGTTGTTGATTTTCATTTTTATCTTAGCTTTTCGTTTAAGTTTTTGTGTGTAGGTTCTTCAAGAGTGAAGAACTATTATTTTCAGTTCTTTTGCTGATGAAAAATGAGAGAATGAGAGTGAGAAACGTGAGAATGAGAGGTTTAGGAGAATTAGGTTGATACTTAGTCAAACTAGGACTCCCCATTATTTATTATTATTATTATTATTATTTTATTAAAAATCTAATTTTCCTTGAATTAAATAAGAAAATTCAATATTAATTAATTTAACTAATTCACTAAAAATAATATATTAATTAAATCATTGGTTTCACCAAGGCTCGAACCCAAGATTTTGTTTAAAAGGTTAATTTCGGCCACCTCTACAAAAATTGCCCCTTAACCATATTAATTAATTAATTAAGGTAAATACATTACTACCCTTAAACTGGAAAACACCATTTTACCCCAAGAACCTCCAAACATAAAATTACCTTTTTTTATGTCTAGTAAAGACTAATCCAGGTAAATCTTCATATTCGGGTTCCCTTCATTGCAGGAACCAACCTTTCCTAGCTCAAATAACTCACACAGTTAGTTGCCTTGTCTGTTGAAGAGGTTTACAGGTCTGGTTGTACGCCTATCAATCCATGTGAATAAAGTCTAAACTAGGCATTCTAGGTACGTTAGACATTACTTAGCATAGTAATTTTTAGGATTGTTACCTGGGAAGCACTCAACTCCGCATTAGTCATATATCCTTAAACAAAATGAACTGATACATAGGAGGCAATTGAGGCTGTTGAGGTTTCGGAGGCACTTGAGGCTCTTAAAGGGGAACCTCTTCATTCTCATCCTCTAGACTAACAATAGGAACTTAGTCAACACGGGGAGGAATCCTCTCATTTGCTACACCTCCATCCTCCCTTATAGCGTTTGATGTCCTTGTATTCATGTCCTATAATTACAAAGAGAAGAAGGTTGATAAATACACCTTATATGACTCATCTCTAAGGTACGACATAAGAATAGAGAAGAAAGTAAAACTTTTATCATCCTATAGCCTATTTTCCATGGATGTGTTCTTACTCACATTAATGACAAAGATACTACTAGATGTGTCTTGTGAGACTTTTAGAACCTAAACTATTTCCCATAACCTTATTCTATAATATCAAGTGTATAACGATTCGAAAGCACCCCTGGAAATTAGATGGAACCCTCGTTTCGTCACAGGCCAAACTTAAGACATGACATAATATCTTACGGACACGACTTTTTACATTAAAAGAGAAATACATAATAAGTCTTAATAATAAAACTAGGAAAAAATAGACTATGTCCTCGAATTTATGAGGATATAACAATTCTTGAGAGAGTATATTTCCCAAGCTTCGCCTTTGAATATTCCAATAGGTCTTCAACCTTTACTTATAAGGTATAAAAAAGTATAGGGTTAGTACAAACAATGTACTAAGCATGGCATATGCAAAAACATGCAAAAAAAGTCATTTTAGTAAAGTAATGTTTCATGCAATTTAAGTAAAACTTTCAATAATATAGAAGCAAAACATCATAAGGGATACAATTTAACACATAGAGAAGAATTTCCATAATTTTACACAATGGAAGAAATTTATAGTAACTTTCCAAAACGTACAGTGAACTCAAATGATCCCTACAGTGAACTTTTTTGAATCATCACAATGAATCATTTAAAGTATTAACACTGAATTATCCTATTCTGAATTAGTGAACTTCAAACGCCAAGAGAAGAGAATGTCATCTTATTTTCATAGGTGTTTATTTACCTCGGTATAATCCTAAAACACACTAAGGTATGACATGAAGAAAGTATGCATATGCCTTCTTCAATAAACACCAAATTAATCATCAAGACTAACCCTTTTGGCTTACTCACCTCAGGAGAACAACCCCCTCACTCAAGGAAAATACATTAAAAGAACACCCAACAAACCACCAAAGTCTTCCCTTTCGGAATGCTTACTTAGTTCAATGAGTAGATAGCGACCCATACCACCACCTGCCCTATGTAGCACCTTTTTTTTAGAAGGTTTGTCACTAAGTCTTCCCGTTTAAAAGGTCCTACCTAGTGCAATGAGTAGACAGTGTCCCATACCACCACAACCGACATAGACCATGAGAGCTAGACATGGAATACCAACATTAACCCCTATCGAATGAGGGATCCTCAATTTCAAAGAGGAAGGTCATTCTTTTTATCTTTTACTTGTCTTTCCCAAAAGTTACACTTATGCGGGCGCATAGTTAAGGGATCAGGAGATTGCTACTAAGTAACACATTCTGTACTCACGAGGAGTACACATCTCAAGAGGTACATTGGAGTACAACATCCCGAATAACAAAGTGTAACCACCTCTTCTTCATATCCACTTGGTGCTAGAATCAACCCTCACGGATTCTTAACACTTTAAACTATAGGTTAAAGATAGCTAGTGAACGCCACATCTCAACTCACGCACGACATTCGTTCTCCGACCTATCTTAGAAAGCTCTTAGGATGTAGTGAGGTTGCTACTAAACACTTCATCTCAACTAACGAAGGGCGTTCTTCTCAAAACCCCTCAATTTACTCAATTTAACTTCATACATTTATTCAAGTGTGTGTGTGTACTTGTGAGAACAACCTACGTATAATGATCATTTCATTAACATTATTTTGTAAACATGCTTTAGACCTACATTCATCAATTTACCCACATTACATGCTTGACAAAGACATATACTTTACTTAGGCACAATCTATACTAACATATAATTTAACTTCACATAATCACCAGACAAGACTTATCTTCAATACAACCTTATTTCATGTACTACGCCTTAAAAGACACATTCACAAAACATACTATGTAATATAAAGTTCATCAATAAAAAACTGCAACCAAGAAGGTGGATCATACCACTCAAGAGCAATACATCATAAGAACTATACAATATAGGAAACTCACCACTTAACCAAGACATCATCCACTATAATCAATTTCTCAATATTTTATCATAATATGGCGCTTAGGACATTATCTAAACCAAAATAACAATATAACAAAACCAAGGTTTATACTGCCTCGTCTATTGAGCATTGTTCTTGGCAGTTTTGTCCAAGTCGTGGGCCCTTCATCTAGGGCCCCTTGTGGGTCCTAGGTGGGATTGTGCCCTGAAGTAAGACCCCTAAACTAAGTTGTAAAGGTCTTAGTAATAACCAAAATCATTATCAAGGAAAAAGAACACGTAAAAGTCATTCAAACACAACAAGACGCAAGAACAATTTCTAAGGCATATCTTCCGAATGTCATAGACGTTCTTAGACGTTTGACCTCCAAACTTAACCAAACTTCACACACTGACTACGAACACTAAAGTAACTCATTTTAAAATAAAATTAACTCAAGAAACAATCACGAGGCTCTAGTTCACCTTAGTTCGTTTTGGGGTGTTACCTTCATCCCTACTTAGAATAACATTCGTCCTCGAATGACACTTAAACTTCAAGAACAAAAAGGACTCACATAGAATCACATAAAACTTTAAAAAAATGATCAACATGATCAAAATCAAAACATAAACTAGAAAGTAACATCTTCACACTTTAAAACACTTAGTATCATAGGCACCTCTTGCAAACTTCAAAAATTCAAAACTCACTCTTAACTTTGTCCCATGGAGGAACTACCTTCTCCAACATTAAACATGATCATAATACAACACTTTTGATTACATTGAAGGAACTACCATCTCAAACATTAAACATGATCATAATCCAAAACATTTGATTAAATTTAAACTTCAATTCAATACAAGCAAATTTTTTTTAAAATGAAATTTTTTTACAAGAAGGTTCACTGTAACACTGCCCAACATACTAAAAATTTTAAAAATTCCATTCTTTGAGCAATTTATCAAGATGACATGGTCATATGAACTATAAAACCACATAAATTAATTTCATAACATATAAACAACAATCATAAAGAGTTAAAACTTACTAAGACCATCAAATCAGGATTAGTTATCTTTCCTAACTCTAATCCCATATGAATGGGTCTTCTTTTGATCATTACGATTTATGGAAGCTTGATTGACCTATTTCCCTCTTACCTTGATGTTAGGGCAATCCCTCATCTTGTGGCCATTATTACCACATGCAAAACAACCATCTGTTACGGCAAGGCATCTACCCAAACGTTGCTTCACACAAGTAAGGCACATAGTTCTCTCAAAAAAAATTGCCACCACCTTGGGAATTTTGATTCGGAGCCCTATCCTTATTTCCTATGGAAAAAGCATGGTGATAGAACCTTTCTGATACTTTAAGTGACTAGAATCATACAACCTAGGACTCTTACCCTCTTTCCTTATCTCCCTAATCTTAGACTCCTCAATTTGTTGTGCATAGACCATGAGCCCAATAATATCCATGTCATTAAGAAACATTGTCGTACGACACTTTTTCTCCACCAATCTAGACACTCCCCTTACAAATTTGTTCATCCTAGACCTAGGGTTTGATACCACGCTTGGGGAATACTTAGAGAGTTGGGTGAATTTGGGAGAGTACTCTTGCACACTTATTCCTCCTTGACAAGTGTTCAAGAAATCAACCATCTTCTTCTCCCTCCACTCTAGGGGTAAGAACATATCTAGGAAAGCCTCTTTGAATTCCTCCCAATAAATTGGACTTATATCAAAGGGTCTCTCAATCTGCCATTACTCAAACAACACTTGAGCCATATCTTTGAGTAGGTCAGAGGATAACTCCTCTCTCTTCCTAGGGGTCACACCCATAGAATCTACCACTTTGAAAACCTCATCTATGAAACCTTGTGGATGTTCATCCACCTTAGTTCCATGGAATGTGGGAGGGTTAATCCTCATGAAATTCCAAATTCTAGAATTGGGAGTACTAGAATTACGTTGGGGTCCAATTCCTTTGTTAGCTTAGGCAATAAAGTAATCGTTGAGGACATGAGCTTGAGCCGTCATGAATTTTGTCAAGTTCAATAGGACAGCCCTCAACTCCGCATTAGTCATATCTCCTTCAACAAAAGGAGCTTGATGCATAGGAGGCACTTGAGACACTTACGTTCAGTGGCACTTGAGGCTTTTGAAGGGGAACCTCATCATTCTCTTTCTCTAGACTAACAATAGGAACTTGGTCAACATGGAGAGGGATCCTCTCATAAGCTATATCTCCATCCTCCCTTCTAGCGTTTGATCTCCTCTTATTCATGTCCTATAAACACATAGAGAAGAAGTTTTAGAAAAGACACCTTATATGACTCAGCTCTAAGGCACGACATTAGAATAGAGAAGAAAATGAAACTTCTATCATCCTATAGCCCCTAGCCCATTGATGTGTCACGACTAACACCAATGACCAAGATACTACTAGATGTAGCTTGTGAGACATTTAGAACCTATTATATTTCCCATAAACTTATCCTATGATACCAAGTATGTCATGACCCGAAAGTACCCCTTAGAAGTTAGAGGAACCGTTATTTTTTGACCAGGCGTACTTGACCCTTTTGGGTCTTGTACAAGCCCTTTAACTAGCATTCACTACATAAGACATGAAAAGTAGTGCGGAATTAAAACTTTTGACAAATTAATAAATAAAAAGGAATTCTTTAATAAATTCTTAAGAAATCTCATCGTCACAAGCCGAATTTAAGACACGACATAATATCTTAGGGACACGGCCCTTTACATTAAAAGAGAAATACCTAATAAGTCTTAATAATAAAAGTACGAAACAATAGACTTTGTCCTCGAAAATATGAGGACATACCAATTCTTGAGAGAGTAGATTTCCCAAGATTCGCCTTCGAATATTCCAAAGAGTCTTCAACCTATACTTATAAGGTATAAAAAATTATGGGGTTAGTAACAATAATGCACTAAGTATGGCATATGCAAAAACATGCGAAAATGTACATTTTAGTAAAATAACATTTCATGCAATTTAACTATAACTTTAAAGAATATAGAAGCAAAGCATCAGAAGGGATATCATTATACAAATAGAGAAGAATTTCCATAATTTTACACAACGGATGCAATTTACAGTAACTTTCCAAAACTTATAGTGAACTAAAATGACCCTTACAGT
Source organism: Solanum habrochaites (assembly GCA_027704765.1). Classification (NCBI taxonomy): domain Eukaryota; kingdom Viridiplantae; phylum Streptophyta; class Magnoliopsida; order Solanales; family Solanaceae; genus Solanum; species Solanum habrochaites. Next base: position 28,959,390 of record JAKWJA010002495.1, read on the forward strand.
AACTTTCCAAAACTCAGTGAACTATTTTTGAATCATCACAATGAATCATTTAAAGCATTGACAGTGAATTATCCTATTCTGAATGAGTTAACTTTCAAGGACAAGCAAAGAGAAAGTGAAATAATTTCCATAGGAGTTTATTTACCTTGAGAAAGTCTTCCCTTTTCGAATTCCTACTTAGTGCAATCAGTAGATAGAGTCCTATACCACCACCTACCTTAAGTAACACATTCTTTTACAAGGTTTGACACTAAGTCTTTCATTTGGAAGGTCCTACCTAGTGCAATGAGTAGATAACTTCCCATACCACCACCTACCCTAAGTAGCACAGTTTTTAGAAGACTTAGTTAAATCAATTCTTTTGTGGAGGGTAATCTTAACCTACATAGACAATCAGAGCTATACATGGAATCCCTACATTAACCCCTATCGGATGAGGGATCCTCACTTTCCTAGAGTAAGTTCAATTTTTTAGCTTTTACATGTCTTTCCCAATAGCTACACCAATGCGCGCGTATAGTTAAGGGATAAGGAAATTGCTACTAAGTAATACATTCTCTACTAAAGAGGAGTACTGATCTCAAGAGGTACATTGGAGTACAACATCTCAACTCACGAAGTGTAACAACCTCTTCTTCATATCCACGCGGGTCTAGACACAACCCTGATGGATTCGAAACAATCTAAAATATAAGTTAAGGATAGCTAGTGAATGCCACATCTCAACTCACGCAGGGCATTGATTCTCCAACCTATATTAGAAAGCTCTTACGATGTAGTGAGGTTGCTATAAACACTTCATCTCAACTCACGAAGAGTGTTCACCTCAAAACCCCTCTATTTACATAATTTAACTTCATACATTCGTTTAAGTATGTGTGTGAACTTGTGAGAACAACTACATGTATGCATCATTTCATAAACATTAGTTTCTATACAAGCTTTAGACCTACATTCATCCATTTACGCACTTTACATGATGCACAAAGTCATAAACTTTACTTAGTCACAATAAAAAAAACATACAATTTAACTTCACCAAAACACAAGACAAGACTTATCTTCAATATCACCTTAATTCATGTACTAGTATTTGAAAGCCACACTCACAAAATATACTAAATAATATCAAGTTCATAAAATACACACCGCCACCAAGAAGGTTGATCATACCACTCAAGAGCAATTCATCAAAAGAACTATACAATGTATAGGCAACTCACCATTTTACCAAGCCATCATACACTATAATTAATTTCTCAATATTTCATCATAATAAGGTCCTTAGTGCAATATCTAAACTTAAATAACGATATAAGAAAACCAAAGTTCATACCTTACCCAAACATGCTCATTTAACCCATTGCTCAAGCTAAAAGTTTGAAATATGGATATACATGATTTCATTAGGTTTTTAACATGAAAATAATCAATTCGTATAATAATAAACGTAGTTAAATCATTTGAACACTTTTACACTAACACCCATGTTTAAAATTAAAAATAGAAGGAAATAGAGTTTGAAAACCCTTTTTGAAATCTTTTAGAAATGACTCCTTGCATGGAAGAGGGTTAAAGGATGGATACAATACATCAAATAGAATGAAAAACACTAATTTTTGGTGAATACACACGCCCAAATTAGCATTTCTTGCTCTCCTTGAGCCTTAGCTCCAATGGTAACTTTGAGAGAGTTTTATTTAGAAAGGGAGTTTGAATATTTTATGTGCGGTCTTGTATAGGTTTAGGGTATAAAAGTAATTTAATATAACATAAAAGAACTAAAAAAATTTACCTAGGGTTATAAAAAACATGGGGTGAATTTACATAAAACACCCCAAGTTGGCAACAACTTCAGCAGCATTTGGAATTAGCCAATAAACGACCCAAGCTACTGGGTGTCGATGGGCCGACGACCCATCCCTCTAGGATTAGTGGCTTTATAGGATGATTAAAGGGAGGGGCTGGACTTCCCACTAAGTATGGGAAGATTCCCTATAGTCGACGGGGCATCAATGGGGATATGACCAGTAGACTACCTCGTCGATTGAGCAATGTTCTTGGAAGTTTTGTCCAAGTCTTTGGCCCTTCATCTAGGACCCCTTGTGGGTCCTAGGTGGGTCTTGCCCAGAATTTAAACCCCTAAAACAAGTCATATATTTCTTATGAACATCCCACATCAGTTTCAAGAAAAATCAACAATTAGAACTTACTCAAACACAACAAGACACAAGAACACTTTCTAAGGCATATCTTCCGAACGTCATGGACTTTCTTAGAAGTTTGACCTCCAAACTTAAAAAAACTTATCACACTGCCTAAGAACAATACATTAAATCATTTTAAAACAAAATTTACTCGACAAACACTTAGAAGACTCTAGTTCACCTTAGTTCGTTTTGGGGCGTTATAGTGAATTAACTTAAGTGTCTTATCTTAACGTATGATCTAGTATTGAATTTTAATTATGTGATTCTTCTATCCTATTTATTATGTTGATTATGGAATTTTGATGTGTTACATCAAATTTGAATTGAATTGAGTGTTTATGTTCAACCTTGTAATGAACTATGAAGAAATTTGTAAGTACTTATGATTTTCTATACTTTTACTTCCATTATATCTTCATTGTGATTAATTCTAGATGTATATGTAGTAAGCCTTGTATTAGGATTGATAAGGGTGGTATGATGTTTAATTGAAATGTATTTGACGATGTTGTGTTGTTATTTAGGTGTTGTGTTTCAAGGATGGTGGATGACTGATCAATGTGCATTATTATGGTATGAAATGCTAATGTGCTACATCACCGATAATGAAATTTAATGACCTGAAATATAATTAAATGCAATTCTTATTGGGTTTGTTTGTGATGATTATTTATAAGGGTTAGACCCTATGACCTAAAACTAAGCTGATATTGAATATAAAAGGCCTAAAGATTAAAAAAGGACTCTATCTAGCACCGGAGTTAACTAGAGTTAGAAGTGTCCTTCGCACATACGGAATGTAGGATCCTAAGTACACTCTTAAGATGTGGATACACCAATGAATTAAGCCTAAAGAGGTCCCAACTATATCTTCTACTCTATTCTGAACTATGTTGCCCCCATACGAATATAAGCTAGTTGTGCAACAACCCTATAAATGGATATGCTAAGTATGCTTATAGTCTAGAATGCCTACGATTAGACCTGATTCACACGGATTGATGGCGCGTGACACCATAACCTCTAACCCCTTAGACATCCTAGCAAACAACTTGGAGTATTTGAGTTATGAAATTTTTGGGTCCATCCATGTTGGGCTCTCGATGATGAAAGATTTAATCGGATGTCCTTACCGGACTTAAAAAAGTCCAATCTTAAAGTTTTAAGGGTCTAGATTTAAAATGGTAATTTTTTTCTATGAATAAGGTTCGTATCATAATTACCTTAAATATGCAATTAATTATCATTAATAAGGTGGCGGGGTAGTTTGGGGGGAGAGGCCAAAATTACCCTTTGTAAGCAAAATGTTTTTCTCCACCCGGGTTCAACCTAGATTGGAGCAACAATTTGAAATTAATTTACTTAAATTGGTAATAAATTTAATTAATTAATATTTTGTTAGCTATTTAAGAAAAAGTAAAACAGATTTTTTTTAAAAGTTGAAAGATTTCCTAGTTGACTAAGCCGTAAACTACCCACCTAATCCTAAACTACCTTTTCACGTTTTAACTCTTTCTCTCATATCAAGATTCGCGCTTTGTGTTTTTCACATTCTCTCTTCTTAAACACAATAACTGACCAACACCAAAAGTTCTTCACACTTTATGAACTATACAGTTAAAACATATACAAAGATAACGCAAAAACGTTAGGAAAAAGGGAAGGGGTTTTTTCGTTGAGTTCGTGTTGAAGCTTCTGGACTTGGATGTGATTTAGAGAGGGGCTTTGGGAAGAAAGTTCAAGTTCGAAAATTAATAAGGTATGGGATTTCTTACTGTTTGTCCCTTTCCAAGAAACCCTTAGGACTCAGATGAACTATTCCTAACTATGGTTGTTTCCCGTTGCATGTCCCTAGCACTAGCTCCATATATTTGTAGGTTGGGTATGTTGGATGGTAGAATTAGGGGATGTAAATGTTTTCTTGTGCTGATTAACATCATGTATGTATGTCGAGTTAATTTGGAATCTTAGTTTGCTGTCCGAAACTATGTGCTTATGTGTGTGGCAATGTGTATGCCTTGACATATACTCTTGTTTGAAGTTAGAAAAATGGACATTTTATGGTTGTATCTTACGTACCCAAACTTTATACATCGTGGATGATCATATGAAGTATAATGTTGGGCTGATTTGAATGGAAACATAGCTAAATAAATCGATGAAAATGCACCTAAAGATGTACTATATGATCTATGACTTACCCTAAAAACAAATGTTAAACATGGACTAAAAATGAGCTGAAAACGTACGATTTCCAGCATTTTGTTTGTGTGTTTTTTTGTCCAAGCTAGTGGGTGTATCATGGCTATTTGTAATTTAAAATTACTTAGGTCCGAGATCGAACCCTGACCTCACCAAGTTAACTAAATCTTTAGAATAATGTGATAAAAACAATGTGGCATTAGGGATTAAAACCCGTGTTCCTTGACCAAAACATGAAAAGATAATGAAAAAATAAAAATGAGAGGTGGTGGGGTTTTTGAACTCCACAACTCTCGTCACACTAGGAGACTTAAAAGAAAAATAAAAGTGGAGGCTGTGGGAATCGAAAAACACTATCTCGCTGAATCAAGGAAATTTCGAAGAAAAATAATGTGGGGCTGGGGGGTTCGATCCCACGCCCTCTCGGTCAAACGCAAATACGTTAAGGAAAAAGAGAAAGAAAAGAAAATAAGGTTGTGGGGGTTCTATCCCACATCCTCTTTGTCAATACGAACGAAAAAAATTAATGGAAAATTAAGAGAAGGCATGGGGCTCGATCTTGAGTCACTAAGCCGAAAGGATAAAACTAAAATAAATAAAATGACATGTTGTCCAAGGTATTCCAAATGTGGTTCCCTTCCCAATTTATTATTGATTACAGTCAGTCAGACATATTAAATTTTCATAATAATGGCGGCCTACATAGATCGAATCAATTGTCATGGCATAATATAAGATGCATACGTCCTTGTATCACAAATCTTAAGAGATACACCTCATCAATTAAGTTTTGAATGAGGCCCCCTCATGGCTGTATGCCTACACCCCATACAGTCTATCATTAAGTAACTAAGATGTATGTAAATGACATGATGTAACCCTACTAAGGGTTAAGTAAGAGTGTGAAACCACTACATGACCCAAGTGCAATTGGCATATGATGAAATGACCATTCACTAAAAGGGTTGAGTAATTTGAAAAGCTAATGTGCTAAATTTCATGAATTTGGTGGACAACATGATAAGAGGATAATGTAAAAAGAGAGACCATCTCAAATGAGCCTAAGTAAATGTTACCAAAAAGACTCACTTATAAGGTGGTAGTTAATGAAGAGACTAGTCTCATGAACACTATAATGAAAATTTATTGATATTAATGTAATACTTCATACTGACATGAGATGAGAAATCATCTAATGAGAAATTGAGTTTTTGTTTTCGTCAATATTAAAGACAACTTCCATGACATATGAGTTGAATTAATGGAACTTTATAGTGAGAACCCGATAGGCTAAGTTATGAGCGGTGGATGCTTTCTTTAGGCTGGGCGGAGGTTCACGTAACTCTCATGACTGAGACGTCCGGCCAATGCCAGGTATGGGTCTCCTAATATCCTTCCTAGCTTTGAACCTATCCTGCCAATAATAGGGATATAGCAGGGTTCAATTCCAAATATACACTAGCATCTTTTTTTGTTCACCTTGACCGGTTTACTCCCCTCTTTCGTGTGGGGATGACACAACGGCATTTCATGATGCTCACATTATCTATGGGGGTTACGGTTCATGTTTCCTGATACAACCCTCAACATACTTCTCAAAAAGAAGTAAAGCGGTGTCGTGTCAAGTAAATAACCCAACTAGTATGTTGGGCTCGTTCCACTTGGAAAATAGTTAGAACTTATTTTCACTATTATATTACGATTGTTTCATGTCAATTACTTCCTGTGCAAAGCAAAAATTATAAAAGGGTGGTTTTTTCTATTTCTAAGTAAATAAAAATAACTAGCGAAATTAAAGGAGATAACTAACAACTTTTAATGTTGGAGTTTACCAATTATCAAGTAACTAGTGTTTACATGTTCCCGTTCCCACAGGTTCATACATGGGTACTTCGAACTATAACAATCCTTTCCTAGTATGTTGTATGAAGTGATAAGTTATGTATTTCTAAAATCCTTGGTCCGGCATCTAAAAATTTTCACTCCGCACCAGGTCCGACTGCGTGTGTTTGCTGTAATAACCCTTTAATATTTACCTCATATTAATCATCGTAGTCGATATTGATTAAGTTATTACTCGTACAATGTTTTTTAATCGAAAAATAATTTCGCAAAGAGTTTATTGTTTTAAAGATATATCGTCTTTTAGGAGTCGCCACTTAATTTTTAAGGAAAATTAAGAAAACTTGTTCGAAACCCATTAAACACTAAAAATTGTTTTGAAACATTTTTTTTTATAATTTTTCTTACAATTAAGTGGCGACTCCTAAAAGTCGAAAATATCTTTAAAACAATAACTCTTTTGGCGAAATATTTTTTGAAAAAAAGAATGATGGCGACTCCGCTGGGAGTTTGGAGGATTCTAACCCTACTGATTACTATTAGATTTATTTGCATTGACTAAGTTTGTTTTAATTACTTTATCTTTTAAACTTTTGCCATTCATAACATATCCACAATAAAAAACTTCGTCAACGACACTTGTTACATTTACACTTATAAGGACGATTATGCGGGTTCGCAGTCGTTCCGTTAACCAAAATCTTCTCGGGGTAACCCTGACTAAGTGTAGTTTGACTACTTGATAGGCAACGATCGGTTAAATTGTCTCAAGCCCAAGTAAGTCCGCTTGGGTTACCCATTCAACTTTAAATTAAACCCCCTCTTAGTCCACCTAAGATAGAGCAAACCAAATCCGAAAAGAAGCCGCATTGGCTAGATGAACCCAACACCCAAGGAGTGTTGAGCCTCAATTAGAAAAGACCGACCTTTGAGTCCAAAACGGCCCCACTGCCTAAATGGACTTTCATAACGTATGTGTTTTTAAATTTGAAGGATGTAGACGTTTTTGGAGATAATCATTTTCTCTTAAGTAAGGCTTATATTAGAGTTTATATAAAGTAAAGAAGAGCTTTAAAATCTACTGGTTTTCATCCAAGACCGTTGGCACTCGAAGATCGCAAAAAAAAAAAAATTCGTGGACTCATAGTTAATGGACGTACCCCTACTTGGGACTGATTATTCTGTATCCCTTTCCTTATGTATCCCCTTTTTGTTTTATTCATGAAAATTTGTATAAAATTCCGGTTTTGGGGCAATACTATTTCAAATGACGTATACATCCCTCAAATCGCTAGGCCCACCCCTTGGCAGAAAGGGTAACATATCTGTTTAGACCTCGAATATTTGTTTTATGTGTTATAACGCTTATGAAATATGTGTTTTAAATCTGGAGATATCCTAGCTCACTCTTCTTCAAATCTTTTAGATACCCTAGGCACAATATCAAGTCACTATCAAAAGTGCGTCCAAATACTCTTGGAGTCTTTAGTTTCCTTAAAAAAAATAAAAAAAAATAAAAAATCATCATTTTTCTTTAGTACTACTCTAATATCATAAAAAGATTTCGCATTCCAAATCAAAAGAATTTTGAGAAATTTTATCCAACTCTTACAAGGAAATTAGAGTTACGTCTCAATCAAAAATCAAAGTACGGTAATGAATGATACCGTCAACTTTGTTTCGACTCAAGTCGGCATTTTATTCGCTAATCCCAAAGTCAAGTAGACAAATTCCTGTCTATTTAACCATTTCTCTATATTGGTTTCTCTCTATCGATGAGCCTGTTTATCTCTGAATAAAGCAACTCTTATGTGCTTACACCTATATGTGATATCTTGTATTATTTACCTCCTCCGGGAACTAACACATTGGTCTTTTGAGTGTTTTCATTTTGTCAGGTATTTAAAAGTGATTTGTGTTGATAAGTTGGTTGATCATCCGTATTTCACAAGGTCTGAGGCCCACGAAAGATTCCTTCCCCGATCAAAATTTGCAAAAAGAAAGGACAATAATGGGGGATAACAATGATGAGATTTACATGAATGACGTTGTCGTGGCTCAACCCACCGCCGCTGATAAATATGAATTGATTATGCAGTTGATGCAACAGATTGCCGAAATGAGGATCGAAATGCAAAGAATGCAAGATTTGCCTAATCCGATTTCATCCTTCAACCCTCCAAGAGATGGAATACCTCCACTCCACTTTCCTCCACCAAGCGCGCAACAGGTTCAGAACCTTCTCTCTAACCCCGCTCAAAATCCTCCAACCATTGACACAACTATCCCTAATCCCCGTCACGCCACCACATCGTGTCAAGCACCACATCATCCTCACAATACCAATAAAATCCTTCATCTCCCTCAAAACCAAAATATGAACAATGCTCAAGCCTTCCCCCATATTCAAAACAAAAATACCGAACCTCAAAATTTCCCCCAAAATTATCAAGCCAGTCAAAATACCCAGAATCCCTCCATTGTTCAACCCATACCTAAGAAGACTACTTTCCAAATCCCAATTCCAAATGAACCTTATGCCAAATGTTCCGACTTGATCACTTTAAGGAACGGAGAGAGATTGCGTCCTGAAGGGAACACCCCAAAGTGAGACGACCTTCACTACGAAGACCTTGTCCACTCATTGATGCCCCCGCCCTTTCTCTCCCCTCCACCTCACCTCACCTAGATGGTAGTCAAGGTTAATATGAAAGAAGATATCACAAAAGCCATGAAGGAGTCTGCTATTATATTTTCGAAGATTGATGTATGATCTAAAGTGGATTTATGCATCCATCCGGGAATCTCGACCTCCCAGAAGGGTTCAAAGTGCCAAAGTTTGTCACTTTTAAGGAACAGGAAATCCTCTAGCCACATCTGAAAGTTTTTATTGGATCAACATTGGGGATTTGGCAAAATGATGGCATTATGATGCTCTTTCAGTCGAAGTATTTAAAGTGGAAAGCTCTGGAGATGGCTTACATCACAAGAGCTGAAAAACATGGAAAAGTTGAGTGCCAATCGCAAAGGATTTCACAGAAAGATTGGGACATAACATAGAAGTGCCCAGATGCTACTACTTGGAGAAGAGCAGACAGAAGTATTACAGGAAAAAATTATCGAGAGGACGATCTTAGTTGGAGAAAAGAGGCCGCCAAAGAGTTCAACCTCCCAGTACGAACGTGAGACACTGAAATGTTTATTGTATCAAGAGCTGAGTACTATGAAAGAATGTTGTTATATGATGCCGGGACAAAAGTTTGTTTGCGAGATTGTCAAGTGTTGAGAAGTTTTGGAAGAATGGTTTCAAGAATGGAAAGCTCACCAAACTTACCGCATTGCGATTAATGGAAAAATCTACTATGAACAGTGATATGGAAAATCAAAAAGAGAAAAATGGATGGAGGTGAGTACGATACGGTAACTCATATGATGCCCCACCTCTCAACGGAATATCAAACCATACTGTCAATCCAAAGATTTCCTTTCTAAAAATTTAGGAAAGGCTCTAAAATATTTTACACGTTAAGGGAATATCAAGCCTAAACTTTATGAAAGTTGAAAGCAATGGGAGCTGATCCTATAGAGGAAGACCAGCCCAATCCTTTGGGAAAATTTACAGAAACTTACCACAGATGTGCTGATTATTCGGGGGGAAAGGCCGGTTGGACACGACACAAAGAAAGTTGAACCTGAAGCACTAAGATACAAAAATGATAAAAACAACTTGACAATATGAGGAAACCACTGAATGGATGACAATTGGATGATTAAGATGATAAAGACATTTCTGAAATGAGTCATTTGAAGATATTATATCAAAGGCTCAAGAAGAAGAATACCACATTGGTTAATATTTGGGCTTATGATGTTGCGTACTTCCTTTGAAAAGTATCGCACATTTATAGTTGAACTACGGTCGACCTGATTTCTCAAGAATGAGATTACGTATGAGGCCGATGTCGGCCTCGGTCATTTCTGTATCAAAAACTTCTATTTTTATTAACACTTGAGAGGGGAATACGTTTTACCTGATCCTGCTCCAACGGGATACGTAGGCGCCACAACGGATCGGTCAAAAGATCAGTAGATTTACATTTCTCTTCATAATGGAAACTAGGGACAGAATTTTTGATATGATCTCAAAAATTCCACCAATGTCATTGTTTCTTCTTGAAGTAATGGGCAAAATTTTGAGGAGGGGCCTCAAATTTCAATAATGCGCAACTCAGGAAGTAACAGAGCAAAGTTATGAGAGGTTCTTATATATTTTAGACGGGATAATTTTTTTGCAGAGTGTCCAAAAATTCCATCAAATGTGTTCATATAAAGAACAGGGAGCGTGCAGCCCAACTACAGTAGGAGCATGGAGACAAGACCAACACAATCATCCTTACAAACCTTAGAATTTTTGTTGGATGTCCAGGAAATTGAGTCACAAAAGGCTATACAAAGCCTGTAAATTATGGACAAAGGCGAGTCACTTGCACCCCTCGTGGACTCATCAACGAAACCTAGAAAATCTTCCATCTTATTTTATCTCTATTTCTTTATATTACCTCAAGTGATAAAACAAGCTTTCTTTTTCTTGAGGAAATATTAAGGGCGAACACTGGTTTTAGTTCTTCAAAGTCGCAAGAAACAAAGTGTCAGGGGGATTGCCTTAGTATGAGCATGACATCAAAGTTCAGTTGGACTCATCATAGCCTAATCAGGATAAGCCAAACGACTAATTATTTCGTTCAACTTTACTTTTATTCTTTACTTCATCATCGATACTAACGTTTTGTGTCGAGCTTTGCAGGTGATAGTATGATAAAGTCAAAACGTTGATATTAAGCGACATCAAAATTTTGAAGAACGATCAAAGTGACACTAACTTGAAGTGTGCATGGTTTTCCGAAGGTCCATCACATTAGAAAGAGATGGTGACCAATATCTCCTTGACAGTCAAAATTATCGAATTGTTACAAGTTTTCGATAAATGAGTCTTAAAAATGACTGCAACAAACTCAAAATTCTGCTGATTTTGCAAGGAGGACGAGGAGTGTCTTTTATTTTCATGTGATGAATTAAGTCATCTTAACCTCAATTAATTCTTGCTTTTTAAAGAACAGAATCATAGTTTGCCGACGTGCATAAACGTCAATTTAGTTTTTTTAGTATGTTTGTCGCGTAGCAATTTGGCGTACTTTGTTTCTTTGAATAGTATAGTCATATTTTAGTCGGTGGGTTTCAACCCATAAGGGAGATTATGTGTTTTGATTGGCAATCAAACACTTTAGAATAAGTTTGTTGGCGATCCACCCCATAAGTTGTTCATATATGTGCTTTTCCATTTCAGGTTTCTATTCCTGAATCAGATGGAATTATTGTCGAGAATCCACCTTGTTACAGTTGGGCTATATCGAGCCATCCACCCCTTACAGTTGAATATATTGCATCACCACCTCGTTACAGTTGGAATATTATAGAGCATCACTCGTTACAGTTTGAAGTTATCGAGCATCCACCTCGTTAACAATTGGAACTTATCGAGGCCATCACCTCGACAAGTTGGAATATTATCGAGCATACACTAGGTTACAGTCCTGGAATAAGATCGAGCATCCACCGCGTTAGACGTTGGAATATTATCGAGCATCCGCACCTCGTTACAGTGGAATATTATCGAGCATCACCTCGTTATAGTTGGAATATTACCGAGGCCCCCATCCACCTCGTTATTAGTTGAGAAACATTATCGAGCCCATCCACCTCGTTACCGTGGAATATTTATCGACGCGTCCACCTGTTACAGTTGGACTATTATAGAGCCATCCCCTTGTTACAGTAGGCAATATTATCGATCTATCCCCTCGTTCAGTTTGAATATTATCCAGCCCACCACCTCGTTACAGTTTTGAATATTGTCGAGCATCCCACGGCGTTACCAGTTGGAATATTATCGAGCCATCAACCTCATTACAGTGGAAATTATCGAGCATCCACCCTCGTTACAGTTGGAATATTATCGAGCATCCACCTCGTACAGTTGTAATTTTATCGAGCATCCACCTCGTTACAGGGGAATATTATCGAGCATCCACCTCGTTACAGTTGGAATATTATCGAGCCATCCACCTCGTTACATTTGGAAACATTATCGAGCCATTCCACCCGTTACAGTTGGAATGATTATTGACGTCCACCTCGTTTACATTTGGACTATTATCTGAGCCATCCACCTGTCCATTTGGAATATTTCGAGCTATCCACCTCGTTACGTGCAATATATTGAGCCATTTACCTGTTTACAATTGGAATATTATGAGTCCATCACTCGTTACAATTGGAATATTTATCGAGCCGTCACCTCGTTATAGTTGGACTATTATCGGCCACCACCTCGTTACAGTGGATATTATTGAGCTAGCCACCTCGTTACAGTTGGCATATTACGAGAATCCACCTGTTACAGGTTGGAATATTAGCGAGCTAATCACCTCATTACTGTTGGAATAGTACGAGCCATCCACCTCTTAAGTGGATTGTTATCGAGCATCCTCCTCGTTACAGTTGATATTATTGGAGCAATCCACCTCGTTAAAGTTGAAATATTATCGAGCAATCCACCTCGTACAGTGGAATATTATAAAGTCTGTAACGACCTGCTTTCGTCGTTTTGAGCAACAGATTTTATTCTGGAAAAACTGGCAGAGGTGATGGAGACCACGACGGGACCGTCACGGGACGACGGACCGTCGTGGAGGTGTCGTTTCAAAACACTTAGAAATCGCAATTGGGACTGAAAATCGACTCTCTGAATGTTGCTGACGGAGTGGCCAGGATGGAACCGTCGCAGGCCGGACGGCCGCACAGGCAATCCACTTAAAAACAAGGTTTCTATGTTGCATGCGACGGACAGCAGGACGGACCGTCGCAAGTGACGACGGCCCGTCACGGGCTACGCAATCCAGTTCGGGACGGATTTTATACGTTTTAAGGGACGTTTGACTATTCTGCTTAAAGTATAAAGTTAAGGTTAATGTTATAAGTCTAATTACTTGGGGTTAAAAGAGGTAACCTTAAGTTAATTAGTGAGGTATATTGCCATCTTTCATTCTTAATTACATCTAATTAGGGTAAAAGAAGAGGGTTGAATAAGAAAAATCGATAAGAACAAAGACAGAAGAAAAAGAGAGGAGAACGAGTAGAGAGAGAGAGAAACGAAGAGGACAAAAGAAATAGAGAATTTGCTTGCTTGATCACGAGTCTTCAGGTGGAGGTAGGTTATGGTTTTTACACTATTCTCGTAACTCTTAATAGCGAATATATGTGTTGGGTAGTATTATAGAGTCTTCTTTATGCTTAATTGTGTGTATGCATGATGTGATTTTATATATGATGGTGATGAAAACAAGCATGAGTGAAGCTATTGAATCCCAAATCTTGATATACCTAATCTCGTTGATATGATGACGCCTTGGTATAAAAGAAGGCTGATGAATTAATAGAATGAGATTAGGGGATCGGAGTGTCACGTACCGCACATAGAATTAGCGGGCACGGGTGTCACGAACCGACACGTAGATGTAGGGGATCGGAGTGTCACGTACCGACACATAGAATAGTGGACGGGTGTAACGAACCGACACGTAGATGTAGGGATCGGCGTGTCACGTACCGTACACAGTGAATTAGGGGATCGGAGGGTCACGTCCGACACATAGTAGTAGGGGCTCGTGAGTGTCACGTACTGACACAGAGGAATAAAGATAATGATCTTGAAAGATACTAATAACTCCAACCTAAGACATGTATCCCAAATAAACAATTGGTATGGAGGCTTGAGTCCTCATAGATAGTGATAGGTGATATATAAATGATGTTTTGTACTTGTTGCTATCACCTGGTTAAGAATATTAGTTGATTTTATGATGGTTTCTGAGATATATTTGTTCTATTTTGAGTTGGCCAATGATACCTACTCCGTACTTGTGGTTGCTACTGACCCCCTACTTTTATATTTTCCTTTTGTTTATTTGTGGAGTGCAGCAAAACGTGCCGTCATCTTCGATCTAAACAGTAGTTCAGCCAGTCTTCGTCGCCACCGGAATCTTCAGGGTGAGCTATGCTATAGTTGGACTGGATCTCCCTCATCATGGCTTGATGCCTTGAAGTTTCGGATATAGACTAGCTTTTATTATTTTAGTTCTTACCGTAGAAATCTTAGATTAGTAAAGTGATAATAGATGTCTGTGGTGATGAATTCCAGATTTGGGGAGAATAGATGTTGAATTTTAGAAGTATTGAATTGTCTTTTTATTTATTGAGTTCAAGTCTTCAGCCAAATGGCTTTATGTTGATATAAATTGAAATGATAAGGTTCAGTTGGTTGCGTTCGCCCAAGGAGGGTAAAATGTGGTGCAGTCGCGGATGGTTTTGGGTCGTGACCAAACTTGGTATAGCGCAATTATGGTTAGTGGTTCTCATCACACAAGAACAGGTCTAGTAGAGTTTAAGGAACGGTAGGGGGACGCCTTACTTTTTTGAGAGGCTCAAACTTTAGGAAATTCAATTCTTTCTTCTTCTTTCGTGCTATTACTTGCGATCCAATTGGTAGCTAGGTGACTACAACTTCGTGTATCTGACCATTTCACTCTATTCGCAGTGGTTAGAACTAGAGCAAGACTACGCCAAACGATCAACAACAGCAGAAAGATCTTTGCATTCTGAGCCAGCCACTGGGGCTGTACGCGAAGTGGAACAGTGCAAGAGGCCGCGGTAGAGGCGGGGAGGATGTCTCTAGGGAAGAGGACGAAAACCTAGCCCATTAGGTACTAGGCGGTGACTCCTCCACCGACTGAAGAAGTAATAGAGAAGGGGAGGATGGGGAGAATGAACAAGTACAGAACCGAGGAAATGCACCCAACCTACCCAGAGATGATCAATCAGGTGGCTCGCTTATCTTAGTGGGTTGTTGATCAGGGTCAGGCACACCCAATGTTTTCTGCACCAACACCTCCGGTTTCAGGAGTACGAATGCAGCACACTATGGCCCTCCGTATGGATGCCCTCATTTGACATAGGCACGTTCCACGCCTGACTACTGGCGCCTATACTGACAAATGATCAGCAGAACTTTTCAGTAAGTTCTTGAAATTGAAAACCTCCAGTCTTCAAGGTGCAGGAACTGAGGATGCTCGATTTTATGAGTTGACTGTCATGAGCTATTGTAGTACAATAGAGGGTATAGGTAGAACGGTTTGGTTTGAGTTCGTGGAGTTACCAGTTTCAAGGGAACCCCAAAATGTGGTGCGGTCACATGTTGAGTGTCAACCAACAAGGCACCACCTATGACTTGGCTCACTTCTCTAGCTGTTTATGGCAGAAATAATCCCCGGACCTTGAGAGATAGGAAAAGGGACGAGTTCTTGAGCCTAGAGCAAGGTAGGATGTCGGTCAATGCAACATATGAGGCCTAAGTTTCGTGACACTATACAGATATGCACCCAACTAGTTCAGTCCAACAAGACGATTCGCCGTTTTGTGAAGCGGTTGAGATAGAATTGCGAAATTTCAGCCTTACAGGTACGGCTACGACAATAATCCTTCCAAGAGTGGTAGATTTCGTGGTAGAGGTGAAGGAGTGAAGCCAGATGAATTCACCACGCATCGACACCAAAGAGAGTTTCGAAAAGGGGAAGGGGAGCGGTGAGTTTAATGGTTCTTACTCTAGAGGGACAAGGTTCTGGAGGTTACTAGTTCGCCACCCATTCAGTCTTCATACAGACTGTGGTTGGGGGCCACTCAGACCGGTCAACACTTCTCTGAGAGACCCATGCCCGACTCCAGAGAGTGTTATGGATGTGGGAGACTGGACATATTAGAAGGAATTGTCCAAAACAGAGGTATAGACCCCCAATAGCTAGAGGCAGAAGGTGGTCAGGGTAGAGGCCGTTATTCCGGAGATCGTTGTGGTCGAGGTAATGGTGCGTCACAAAACGGCCGGGATGATGGGCAAACTGGGAAGCCCACTAAATCAAAACATGGTAGGCGGCTACGGACAAACAAACGAAAAGGGCCCATTGTTATGATTTCCCTGGAAGATCGGGCGGAGACATCTGATGCTTGTCTCAACAGGTAATCTTCTGGTCTGTGATTGCATGGCTTCCGTAGTGTTTGACCTGGATCCACATTTTCTTATGTATCTTCTTTTCATTGGCTAATGGTCTATTACATTGGGAATTACGTGATACGCCTATTCGTGGTGTACTCAAGTGGGTGAGTCTGTGGTAGTGAAAAGGTATATAGGTCTTGTTTGGTGAACTTTCTGTGGGGGTAATACTTATGTAGTTTGGTTATCTTAGAGATGGTTGATTTTGACGTAATTCTGGGTATGACTTGCTTTCTCCGCAATTCGCAATCTGGATGTAATGCTAAAACGGTGACGTAGCCAAGCCTAGGACAGATCCCGTTAGTGTGGGAGGGGAATCACTTAAATCCGGTGAGTATCATCTCCTTTCTTCGATGACTAAGAAAATGGTTAGTAAAGGGTGTTTAGCTTTCTTGGCACATCTCAAGGATGAACTAATAACCCAAGTCCTCGATTGAGTCGGTTTGGTTGGTCTGTGAGTTTCTGAGGGATCCCTGCCAGATCTCCGTGTATGCCCCCAGACAGGATATTGACTTCGTATTGATTCTTGAACAGGGCTACAGCCCCATTTGCTAACCCCCTTATAGAATGGCGCCCCGCGGAGTTAAGAGAATTAAAAGCCCAAATTCAAGAATTGTTGAGACAAAGGCTTATTAGACCAAGTGCATCTCCTTGGGGTGCTCCGGTTTGGTTTGTAAAGAAGAAAGATGGGAGTTTTCGGATGTGCATAGACTACCGGTAGTTGAACAAGGTGACTATAAAGAACAAGATCCTCTTCCTCGCATTGATGACTTGTTCGATAAGTTACAGGTGCCTTGTGTCTTCTCTAAGATTGATTGAGATCGGTTATCATCATTAAAAAAAAGGCAACGGATGGCCAAGACTGACTTTTAGGACCAGTATGGGCATTACGAATTTGTAGTGATGTCTTTCGTCTACGACATGCCCCTGCCTCGTCAGGGCGTTGATGACACCGGGCTTTTTAATCCATATTTAGATCTCTTGTGATCGTATTATTGATGATATACTGATATACTCCAAGAGTAAGAAGGACATGAGGAGCATTTGAGAATGGTATTGAAAAACGTTGAGGGAGAAAAAGCTTTATGCCAAGTTCTCTAAGTGTGAGTTTTGGCTAGTGCAGGGTCCTTCTTGGGGCACGTGCGTTTCTATGATGGAGTAATGGTGGATCCTTTTAAGATCGAAGTAGTGAAGAATTGGGTAAGACCTAATTATGAGTCAGAAATAAGGAGCTTTGTTGAGGTAGCTAGCTACTACTGCGATTGTCAGGGATTGTATCTATTGATTCCCAACTTACGAACTTAACTAAGCAAAATGTTCCATTTGTATGGTCGGATGGTGTGAGAAAGCTTTCAGAAGCTCAAGACTCAGTTGACTACTGCACCAATTCTCACCTTGCCAGTGGAAGAGTAAGAAGTTCAGTCTATTGTGATGCATCCTATCGGATTTGGTGCAGTGCTAATGCAAAGAGAAGAATGTGATTGCTTATGCTTCAAGACAATTAAAGGTGAAGGAACGTAATTATCCGACCCATGATTTAGATTGGCAGGCAGTGGGGTTTGCTTAAGCAATGGAGACACTACCTTATAGGGGTTAAGTGGGAGGTCGATACGGATCATCGTAGTGCCTACAGTAAGTCTTCACATCAGAGAGATGATTGAGACAAAGGAGATGGATGGAACTACTGAAGGACTCGACATCACCATTTTGTTCATCCGGGGAGGCGATATGGTGTAGCGGATGCTTTAAGTAGAAAGGCGGGCAAGATGGGAGTCTAGCTCACTTGCAGCCTCTAGACGACCATTGGCTAGGGAGGTTCAGATCTGGACTAATGACTTTATGAGACGAGAAAGTAAACGAGAAGGGAGGATTTTAGCTTGTGTGGAGGCACGATCTTCCTTCCTTGACAAGATTAAGGACAGCAGTTTAATGATGAAATTATCCGGATCCGAGAAAAGTGTTGAAGGAGAGGCTAAAGCAAGCGAAAATCGATGAGGAGGTATTTGAGGATAAGGGAAGGGTTATGTGCTACTGCGTCGATGATTTGATCAACACATTCTGACAGAGGCTCATAGTTCAAGGTATTCGGATACATCCGGGTGAAACTAAGATGTACCGTGACCTAAAGCAACACTTTTGGTGGAGAAGATGAAGCGTGAGTATGTGGATTTTATGCCAAAATGTACAAATGTCAAAAGTAAAGTATGAACACCAGAGCCGGAGGAACACTTCAGAGAATGCCCATTCTGGAATGGAAATGGAGAGAATCGCAATGGACTTCGATGTTGGTCTTCCAAAGACATTGGCAAGTATGACTCTATTTGGGTGATTGTGATAGTTAACTAAGTCTGCCTCATGTTCATTCCTGTTAAGGGACTTACAATGCAGAGAATGTTAGCCAAACTTTACATCTCAGAAGTTGTTCGATTCCATGGAGTTCCAATATACACTATCCGATAGAGGTACGCCAGTTTACTTTATGTTTTGGTGTGAAAACATTACATGCAGAATTGGGTACTAGGCTGCCCGACCTTAGCTACCGACGTTCCAGCCTAAGACCGATGGTCAGTCTGACGCGACGAATTCAAGTGTTGGAGGATATGCTTCGTGCCAGTGTGATAGAATTCGGTGGCATTGGGATAGCTACTTACCCTTAGGGAGTTTCATACAAATAGCTATCACTCAAGTATTGATATGGCCCCTTTGAAGCATGTATGTAGAGATGTATGTCTCCCATTGGTTGGTTGATGCATTCGAGGTTAGACCTTGGGGTACTGATCTTTTGAGGGATTCGATAGAAAAAAGTGAAACTGAAATTCATTCAAGAAAGCATTATAGCGGCGCAAAGTAGACACAAAGGAATATGCAGATCGAAAGTTAGAGACTTTAGAGTTATGGAGGGTGAACAAGTCTTGTTGAAAGTTTCACCAAGAAAGGGGTGATGCGGTTTGGTAAAAGAGGCAAGCTAAGCCCAAGGTAAACATTGGCCCCTTGAAGTACTAAGAGAGTAGGGAGGCTTATGATAGCGTGCCTCCAGGGCAGTCAGGAGTTACATCCGGTATTCATGTGTCGATGTTGTAAAGATACCATGGGGATGGGAATTATATTATCCGATGGGATTCATTTTGCTGATGGAGATTTGTCTATGAGGAGGAGCCTGTTGCTATTTTAGATAGAGACGTTCGCCAAGTTGAGGTCCAAAAGCGATGCATCCATCAAGGGGCCAATGGAAGAATTCGACCCGTTTGAAGAAAGCCCACTTGGGAGAAGGAGGTAGATATGCGAGAAAGTACCCACATCGTTTTACAGATTCAGGTATGCCTTTTCGTCCTTGTTTTCCTCTTGTGATCGTCGGGATGAACAATGGGTAAATTGGTATCATGTAACGACCTGTTTAGTCGTTTGAGAAACGATTTTAGTTCTAGAAAACTGGCAGAGGTGACGGAGGACCACGACGCGACCGTGCACGGGCAAACGAACCGTCGTGGAGTGTCGTTTCAAAAAACTTAGAAAATTGAAATTGGGTACTGAAAATCTACTCTCTGAACGTCGTGACGGAGTGGCAAGAGGACCGTCGCGAGGCTCGACGGCCTCATCAGGCATCCACTTAAAAACAGTCGTTGCATGCGACGACAGCAAGGACGGACCGTCGCAGGTGCGACGCCG